>CM036260.1:29505285-29772785 GCA_020698575.1 Bostrychus sinensis | reverse complement strand
TAATATTTATATTAAATATAAATATAATATTTATTTAATGAATTAATTTTATTATATTATTATTTTAATATAATATTTAATACGAAATATTTGTTGGAAAAAAATCATCTGTGCTAAATTTTAGTCACCGGGGATGGGTAAGAACAAAAATGTGTCAATATTTTTGGTAAGCAGCATTCATGAATTAGTTAATACATTTAAAAAAAAGATTCCTACTTTTTTGTTATGATCTTTGAATTTGCAACAGAGGGCGCTACGGGGTTAAAAAAAAATCCCTAAAATTTGCTAATCTAAAATTATTAAAAATCTAATTTTAACTGATAATAGACTCTGAATCTTAGAGACAATGTAAAAGTCAGGTCTGAACCAAAAGTTTGTCCCTGGTCGTTTTATTATAACCAAAGTTATTTTGTTAAATGTTTTACTTCTGTGCAGTTTAAAATCAGTTCTACCTTTTCGTGTCAATAAAACTGTAATTAGGATAAAAAATAAACATACGACACTTAAACTGTGGCCAGTTCATCATCAACTCAGAGACCTGCAGACTCAGAAAGCTCAGGAGCTGGGGATCGAACTCACAACCTCCAACCAACGCACTGATCTCAGTCTGAGGTTAACTCTGCTGCGCTCGCACCGCTCACGTTTGGTTTTTACCTCGAGCTCAGCGCTGCAGCTCAGAGGCGTTTCCTTCGCTCCGCGGTCGCTGAGGTTTGGGCGCTGCCTGAGAATTGAACCCACGCTCTCGTTGCTGGGAGACAGCGCTAACCACTCTGCCACACAAGAAACTATTACAGAAACAATAAAAATGACACATTTCTGAGCCGCGTTAGTTTCTCAGGCGTCAGTGACTTGCCGCCATTTTACATAAACTACGAGATCATGAGAGAAAAGTCTCCGTCGTGATTTTAATTCTGAAGCAAACTTCACACGAATTTTAAACTCAAACAAAATAAAAAAGGCACAAAAACGGATTCCACAGTCGCTCAAAACATAGCAGCGCTTTTTGTGTCTTGGTGAATTTAGTTCCACTCAGGTTCAGGCGCAGCAGATTCTTCACTTCCTCCTCTGCTGTTGCCCTGAGCAACGGAGCTCTTTCACAATAAAAGCTCTGGAAACGTTGGCAGGAAAAAGGCAAAATAAAGCGAAAATTAGACGAATACAATAAAAACATTTTTAAACACATTAAAAATATTAATGTTAAAACTGGACCTGAGACAGAGGACAGAGACAGAGGACAGAGACAGAGACAGAGGACAGAGACAGAGGACAGGGGACAGAGGACAGAGGACAGAGGACAGGGGACAGAGGACAGAGACAGAGGACAGAGGACAGAGGACAGAGGACAGAGACAGGAGACAGAGGACAGAGGACAGGGGACAGAGGACAGAGACAGAGGACAGAGGACAGAGGACAGAGGACAGGGACAGGGACAGGGACAGAGACAGAGACAGGGGACAGGGGACAGAGGACAGAGGACAGAGACAGGGGACAGGGGACAGGGGACAGAGACAGAGACAGGGGACAGAGGACAGAGGACAGGGACAGGGACAGAGACAGAGGACAGAGGACAGAGACAGGGGACAGGGGACAGGGGACAGAGACAGGGGACAGGGGACAGGGGACAGAGACAGGGACAGGGACAGGGGACAAGGGACAAGGGACAGAGACAGAGGACAGGGACAGGGACAGAGACAGAGACAGGGGACAGGGACAGAGGGCAGAGGACAGAGGACAGAGGACAGGGACAGGGACAGGGGACAGGGGACAGGGGACAGAGGACAGGGACAGAGGACAGAGGACAGAGGACAGGGACAGAGGACAGGGGCAGGGGCAGAGGACAGGGACAGAGGACAGGGACGAGGACAGAGGACAGAGGACAGGGACAGAGGACAGGGACAGAGGACAGGGACAGAGGACAGAGGACAGAGACAGAGGACAGAGGACAGAGGACAGGGACAGGGACAGAGGACAGAGGACAGGGACAGAGGACAGAGGACAGGGACAGAGGACAGGGACAGAGGACAGGGACAGAGGACAGACAGAGGACAGAGGACAGAGGACAGGGACAGAGGACAGGGACAGAGGACAGGGGCAGAGGACAGGGGCAGAGGCAGAGGACAGAGGACAGGGACAGAGACAGAGACAGAGACAGGGGACAGGGACAGAGGACAGGGACAGAGGACAGGGACAGGGGACAGGGGCAGAGGACAGGGACAGAGGACAGAGACAGAGGACAGGGACAGAGGACAGAGGACAGGGACAGGGGCAGAGGACAGAGGACAGAGGACAGGGACAGAGGACAGAGACAGAGGACAGGGACAGGGACAGGGACAGAGACAGAGGACAGGGACAGGGACAGAGACAGAGACAGAGACAGGGGACAGGGACAGAGACAGAGGACAGGGACAGGGACAGAGACAGAGACAGAGACAGGGGACAGGGACAGAGGACAGGGACAGAGGACAGGGACAGGGGACAGGGGCAGAGGACAGGGACAGAGGACAGAGACAGAGGACAGGGACAGAGGACAGAGGACAGAGGACAGGGACAGGGGCAGAGGACAGAGGACAGAGGACAGGGACAGAGGACAGAGACAGAGGACAGGGACAGGGACAGGGACAGAGACAGAGGACAGGGACAGGGACAGAGACAGAGACAGAGACAGGGGACAGAGACAGAGGACAGGGACAGGGACAGAGACAGAGACAGAGACAGGGGACAGGGACAGAGGACGAGGACAGGGACAGGGACAGAGGACAGAGGACAGGGACAGAGGGCAGAGGACAGAGGACAGAGGACAGAGGACAGGGACAGGGACAGAGACAGAGACAGAGACAGGGGACAGGGGACAGGGGACAGGGGACAGAGGACAGGGACAGAGGACAGAGGACAGAGGACAGGGACAGAGGACAGGGGCAGAGACAGAGGACAGAGGACAGAGGACAGGGACGAGGACAGAGGACAGAGGACAGGGACAGAGGACAGGGACAGAGGACAGGGACAGAGGACAGGGACAGAGGACAGGGGACAGAGACAGAGGACAGAGGACAGGGACAGAGGACAGAGGACAGGGACAGAGGACAGGGACAGAGGACAGACAGAGGACAGAGGACAGGGACAGAGGACAGGGACAGAGGACAGGGGCAGAGGACAGAGGACAGGGACAGAGACAGAGACAGAGACAGGGGACAGGGACAGAGGACAGGGACAGAGGACAGGGACAGGGGACAGGGGCAGAGGACAGGGACAGAGGACAGAGGACAGAGGACAGGGACAGGGGCAGGGGCAGAGGACAGAGGACAGAGGACAGGGACAGAGGGACAGAGGACAGAGACAGAGGACAGAGGACAGAGGACAGGGACAGGGACAGAGACAGAGACAGAGACAGAGACAGGGACAGAGGACAGAGGACAGAGGACAGAGGACAGAGGCAGAGGACAGAGACAGAGGACAGAGGACAGAGGCAGGGGCAGAGGACAGAGACAGAGGACAGGGACAGGGACAGAGACAGAGACAGAGACAGAGGACAGGGACAGAGGGCAGAGGACAGAGGACAGAGGACAGGGACAGAGACAGGGACAGAGGACAGAGGACAGAGGACAGAGGACAGAGGCAGAGGACAGAGACAGAGGACAGAGGACAGAGGCAGGGGCAGAGGACAGAGACAGAGGACAGGGACAGGGACAGGGACAGAGACAGAGACGGAGACGGAGACGGAGACGGAGACGGAGACGGAGACGGAGACGGAGACGGAGACGGAGACGGGGACGGGGACGGGGACGGGGACGGGGACGGGGACGGGGACGGGGACGGGGACGGAGACGGGGACGGGGACGGGGACGGGGACAGAGGACAGAGGACAGAGACAGAGCCATGTTTTGTTTGACAAAGATAAAATGTAATATTTTCAGGTGAAGCAGTAAAAAATAAAAACTGAGTTCTGCTCTGGTCCCAAAAAATAAACTTTTACTTTTGTTTCAATGCATTTGGAAAAAAAAATACTTTTCACAAAAGTCAGGTCCTGACCAAAAACTCACAAAATTATATCCATTGCTATCGATACAACAACTACTACTACTACTACTACTACTACTACTACTACTACTACTACTAAAATACAGGTTGAAGTGCAGTTAAAAATCCATTTCTGAAGTATTGAGTAAAAGTATCAGTTGTGAATCTCCGCAGTCTTCTCAGTTTTCGGCTCACGCTCGTGTTTTTAAATAAAACACAGCGAGAGTAAAACATTCATCTGCAGCTCCAGCCTCCAGCACATTCTCCTCTCATTCATTCATTCATCGGCCCCGTCCCGCCGAGGGCCCTGCTGCAGAGGAACCCAGACACATTTACATTCTGTTCTCTTTTTAATGAAGCCGCGGTCCTGACGAGAGCTGGACAGAAGCTAACTCTCCTCCAGCCCAACTTTTAACTCTCACCTTTAACAATGCACCAATAACACTGCCATTGAAATATAATCTAATGGTTACAGTGATTAACTTCAGACACATCCAGCACAAACCTCTGCCTCTGCTCAGTCTGGGACCTTCTTCTACTTTGCCCTGATGTGCACATCTCTGTAAGAACTACATTTTGGATTTGTGCTCACGCAAACACAAACAAACTCATTTCTCCACAAACACTTTCACACCAATTTACCTTTTTCACCTTTTTAAGAGGATTAAAAAAAACAAATCCTGAAATCTGAAAATTCATCCAAAAATTCACACCTGAAGCAAAATCTATGCCATCAACACAGCAAAGGTTATCCACAAAAAACTGCTGCAAAACATCAAAAAATATCCAAAAATCCATAGACGTATACTCAGTTGTGACTTATATATTAAAATATTTCAGGTGTTGGTTAGAGGGCGCTCTAGGCTTGTGTACCAGCATCTGCTGCACCTGTACCACTGACAATTTAAAATGTAAACATTACCACTAACAACTTAGGCTATAAAGACAACTGAGAAAGAGCGGAATAATGGGAAATGGAACTGATGCTGAGTCTGACGACAGCCACGCAGAGGAGGAAGCGGCGCTTCGTCTACCTCCGGAGTTGGCGGAGTTGTTCAGAAGCGACACCGAGGATGAAGAATTTAAAGGATTTAGCGATTAGGAGTGAGATGGTGAGTTTGGTGAACTTGTTATATTATGTTCTTTATGCTATAGTTATGTGAATAACTGTTAATATATTACGTTAACATACGAGACACCTATTCAGTTCGTTGTTTATGCTTCATGTAGCTGAATAACCATCAATGTGTTACGTTAGCATAGCGCACACCTATTCAGCTGTTGTTCTCTATTCTATTATTACTATAACTTGCCTTTCAACAAGAAATGTCTGTTCTTGGTGTTGGATTTTGTAAAATAAATTTCCCCCAAAACTGTGACTTATAGTCCAGTGCCACTTATATACGTTTTCTTCTTCTTCATTATGCATTTTTTGGTGAGTGCCTCTTATACTCCAGAGCCACTTATACTCCAGAAAATACAGTATATGATTCATAATCCACACAAACACAGCACACTTCCTGTTTGAGTTCTGATACTTCCTGTTCTTGTTGTAGCAGATGAATGAATAAGTCCAGGACGGTTTTTCCCATGGAGCAATTCAAGATAAAGTTTCTGTCTGCCATTTTTTTTATTATGCTACGACCACAGCAGCACTTGAACACAACAACTGGTAATTTCCTGTTTACAAGTGGGAAATATCATCTTTCCCACATCACTTTTTGTGGTCTTAAATCCGGTTCATTCCCACAGAAGCTGTAGCCCTCAAACTTTGTTCCTGAGAAACCACAGAACGTGTTTCCGATGCCAAACTTTCCTCCTCTCTGTCAGCGCGACCTCTGTGTGTGACCTCCGTTCAAAGCGTCCCACATCGGAAAACTTTCTCCTCCCAGAGCGGCTGTCTCCTGTCTCTGTTCACTCAAAAACAAAACAAACAAAAATAAGAAAACAACAGCCCTACCTCCAGGAATAGGACGACAAAAACAAACCAGACCTGAGATGAGAAGTTCCTTTAGTTTTTATCATCGTCGCTTTGTTCTGTTTTAGTTCTTTACTGGTTTTATTTGAATGAGGTCAGAAATGAACTGAAGAAGAAATTATTTCTTTTTCTTTGATTAACTGGAAAAATATGGATTATTACAAACCAGGAAACAACAGAACTAAACCAGGACTAAACCAGGAATAAACCAGGAATAAACCAGGACTAAACCAGGACTAAACCAGGAATAAACCAGGGCTAAACCAGGGCTAAACCAGGAATAAACCAGGACTAAACCAGGGCTAAACCAGGACTAAACCAGGGACTAAACCAGGACTAAACCAGGAATAAACCAGGACTAAACCAGGACTAAACCAGGGACTAAACCAGGACTAAACCAGGACTAAACCAGGATTAAACCAGGACTAAACCAGGACTAAACCAGGAATAAACCAGGACTAAACCAGGACTAAACCAGGACTAAACCAGGGCTAAACCAGGACTAAACCAGGACTAAACCAGGAATAAACCAGGACTAAACCAGGACTAAACCAGGTCTAAACCAGGGACTAAACCAGGACTAAACCAGGACTAAACCAGGATTAAACCAGGACTAAACCAGGACTAAACCAGGACTAAACCAGGGCTAAACCAGGACTAAACCAGGACTAAACCAGGACTAAACCAGGACTAAACCAGGACTAAACTTGGACTAAACTTGGACTAAACCAGGACTAAACCAGGACTAAACCAGGACTAAACTTGGACTAAACCAGGACTAAACCAGGACTAAACCAGGAATAAACCAGGACTAAACTTGGACTAAACCAGGACTAAACCAGGTCTAAACCAGGGACTAAACCAGGACTAAACCAGGACTAAACCAGGATTAAACCAGGACTAAACCAGGACTAAACCAGGACTAAACCAGGGCTAAACCAGGACTAAACCAGGACTAAACTTGGACTAAACTTGGACTAAACCAGGACTAAACCAGGACTAAACCAGGACTAAACTTGGACTAAACCAGGACTAAACCAGGACTAAACCAGGACTAAACCAGGACTAAACTTGGTCTAAACCAGGACTAAACCAGGACTAAACCAGGACTAAACTTGGTCTAAACCAGGACTAAACCAGGACTAAACCAGGACTAAACCAGGAATAAACCAGGACTAAACCAGGACTAAACCAGGGACTAAACCAGGACTAAATCTGGAATAAACCAGGACTAAACCAGGGCTAAACCAGGACTAAACCAGGACTAAACCAGGACTAAACCAGGTCTAAACCAGGTCTAAACCAGGGCTAAACCAGGACTAAACCATGGCTAAACCATGGGTCTAAACCTGGTCTATACCAGGTCTAAACCAGGTCTAAACCAGGTCTAAACCAGGACTAAACCTGGTCTAAACCTGGTCTAAACCAGGACTAAACCAGGACTAAACCTGGACTAAACCTGGACTAAACCAGGACTAAACCAGGACTAAACCAGGTCTAAACCAGGACTAAACCAGGACTAAACCTGGTCTAAACCTGGTCTAAACCAGGTCTAAACCTGGACTAAACCTGGACTAAACCAGGACTAAACCAGGACTAAACCAGGTCTAAACCAGGACTAAACCAGGACTAAACCTGGTCTAAACCTGGTCTAAACCAGGTCTAAACCTGGTCTATACCAGGTCTAAACCAGGACTAAACCAGGACTAAACCAGGACTAAACCAGGTCTAAACCAGGACTAAACCAGGACTAAACCAGGACTAAACTTGGACTAAACTTGGACTAAACCAGGACTAAACCAGGACTAAACCAGGACTAAACTTGGACTAAACCAGGACTAAACCAGGACTAAACCAGGACTAAACCAGGACTAAACTTGGTCTAAACCAGGACTAAACCAGGACTAAACCAGGACTAAACTTGGTCTAAACCAGGACTAAACCAGGACTAAACCAGGACTAAACCAGGACTAAACCAGGACTAAACCTGGACTAAACTTGGACTAAACCAGGGCTAAACCAGGACTAAACCAGGACTAAACCAGGACTAAACCAGGACTAAACCAGGACTAAACCAGGACTAAACCAGGACTAAACCAGTGCTAAACCAGGACTAAACCAGGACTAAACCAGGACTAAACCAGGGCTAAACCAGGACTAAACCAGGGCTAAACCAGGGACTAAACCAGGACTAAACCAGGTCTAAACCAGGACTAAACCAGGGCTAAACCAGGGCTAAACCAGGACTAAACCAGGACTAAACCAGGACTAAACCAGGACTAAACTTGGACTAAACCAGGACTAAACCAGGGCTAAACCAGGGCTAAACCAGGACTAAACCAGGACTAAACCAGGACTAAACCAGGACTAAACTTGGACTAAACCAGGACTAAACCAGGGCTAAACCAGGTCTAAACCAGGACTAAACCAGGGCTAAACCAGGACTAAACCATGGAACTAAACCAGGACTAAACTCGGACTAAAACAGGTATATATAATTTTTTTTTGTCAGTACAAAGCCACCACAAATGCAAAATGACAATAATATTATTTCTCATGAATCAGATTTATATTGTGCTTTCCAACTTCTGAGAAGAAGAAGAAGAAGAAGAAGAAGAAGAAGAAGAAGAAGAAGAAGAAGAAGAAGAAGAAGAAGAAGAAGAAGAAGAAGAAGAAGAAGAAGAAGAAGAAGAAGAAGAAGAAGAAGAAGAAGAAGAAGAAGAAGAAGAACTGAGCAAATTAAATACTCTATAATAAATATGTACAGTATCAGGTCTGACAGAGTATGTACAGTGTATGGATATTTATTCATAAACAGCAGAAGTAAAAAGTGTACATTGTAAATTGCAGCATAAAAATAATGACTGCACATAATAATAACACTGCAGGTTTATGGAGATGAAGATGTTTTGGGCAGCAGCCTCAGAGCTCAGTCCTGGTTTCTGTACCAGAGTCTGCTGCAGTGGACCACAGCCACACTCTGGGTCTGCAGGGATTTCACTTTCCTCCTGGGATCCGCACGGCTTCAAAAATTTAATGTGTGACGCTGAAATGTGTCCCCGGCAGCGTTTCTCAAGGGGGAACTACAGGAGACAGAGAGAGACGGAGAGAGACGGAGAGAGACGGAGAGAGACGGAGAGAGACGGAGAGAGACGGAGAGAGACGGAGAGGAGGAGGTTTTTTTCTGGTTTAAAGTTTGGGATAAGTTTCGATGTTTGTGCAGCGCTGCAGGCAGAGAGAGAGAGAAGAGAACACCAGGTCAGGAAAATATAACTCACAAAATACAGGCAAGGAAATACACAGTCATCTGTTCTACTGCAGGAGGACTAAACCAGGACTAAACCAGGACTAAACCAGGGCTAAACCAGGACTAAACCAGGGCTAAACCAGGACTAAACCAGGACTAAACCAGGGCTAAACCAGGACTAAACCAGGACTAAACCAGGGCTAAACCAGGACTAAACCAGGGCTAAACCAGGACTAAACCAGGGCTAAACCAGGACTAAACCAGGGCTAAACCAGGGCTAAATCAGGACTAAATCAGGGCTAAACCAGGTCTAAACCAGGGCTAAACCAGGGCTAAACCAGGTCTAAACCAGGACTAAACCAGGACTAAACTAGGACTAAACCAGGGCTAAACCAGGGCTAAACCAGGGCTAAACCAGGGCTAAACCAGGGCTAAACCAGGACTAAACCAGGGCTAAACCAGGGCTAAACCAGGGCTAAACCAGGGCTAAACCAGGACTAAACCAGGGCTAAACCAGGGCTAAACCAGGACTAAACCAGGGCTAAACCAGGACTAAATCAGGGCTAAACCAGGTCTAAACCAGGGCTAAACCAGGGCTAAACCAGGTCTAAACCAGGTCTAAACTAGGACTAAACCAGGGCTAAACCAGAACTAAACCAGGGCTAAACCAGGGCTAAACCAGGGCTAAACCAGGGCTAAACCAGGGCTAAACCAGGGCTAAACCAGGGCTAAACCAGGACTAAATCAGGGCTAAACCAGGTCTAAACCAGGACTAAACCAGGGCTAAACCAGGTCTAAACCAGGTCTAAACTAGGACTAAACCAGGGCTAAACCAGGGCTAAACCAGGTCTAAACCAGGACTAAACCAGGTCTAAACTAGGACTAAATCAGGGCTAAACCAGGGCTAAACCTGGACTAAACCAGGACTAAATCAGGGCTAAACCTGGACTAAACCAGGACTAAACGAGGACTAAACTAGGACTAAACCAGGGCTAAACCAGGACAAAAAGAGGACTAAACCAGGAAACAATAGGTCTAAACCAGGTCTAAACTAAGGCTGAACCAGGGGAAGTACGTGGTCATGTTGAAACCCCAACCAGAGCCGGACTAAAACTCCTGGGTACCACCAGTGGGACCCGTACCACAGCCTGAGAACCCATAATCTCTTCTGTTCTGTTGCATTTGAAGAATCTTTATTCTCCTGGTGTTTTGTCAAAGTTTGTCAGTGAACAGCAGGCCCCATTGTAAAGCTGTGTCTCCCCCTGGTGGACAAAACCAGCACTGACGCGGAGCAGATTTTGTTTTAAGTCACTGCGGGGTCTGAGCCTTTACCTGCAAGACACAGCTGTATTGTATAAATATGAAATCAGATCCAAACCAAAGACCAAATGTTGAGTAAGGCCTTGAGTCGTCTGAACAGTCCGACCACATTGACGTTTTCTGTCAAAAGTTTCTGAATCACGTCTGGAGTTTGTGGTTCAGAAATGTAATACAAGTATTGATGAGTGCAGCAGTAAATAAACATCAGTCAGAAGGAGATTCTAAAAAATGGAAGACATTACATTCAACATTAAACCAGCCCCGAGTCCAGCCCCGAGGCTCTGACTGTTCAGACGAGATAACACAGAGTATATAATATAATACTTTAATATATGGATACATCTGTGGCAAAGAGAAACTAAATACTTAATAAAATGAATGAGAAATGTATTATTTGAGGCTCAGACACTCACTCCTCAAGTAGTAGTAGTAGTAGTAGTAGTAGTAGTAGTAGTAGTAGTAGTAGTAGTAGTAGTAGTAGTAGTAGTAGTAGTAGTAGTAGTAGTAGTAGTAGTAGTAGAAGAAGAGGGAATAGTTGTCGCAATAGCAACAGCTTTAGTAGCAGTAATAATAACAGTAATAGTGGGAGTAAAAGTAACGACAAAATTAAAACAGAAGTAAAGGTACAACCTGAATTACAGAAATGTTGGGACATTTTTCAAATTTGAACAAAATGAAAACAAAAACCTTTCAAATCACATGAGCCAATATTTTAATCACAACAGAACAAAGATAACATAACAAATGTTTACTCTGAGAAATGTGACACTTTTATCACAAAATGAGTTCATTTCAAATGTGATGCCTACAACAAATGGTTAAAAAAGGAAGAAATGTAAAAAAAAATTGATCTGGAGAAGATCTGTAAACTACTGAAGGTAACTGATCTGAGGTCTGTGACAGGATGAAGGTAACTGATCTGAGGCCTGTGACAGGATGAAGGTAACTGATCTGAGGTCTGTGACAGGATGAAGGTAACTGATCTGAGGTCAGTGACAGGATGAAGGTAACTGATCTGAGATCTGTGACAGGATGAAGGTAACTGATCTCAGGTCTGTGACAGGATGAAGGTAACTGATCTGAGGTCAGTGACAGGATGAAGGTAACTGATCTGAGATCTGTGACAGGATGAAGGTAACTGATCTCAGGTCTGTGACAGGATGAAGGTAACTGATCTGAGGTCAGTGACAGGATGAAGGTAACTGATCTGAGGTCCGTGACAGGATGAAGGTAACTGATCTGAGGTCTGTGACAGGATGAAGGTAACTGATCTGAGATCAGTGACAGGATGAAGGTAACTGATCTGAGGTCTGTGACAGGATGAAGGTAACTGATCTGAGGTCTGTGACAGGATGAAGGTAACTGATCTGAGGTCAGTGACAGGATGAAGGTAACTGATCTGAGGCCTGTGACAGGATGAAGGTAACTGATCTGAGGTCTGTGACAGGATGAAGGTAACTGATCTGAGGTCAGTGACAGGATGAAGGTAACTGATCTGAGATCTGTGACAGGATGAAGGTAACTGATCTCAGGTCTGTGACAGGATGAAGGTAACTGATCTGAGGTCAGTGACAGGATGAAGGTAACTGATCTGAGATCTGTGACAGGATGAAGGTAACTGATCTCAGGTCTGTGACAGGATGAAGGTAACTGATCTGAGGTCAGTGACAGGATGAAGGTAACTGATCTGAGGTCCGTGACAGGATGAAGGTAACTGATCTGAGGTCTGTGACAGGATGAAGGTAACTGATCTGAGATCAGTGACAGGATGAAGGTAACTGATCTGAGGTCTGTTACAGGATGAAGGTAACTGATCTGAGATCAGTGACAGGATGAAGGTAACTGATCTGAGGTCAGTGACAGGATGAAGGTAACTGATCTGAGGTCTGTGACAGGATGAAGGTAACTGATCTGAGGTCTGTGACAGGATGAAGGTAACTGATCTGAGGTCAGTGACAGGATGAAGGTAACTGATCTGAGGTCAGTGACAGGATGAAGGTAACTGATCTGAGGTCTGTGACAGGATGAAGGTAACTGATCTGAGATCAGTGACAGGATGAAGGTAACTGATCTGAGGTCTGTGACAGGATGAAGGTAACTGATCTGAGGTCAGTGACAGGATGAAGGTAACTGATCTGAGGTCTGTGACAGGATGAAGGTAACTGATCTGAGGTCTGTGACAGGATGAAGGTTTTGCAGATCTCATCATCTCCAGCAGGACATGGGCTTCAGATTGAGACAAACTGGGCCCAGGAACACTTCCAGAAACCACTGTGGGTAAACACAATCCTCCATCTGCAGAGCCAACTAAAGCCCTGTCCTGCAAAAAGGAAGCCATCTGTGAACATGGTCCAGAAGCGCCGTCGTGTCCCGGGACAGGGCTCATTTAAAATGGACTGTTTCAGAGTGGGACAGTGTCCTCTGGTCAGACCTGTCCTAATCTGACATTCTTTTAGGAAATCAGGGACGCCGTGTCCTCCGGGCTAAAGAGGAGGAGACCTTCCAGCGAGTTCTCAGCGTTCAGTTCAAAAGCAGCGTCTCTGATGGGACGGGGCATAAGTGCAGACGGGACGGGCCGCTGTGGGTTTGGGAAGGAACTATGAAGCTGAAAGTTTTTTTGTTTTGATTTTATTCAATTTTCAAAAAACGTCCCAACATTTGCAGAGTTCTAGTTGTAGATAGTAGCAACAGCTTTAGAAGTAGTCACAGTAATAATAACAGACTCAGGAGTAATAGGAGTAAAAGTAAAAGCAAAAGTAAAGCAGTAGGAGAGGTGTAGTAGTATTAGTAGTAGTTAGAATAGTTGTAGTAACAGCAGCAGTAGTAGTAATAAAAGCAGTACATGTTGTACTCTCTGCAGGAATCTACTTTCCAACAGTAATGTAGCCTGTATATAAGGCTCATTTCACACCGGGACGGGACAGTGTGGGACAGGGACAGTCCCGAGGGAGGCGTTTCCTAGTTTCAAAGCGGTCCACAGCATCTCCAGAACATGAACCGAACCATACCATACCATACCATACCGTCCCACATTCGGCACCCTGAGGAAAGGGGGGTCCCAGTTCTGAGATCGCTCTGGAAAAGGAAGGACTGCTCACTGCTGTGAGATGATTCTGTGACAGATAATCCTCAGAAAACATGTTATTTTAATCAAACTGGTCTCGTCCTTAACCCGTACTGACACGACCCGCGCCAAACCGTCCCGTGGACATACCTATAAAAAAACATACACTCTTTAATCCACTTTAAGGCTCAGGCTCACATAGAGAATGGCTAAAACTTATTTTTATATTCCCAAGACAGACGGCAGTGTCAGTGTAACATCATCAGTGATTATACACAGGTTGTTTTATTTTCCTTTAAAGACGACCTCAGAGCCTGAAGTGAGTCCAGAGTCAATGACCGTTTCATTTGCACCTCACAGCAGGACTTCAGTGGGACCTCAGTGGGATGTTTACCGTGACCTCAGTGGGACCTCAGCGGGACCTCAGTGGGACCTCAGTGGGACTTCAGTGGGACTTCAGCAGGACCTCAGTGGGACCTCAGTGGGACTTCAGTGGGACTTCAGCAGGACCTCAGTGGGACCTCAGCGGGATGTTTACCGTGACCTCAGTGGGACCTCAGTGGGACCTCAGTGGGACTTCAGTGGGACTTCAGCAGGACCTCAGTGGGACCTCAGTGGGATGTTTACCGTGACCTCAGTGGGACCTCAGTGGGACCTCAGTGGGACCTCAGTGGGACCTCAGCAGGACTTCAGTGGGACCTCAGTGGGATGTTTACCGTGACCTCAGTGGGACCTCAGTGGGACCTCAGTGGGACTTCAGTGGGACTTCAGTGGGACCTCAGTGGGACCTCAGCAGGACCTCAGTGGGACTTCAGCGGGACCTCAGTGGGACCTCAGTGGGACCTCAGCGGGACTTCAGTGGGACCTCAGCGGGACCTCAGTGGGACTTCAGCGGGACCTCAGTGGGACTTCAGTGGGACCTCAGTGGGACTTCAGTGGGACCACAGTGGGACTTCAGTGGGACCTCAGTGGGACTTCAGTGGGACCACAGTGGGACTTCAGTGGGACCTCAGTGGGACTTCAGTGGGACCACAGTGGGACCTCAGTGGGCCCTCAGTGGGACCTCAGTGGGATGTTTACCGTGACCTCAGTGGGACCTCAGTGGGACCTCAGTGGGACGTTTACCGTGACCTCAGTGGGACTTCAGTGGGACCTCAGTGGGACCTCAGCGGGACGTTTACCGTGACCTCAGTGGTACCTCAGTGGGACCTCAGTGGGACGTTTACCATGACCTCAGTGGGACCTCAGTGGGACCTCAGTGGGACCTCAGCGGGACGTTTACCGTGACCTCAGTGGGACCTCAGTGGGACCTCAGTGGGACCTCAGCGGGACGTTTACCGTGACCTCAGTGGTACCTCAGTGGGACCTCAGTGGGACGTTTACCATGACCTCAGTGGGATGTTTACCGTGACCTCAGTGGGACGTTTACCGTGACCTCAGTGGGACCTCAGTGGGATGTCAGTGGGACCGCAGTGGGACATCAGCAGGACCTCAGCAGGACCTCAGCGGGACTTCAGCGGGACCTCAGTGGGACCTCAGTGGGACGTTTACCGTGACCTCAGTGGGATGTTTACCGTGACCTCCTGACTCCTAGCGCTCGCGCTCAGATCCTGATGGATGACAGTGATTGGCCGTGGACAGAGAGGAAGTGGGCGGAGCTTGTGCTGTGGTTGGTTGAACACAGCGAGGAGGAAGTGACTGTGAAATCGGACAAATGAGAGGCGGACTTCAAAGCCACACAGCCGTCACCTGCTCTGAGACATCTGATGTTTACTTTTATCATCCAGAAGTGTTTGTTTACGAACTGCTGAATGAGCTTTATATATTATTATTATTAGTAGTAGTAGTAGTAGTAGTAGTAGTAGTAGTAGTAGTAGTAGTAGTAGTAGTAAGTAGTAGTAGTAGTAGTATAGTATTAGCTGCGTTGGTATTAGCAGTAAAGATGGCAGCAGTGGCTCTTTTACCATTGCTGCTCTGACTCTGCTTCTTGTGACTGCATTGTTTGTGTCCGCTCTTGTTTTGTGTGCAGTGCTCGTTCTTCTTCTGTGGTTTTGTGTGTGCAGTGTCTCTTCTTCTCTCGTTTTGTGCTGGCCGTGTGGTTTTGTGTGCAGTGTGGGCGTTTGATCCGTGGCCCGTGCTGCTTCGATGAGCCGTTTCATTGAGTTTAACAAAGCGGAGCGTGCCAACAACTGTCAGCGCGGCCCTCCCACCGCCTGAGCACACAAGACCCTCCACCAACAACCTCCTCCTCCCTCCTCCTCCTCCACCTCCTCCTCCTCCTCCTCCTCCACCAACACACCCAACACCAGCAGCAAAAACACAACCAGCTCTGTCTATAAAATATACAATCACTGTGAAATTAACAAAAACTAACTATTAGGACCCTTTTCACGATGACGTCAGACAACTTCCAGTTTTGAGACGATGGGATGTATCTTCATTTCCAGTGCTGCTGCTCGCCAGTAAGGAATTTACTCGGAGTCTTAAAAATTTGCCAAATATAAGGCTACATGATGTACAGAGATTTGCTGATGAAAGTTCACTGACAAAACGGTCAAAACTCGAAAAAGGATATAAATTTTTCATTGAAGGTTACTTATTTGATTATGAAGGTAAGTGTTTTGTCTTGTAGCTAAAGCTAGCAGTTGTTAATGCTGTAGCGTTAGCAATAGCTTTACTAAATGAAAATATACTGTAGTACTATCCAGTGGTATTTCCTGATAAGCAGATTGTCAAATATTCAGATAAACTCAGATCATGACATGATCTAACACTGTTTTATAGCGCAACTCTATCACTTAGCCGTGTTGCTAACGCTATCTAGCTACATAACAAAGCACTCACTTCATAATCCAAGCATCCTTCGTTGAAGAATTAATATCCTTTCGCAAGTTTTGAAAGTTTTGTGGGTAAATATTCATTTGAAAATCGCTGTATATTGTGTAAACTTGTAAACGGCAATTTTTAAAAAGTCTGGGTGAATTTCTTATGGGAGAAGCGCGGCACCGGAAATGAAGATACATCCCATCGTCTCATTGTCTGACGTCACGTGAAAAGGGTCTATTAATAAATTGTGGCTTGTAAAAACACTGACCTGCTAGCAACTTGAGACTACTGCGCAAAAACTGAAAAGTCAAGCCCAGTCCCTCCCACATTATGTCATTAGTTGTTGAATCTGTGAAATACTTTTAAAATACTATTACTTTTTTACTTGCAAGTACATTTGATAGTGAGTATTTTAATTCTTTGACTTAAACTTTTACTCTGTAAACTTTTTATCTGTAATTTTATTTGAGGAGTACTTCCTCCTCCCCTGCCTTGGCCTACAGCAAACTCACAGTTTGGAGAAGCAGACAGGAGCAAAGGGTTAAGTTCTGGTGTTGTACTACGACACTGAGGAGGTTGTACTGGCAGTGGTGGAAGAAGTACTCCATTTCTTTACTCAGGTTCAAATGTACTCAAGTAAAAGTATCACCTTCAAATTTCTACTAAAGTTAAAGTATAAAAGTACTTGTGAGTAAAAAAGTATTTTGCATAGATTCAAGAACTAATGAATGAGTTAAATGTGAAGGATTTTGCTGAAAACTAACGGTGCAACAGAAGAAAGTGAATCTGTAGGTGAGGTTTTAATGAGGAGTACTACTTTACTGCATCTGTTATACTCACGACACTGCAAAACTAATGATTTTTGTCTATAAAATATACAATCACTGGGAAATTAACTGTTTCTGTAAAAAATGGGCTCACCTGTGACGGCTGTAATGGTGGAAATGTAACAAAGTAAAAGTACTTAGTTACTTAAGTACAATTTTCATGCATCTGTGCTTTACTTGAGTATATTTTAGGGGTACTTTTACTTTTACTTTGCTACATTTTAGAGCAAGTGTCAGCACTTTTTACTCCACTACATTTCTGAGTTGATTTTAAGTACAAACTATTTTGAGTTCTGATTTAAAATCCTGTGTTTTTGTCGTACTTCACTGTAGATACACAGTACTTCAGTACAACAGATGCAGTAAAGTAGTACTCTTCAGAAAAACCTCACCTACAGATTCACTTTCTTCTGTTTGTTGCAGCAAAATCCCTCACATTTAACTCATATCTGTGCAAAATACGTTTTTACTCACAAGTACATTCAAAGATAGGTACTTTTATACTTTAACTTTAGTAGAAATTTGAAGGTAATACTTTTACTTGAATACATTTTTGCTCCTTTATCTGTAATTTTACTTAAAGGTACTGTCAGCAGCTCGCACTGGTTTCAAAACGATGATCTAAATCAAAACAATGGTCTTTTTTCTGATTGGACGGCAGCAAAGCAGAACTAAAACAAAAAATGTAACAACTTGGCCATTATGTAAAATATATTTTTAATTGTGAATAACGCAGCTGTACCATTATTATCAGTAAAACTAATATTTGATTTATTTCTTTATTTATTTTTGCACAATATAAAATGACCATATACATTTACAAAACAGTATAAGTGCAGGGAAGAGGCAAAAAAACCAACAGGGCTTATTTTAAAGCCTTCACCTTATAATATATACAAAAATGACATACATTTAGAATCACAACTAACAGTAAACATACTTTATAGAATAAAACAACCAAAAGTTTTTAAAAAAATCAACAAGATTTAACCAAAAACTCTCTTAAATATTTTTTAAAAGACATTAGTGATGTGTCAGTTTTATCTTTAGCAAAACCGGGCTCTGGTTGTTGCTGATTTTGACGAAGTATTCAAACAATGAAACATGTTTACCTCATACCCGGGACACATGTGGTCAATTTTATGAAATATAAACTATATTTACTCATCATAGCAACTTTAAGTAAAAAAATGGAGCACTTCTTCCAGCAACTGCAGCTCCTGTGGGCTGTTCCCGGTCTGCAGTGGTCAGGATCTGTCAGAACCGGGGACAGGTGAGGCCCGAGGGGAGCGGAGGAGGAGAGCGAGGAGTCCGAGCAGAGCAGGTGGGGCTAAAGTTGTGTCTGACTGGTGAAGGTTGAGAGAAATGAGACTTGTGTGGCTTGTGTTTGGCAGAGACACAGAGGCAGCGGCAGAAAAGGGCGGCGGGGTGGAGCTGGAGGAGGTTATTGTTGCAGGAGTGATTCCTGGCACACGGCGCTGTGGACACGCTGATAAATCCCATTAAAACTGAGAGAGAAGCCATTTTCCTGTCAGTCACCTCCAGGGTCTCGCCGCGGGACGCACTGGAGCCAACAACAACAACAACAACGACTGACAAACGCACACGGGCCAGGCCAAGGACTGGGTCTGAGGAGAGGATTTTGTAAACGTTTAGCTTCATTTGAGTTAATTTGGGGTCTTACTACAACATGCTTTACTTATATCTACCCAATTATTGCTGATTCTGTTTTTAACTTATTTCCAAATCCAGAGGTGGAACCAAATGTAATAATAATATTTATTTAACCAGGAACTTCCCACTGAGACTGAGAACCTCTTTTGCAGGGGAGTCCTAGCCCTGCGGAGGAGAGAACATGCAAACACACTGTAAAAAAAAATCTGTAAATTTTACGGTAAAAAATTGGCAGCTGTGGTTGCCAGAATTCTACCGTAAAAACTACAAGAGGCCTTTATTTCATTTTACAGTACAATATTATCACAAATGTTGTTTTTACAGTTTTTGACTTGAGTTTTTATTATTATTTACTGTAAAATTTAAAGTTATTATCTTTCAAAAACATAGATTAACTGTATATTTTACAGTTTGCAACTTACGTTTTAATCACATTAACTGTAAAATTTAAAGTTATTATCTTAAGGTGTTAAACTGTAACCTGTTTTTGTTTAGTTATTTTGGGTGGGGTGGGGGATGGGGGTATATTTAGTTAGATACTATGTTTTTTATGATAAAATAAATAAAAAGAAATTAAAAGAAAGTTGTTGCAGAATGCTGTTTATTTCTGTTGTTAAACTGCAAATAAAAAAATTAACTAATAAACCCTGGACTCAATTATTTTAACAGTGCTATACTGTTTAAATTATATTTATAAAAAACCTAAAAAAAATACAGTTTTGCTTCATTTTTAATATTACAGTTAATTACCGTAACCAAAACAGTATTTTACCGATATATCAATTACGGTCTTTTACTGTTGAGATTTTACAGATTTTTACCATGAAATCTACAGATATTTTTTACAGTGCACCACACAGAAAGGCCCCACACGGTCCAGGAATCGAACCCAGGACCTTCTTACTGAGGCAGGAGTGCTACCCACGATGCCCCCAACACAATAACAGTGATAATAATAATAATAGGTGCATTAGTCTTAGACAGAGTTATTCTGGACACTCAGGGAGACACACACACAGTCACACTCACACATTCATACAGGTGAGGGGGTGAAGTGTCTCGCCCAAGGACACAACGGCAGAATGCAAGACCAGCAGCGCCAGCCCTCGGGTTAGTGGGTGAAGTTACTTTACTCCTTTTAGTTACTCCTTTTTGAGCAGATCGCTTCTGTGTGGTTTGTTATGATAACTTATTGTTTTGCTAAATTGAATTTTAGGATTATTACACAATAATTTATTATTTTTATGTTGTTGTTTTTTCTCAGCCTTGTGTTTTGTTGTTAATTTCACACCATGAACTATTCACTTGCTCGAAATAAATAAAATAATACAAATACAAATACTTTACTTACAACTCGTTAGCCTCATAGCACTAATTGCCTGAAGTCAGATTTTAGGTTTTTTGGGAAAACATTCCATGTAAAATCAACACTTGGCCACTTGGAATTTCTTCAGACTTGGTGTGGTTAATGTGTGTTTCACCAGTAGTGGTAGTAGTAGTAGTTTCTTTTTAGTTTGTCAGATAATAAGGTTTAGAAAAAAAAACGTGTGTGTGTCAGGCCAAAGTTAGGACTTGCTGTAATATTTCAAAGCTCAGGGCCGACGTCCACTTACAGAAAAAAAAATAAAAATCTCACAAACTAAACAAGATAACGTCCAAATGTTCATACATGCTACAAACAATAATCCCAATTTGGCCAAAAAATGACTTAGGCAGTTATGCTATGAGGCTAACGAAATATTATTTACAAGTATTTGTACTTTAATAAGTATTTTACAAGGAGTACTTTTTACGCTTGAGTTGGTTTGAAGTTTGTTTTTGCGGTGGCCTCACAGATGCTGTAGTACTCCTCAGAAACATCAGAATACACACGACACACAGTACTGAAGTATAACAGATGCAGTAAAGTAGTACTCCTCAGAAACAACAGAATACACACGACACACAGTACTGAAGTATAACAGATGCAGTAAAGTAGTACTCCTCAGAAACATCAGAATACACACGACACACAGTACTGAAGTATAACAGATGCAGTAAAGTAGTACTCCTCAGAAACATCAGAATACACACGACACACAGTACTGAAGTATAACAGATGCAGTAAAGTAGTACTCCTCAGAAACATCAGAATACACACGACACACAGTACTGAAGTATAACAGATGCAGTAAAGTAGTACTCCTCAGAAACAACAGAATACACACGACACACAGTACTGAAGTATAACAGATGCAGTAAAGTAGTACTCCTCAGAAACATCAGAATACACACGACACACAGTACTGAAGTATAACAGATGCAGTAAAGTAGTACTCCTCAGAAACATCAGAATACACACGACACACAGTACTGAAGTATAACAGATGCAGTAAAGTAGTACTCCTCAGAAACAACAGAATACACACGACACACAGTACTGAAGTATAACAGATGCAGTAAAGTAGTACTCCTCAGAAACATCAGAATACACACAGTACTGAAGTATAACAGATGCAGTAAAGTAGTACTCCTCAGAAACATCAGAATACACACGACACACAGTACTGAAGTATAAGAGATGCAGTAAAGTAGTACTCCTCAGAAACATCAGAATACACACGACACACAGTACTGAAGTATAACAGATGCAGTAAAGTAGTACTCCTCAGAAACAACAGAATACACACGACACACAGTACTGAAGTATAACAGATGCAGTAAAGTAGTAGTAGTAGAAAGATCAGATACAGAAGACACAGGTTGAGTCTCTCAGTGGTTTGTTAAAGTCGTCAGCTCTTTATCATGACCCTCACCAGAGTTTGATGTTAACACTCAACAAACACAGGGACATTTTTAGCCCAGTAATACAAATACTCACTGTTACTTTGGCCGGTTTACTTTCTGTATACCCAGACCTGTATCTTACCTTCAGAGGTCAGGTCTGAGAGTACACAGAGTATACAGAGTATACATAGTATATACTAACTCATCATGATTAAAGAAAGAAATAATTTAAATGAAATACATGTTTTAAAGATGTGACACCACACGCAGGAATACACTTTATTCTGTAAACAGATTAACCAGTTTTTTAATATTTGATAAATCCCTGTCCATACATAAAACCAAATTTTACATTTCTTTACACTTATTCTATACTAGGCTATAAAACCTACACAAGAACTAACTCATTAATAAATTGTGGCTTGTAAAAACACTGACCTGCTAGCAACTTGAGACTACTGCGCAAAAACTGAAATGTCAAGCCCAGTCCCTCCCACATTACGTCATTAGTTGTTGAATCTGTGAAATACTTTTAAAATACTATTACTTTTTTACTTGGAAGTACATTTGATAGTGAGTATTTTAATTCTTTGACTTAAACTTTTACTCTGTAAACTTTTTATCTGTAATTTTATTTGAGGAGTACTTCCTCCTCCCCTGCCTTGGCCTACAGCAAACTCACAGTTTGGAGAAGCAGACAGGAGCAAAGGTACTACGACACTGAGGAGGTTGTACTGGCAGTGGTGGAAGAAGTACTCCATTTCTTTACCCAGGTTAAAATTTACAAACAAGTAAAAGTATTACCTTCAAATTTCTACTAAAGTTAAAGTATAAAAGTACCTATCTTTGAAAGTACTTGTGAGTAAAAAAGTATTTTGCACAGATATGAGTTAAATGTGAGGGATTTTGCTGCAACAAACAGAAGAAAGTGAATCTGTAGGTGAGGTTTTTCTGAAGAGTACTACTTTACTGCACCTGTTGTACTGAAGTACTGTGTATCTACAGTGAGGGTACGACAAAAACACAGGATTTTAAATCAGAACTCAAAATAGTTTGTACTTAAAATCAACTCAGAAATGTAGTGGAGTAAAAAGTACTGACACTTGCTCTAAAATGTAGCAAAGTAAAAGTAAAAGTACCCCTAAAATATACTCAAGTAAAGCACAGATACATGAAAATTGTACTTAAGTAACTAACTACTATACTAACTGTTATACTCACGACACTGCAAAAACTAATGATTTTAAACCAAACTCAAAATACTTTTTACTTCAAACTCATTCACAAAACTAGTGTAGTAAAAAGTACAAGTGTAGTGAAGTAAAAGTACCCCTTGTGAAATATACTCAAGTAAAGTACAGATTAATTTGTACTTAGCTAAGTAACTACTACTTTTACTTCGTTACATTCCACCACTGTGTACTGGGGAGCTGATAACTAAGTTCTATGGTTGCAGGACTGGTACTAGAAGTTTTCCCATGTGCCTGCAGAATCATGTGTGTGTGTGAATCCCTCTGTGGCCCTCACCCGGGACCAGGACCTGGGTCTAACTCTGGTCCCTCTGGTCCAGTCTAACCCCGCTCCTCTCATGTCCTCGCCCCGTGTCTGCTCTTCTGCTTGGCCGCCTCCGTGCGCCTCTCCGCGGCCACTGGGACGTCTCTAATCCCATTTTGATGAACTTGGTTAATGGCCCCCCGCTGCGCTGTTCATGAGCCGCACACGACCCTCTCCACGCCCCGCGCCTCCGGACTCTCTACTTAAACCCGGGTCACCCCAAACTTCACACACGCACCGAGGTTTCTGCAGGAAGATGCCGCCGAGAAAAAGTCTGTTCGCTCCGTTTGTTGCGGCGGATTCCCAGGCGCCGCTGCAGAAGAAAAAACCCGAGGCAGAGCGCGTCAAACCCGGGTGTGAAGTCCGGCAGCCCCCGCCTCACGCCGTGGTGGAGCTGCGGTTCGGGGGCGGCGCGCTGCACTTCATCCAGCAGCCGGACAAGAGCGCTCTGGAGCGGGCGCAGCGGCGGCGGAGACTCGCCGCCAACGCCCGCGAGAGGAGGAGGATGCTGGGCTTAAACGTGGCCTTTGACCGGCTCCGGAGCGTCATCCCCAACCTGGAGAGCGACAAGAAGCTGTCCAAGTCCGAGACTCTGCAGATGGCGCAGATTTACATCGCGACGCTGAGCGAGCTGCTCCAGGAGGGGCCCCCGGGACTCAGGGCGCCCACGCCGGCCGCGGTGTCACCCAGGCCCGCTGCAGGAGCTCCATCAGCCCGCGGAGCTCACGGAGGAACGGCGCTTCAGCGAAAACATGTGGGAAAGAACCAGCGGCAGAAAGTGACTTAGAAAACTCTCCTAAAGACTTTTAATGTGAATTTGTCTAATTTAATATTAAAACATAACGTTAAACTTAAAATGTCAAATAACACGACATGATTGTATTTTTTTATTTTTTATTTTTTACAAAATAAATAATATTGTGACTGTTTTGCACTACAAGGATTAATAAAACGTTTACTTTTTTATAATACTGGGTCATTAGTTTAATTTTTAACGTCTTTAATTTGCTCATGTATTAAATTAAGTTGTTCAGTTAGCAAAGGTTTAAGCTAACAGCAGCTAGCATAAAATGTCAAATCGTTTTTTATTTAAAACGCATCTTTTATATAGTTTATTTTTGACATTTGAGATTTAATAAAAGCAGGATATCACTGACAGAAATAAAGATTTAATTTTAGAATGAAATAAACCAAATGTAAACAGTAGCTAACGTTACAGCTAATTTACCGTTAACTGTCAAATAAGTACTTTGGCCAATTTTTATAGTATTTTTTTATTGACATTAGATATATATTAGTCTTAAGACTGGACCACAAACAAACTGTAAAGTGAAAATAAGGTTTTCTATTTTTTTTTTCTTATATTTAAATGAAGGAAAAATGCATTGCATTTTACAGATCTGTCAGCTGTTGTAATTAGCAAACTTGTTAGCTTAATATTTTATAGTCAACTCTGTCTAGTTTACACTGAAATGTCTGCCTTACATTTTAGTTTAAATAAAGTTATTGTAAAATTAGTTTTGTAATAAAATGATGCCAGTGTTACCCGTGGTTGTGTTTTAAGAGCAGAACAGTGATTATTTTTATATAAAGTACCACTGCAGAAAATATTTGGCTTTACCCTCAGTAATGGGTCCAAACCAGGTCTAAATTAGGTCTAAACTTGAACTAAACCAGGACTAGGTCTAAACCAGAACTAGCCCAAACCAATCCAGGACTATACCAGGTCTAACCCAAGACTAAAAACCAGGTCTAAACCAAGTCAAAATTATGTCCAAACTTGAACTAAACTAAGACCAGGTGTAAACCAGAACTAATCCAAACCAAGCCAGGACCAGGTCTAATCTAGGATTAATCTAGGTCTAAACCAGGGCTATACCAGGACTGTATTAGGTCTAAACTAGGAGTGAAACAGGACGAAATCAGGTCTAATCCAGGTATAATCTAGGACTATACCAGGTCTATACTAGGACTAAACCAGGACTCTACTTGTTCTAAACCAGGACTAAACCAGGACTAACTCTGGACTATACCAAGACTGTACCAGGTCCAAACAAGGTCTAAACCAGAAGTAGCAACGACTAAAACTGTCTCTAATTTAAACAAAACCAGGACTTTAACTGCAAAAGACTCCCAGTCCCACCAGAAGAAGCCCACGTACCACAGTTTGAGAACCTCTTGTCAAACAAAGCACCAGCAGCATCCACAATACTTAACACAACACACAATAAAATACCTGCAGCTTTCTGAAGACGCAGAAAAGCACAGACAGCAATAAACCCACACCAGGAGGATACTGAAAGTAGCAATTTTTTATTATTTTAAAATTATGTACAGGTAACCAAAGACGCCGGTCCGAAACACATGGTACAAAGCTTTTACCGTCTCTGTCCGAACAACAACATGAGGCCAGAAAAGACTTTACAAAATGAAAAATAGAGAGTCCCCCGTTCAGAAAAGTATAGGTCTAATAAAGCAAGGTCTAAAATTTTTTACCCCCAATTCACAAATAACGTCCCGCTCTGTTGTCCCTTTCTGCCCCCCTCCCGCCCGGATCTCCTGAACACAATTATTATGTACAGAAAAAACTATGTACAAAAGCTAAAGACAGAAGTAAAGCTCTGTAAACGTCTAACGAGGTGGAGGAGTGTGTGAGGATTTAAGAGACAAACGACCAGGAACGCGACGAAGAAAAGACCTGAATTTAACCAAGGATCATCCACCAAAGTCGTCTCCAATTCTTCCACGAAATGAAATATCTAAAAGTTAAATATTTTGCTTTCAGGAGACGTGCATGTCCTGGGTTTCAGCTCCAGCCACCCACACCGAGTCCCTTTGACCCTAACGGAAATAAACGCTTTCTTGTGTCTCTGAAGTTTAAAACAGTGGTTCTAATTCAAATTGGGAAAAAACATGTAAAAAATCAAATCAAATAAATCCATCTGTAGCTTGTTTGGCTCTCACCGCGATGTGACTGCTTTCTCATGAGACTTCTGTGACTCCAGGACGCAGTGGGAGATGGAGGCCACTTTATTCACCCCTACAGCAACTCATTTAACCATCACATTTTTATTTAATTCTCTATATAAAAGTAGTTTTGGGCCAGTCTCACTTTTGGACCCAGTTTTATTCTTGAACGTTTTATTACAACCCACTTTTTACTCAACCAAAGTTATTTTTCTAACTCATTTTACCTCCACCTTTAGGGCCATTTCATTCCTATAAAACTGTATTTAGGCTTCATAAATAAGCTCACCACTTAAACTATATTCAACCTCACCGTGACACACTTTTGTACCCTAACCCACCAGTTGAGAACCACTCGATATACCGTCTCCACTCCACTGTAGTCTTTCTCCTTCTCTCTGGAGCTTGCGTTTTGTGTCGTTTCCTTTTTAAAATATCTAAAAAATAAACCATATTCAACCTCCCCCGTGACACACTTTTGGGCCCTGACCCGCTGTTTGAGAACCATTGCTCTACAAGGATTAAAAGAGAAAAAAAAAACTCTGGGAAGAATTGGATCAGAACAAAATGGTGGATGCGTAAAGAGCATTTTCACAGCGGACTTCACCTCTGTTATGTGTTTCTCAAAAGGAGTGCGGTTTTATGCGAGCTGTAATCATTTTGGGATGAACTTTTGAACAAAACTGTCAACAAAAATAGACTTTAAACTCATGAATTAGTCCTAAAAATGCATTCAAAGTTGTGAATACTGATATAATAATAGTAATAGTCCCTGTAGAAGAAGCTGGGTCAGTCGTTTGCTTCCAGTAAAATGAGAGAATTCTAAAAAAAAAAGTCAAGTGCTTTGGTGTAAAAAATGGTGAAATGTAACGTCTCGGTTGAACTGCTGGGCTGTGAAAATGCCCTTTTTAGCTGAATGTAGAATGAGAAATGTAAAGTTTTGATAAAGTCCTGTGAGGATGATAAGACAGCGTTCTCAGCAGTGCTCCAGGTAGTCGATGATTCTGGAGATGGACTTCTGTCCCGTGGTGCCAACGTCACACTGAGAAGAGAAAACAGACTCAGTGAGAGAGAGAAAATCTAGTTTAGTCTTTGTTTTAAACTTCCCATATTCTGCTTTCCTCAGTTTTTCTCTCCTCTGCTTTAGTGTTGCAGGTTTTATATTAAAATAATATATCTATGGAAAACCTCTTCTGTTAGGAGCTGTTACTGTGACTCTGCAGAAAATGCTTGGATTAGGAGTCTGTCGCCCCCTGCTGGCAACGCTGGGGACTGGACAGAGCATAAAATGGCTCATTAGCATGGCATGTTAGCGACATGAGGCTAACAGATAGATTTCTGAGCTGATGCTTCGTAGTGACGGAGGTTTAAGGCTGAAATGATCAGAACGAGTCCGGTGACGGTGTCTGGGATTTAGAAACGCGCAGGAGCACTTCCTGGTTTCATGTGTCTATGTAGAGCCGTGAGACCGAGCGTTTTCAGCTCTGGAGAAGGGCAGCGCCTCAGCATACAGGATTACTCAAACAGAATACTACTGCAGGTCTGTTTTTGAGGAGGAGACCACGTTTAACCATCAGGGTTAAAGAGAGGAGAAGAATAGGGAACCTTTAAAGTTACACTGTGTAACTTTTCTCCTAAATATGTGGGGCATACTGACTTGTTTTTGTGATTTTTTGAGCGATTATAAGGCCTGAGGTGGATCTGTTGCTCCGAGCGGGGCTTCTGTACTGAGAAACCACCCTCGCAACTTGGCCGGGAGCGCTCCGCTGTTGAGGAAGAGTCACGTGACAGGGAACGACTTGAGGCGCAGTATAACCATGAAGCTACTTTTAGCGTTGTTATTTTCGCCAGTTCGTCAGAGCCGAAGGACACAAGAAGATGAAGACAATGTCGGACGAGGCAAGAAAAAGAAAATGTGAAAGGGACCGCACCAGATCGCAGACAAGAGTCAACATCGGACAGACTTTTGCTCGCTGGCGTCAGATGAGAGACAGAGAAGGCTGCAAATCAGATCACGTTTTTGCTTCTTTACTGTTGGGCAGGTAAATTAGCCTCTTTATTTTTTCTTTAGAACGTGCTTTTTCATACAGTTATTAGTTGTTTTAATGCGACCATTGCGCGATAAGCTAACGATAGCGCTAACTCTATAGAAGGTCCAATCTGCGGCCACACAAGTGGTTACAGAAGTTTATACAGTAAATATGAGTGCACTCTCTAGTCCCATTGTTAGTTTGACGTAACGCACGCTCGCACAGTTTCAGAAGGAGGAGGGGCCCTAGTGTTTACGTTTTGCGACGGTGCAGTGGCACCTGTGGCCTCTAGAGGCGCAAGACCGGGAATCTTACACAGTGTAACTTTAAGTAATAAAAGTAAAAAAGGCTTCTGCTTATAAACATTACCTTAAATGTCAAAAAAACTACTTTCCTTTTACTTTTTGCCAACTCTACGCGTCTAAAATAAAGAGTACGAGACTTACGGTGAGGTTCATGAAGTTGAGGAACTTCTTGAGCATCTCCGTCATTATAGAGAAGTCTCCTTTGGGCAGGTTCTCTCTCACCGTCGTCACATTCATCTGAGGAGCACAGGACACATCCGGTCACATGTATACTATTATGTTTTATTATATTTAACAGGTGTTAGTGTCAGAAACTTACAGGACTCCCCTGACAGAGGCAGCCCAGCAGCAGTGCAGTGTACGAGGCCACGATGCTGTCCTCCATGTGCTTCCCTGCGTGCTGCAGAGCTGCAACAACAACAACAAACATTAGAACCTGTGATGTTTCTAGTTTACAGAGAGACCACTGCCCAACTGAAGCAGAGTATTACAAATGTTTACTGCTGCTGCCTGGCTACTATAAGCAGTCTGGTCTGGGGCAGTTCTCCAGTGCAGCAGTCCCAAAGTGGGGTCTGGGGCCCCCTGGGGGTCCATAAAGGTACTGCAGGGGTCCCCAGAGGCTGTCTATATTAAGTACATAAAAATAAACTGAGTTTGAAATGCACTGTAAAAAACAATGCTGCAAAAACTCAAGGCATCCCTCCCTTGAGTTTTGGTGATCAACTCAAAATCTCAAGTTTTCAACAACTAATATTTTTTTACTCACCAAATTTAATACGTCTAAAAACTTAAAATTTTACGTTTTACTCTATCTTTTTTTCCAGCTCATCTTACAGCAACTGACTCCACTGTTCAGAAAAAGTATTATTGATAATAATAAAAACTAAATATACTACATTTAACAAAAGAATAACTTTTTCTGAACTCTGTAAGTTGGCTGTAAAATGAGTAAAAAAATAATGATAGAGAGAAAAACTTAAAAATTTGAAAAGTTTTTAGATGTATGAACATCAAATTAAGTGAAAGTGTGGAAAACTTGAGATTTTGAGTTGGCCCCAAAAATCTTGAGGGATCTTTTGCCTTGAGTTATTGAGTTTTTGCAGCATTTTTTTTTTTTTACAGTGTATTTGTTTAAAAATATAACTTTAAAACACTTTTTAGCCAATAGTCAGCGTCTTTTGTAATGTTTTTATAGAAATATATGGAGAAAAACATGAAAATAAAATTTGGGATGGAGGGAAGTTGTATTGTTGGGGTCCTGTGTGGGATTTTAGTAAATTTAAGGAGGGCCGTGACTCCTGACTTTGGGAATGGCTGCTCCAGTGTTTTCTCTCAGTGTTTTGAGAGTATTTTTCTTAAGTCATACCTTTGTTGAGGTCCAGCTCCTCGTCCTCCTCCTCCTCCTTCTTCTTCTCTGGTTTTTCCGTGGCGTTGTCGTTGGCGACCCACTGGATCTCTCCGCCCGTCTCCTGCCACTCGCCGCTTTGGTCCAGGGCGGGTTTGGGCGCCTCTTTGATGAGGTCGTCGGTCTGCGCCTCGGCCAGAACGGCGGCTCGTTCTCGCTGAAGGAACAGCTGCGGGACGACAAACGAGAGACACGAGCAGTGAGACCGACGCCGCCACATTTTAGGGTTGGGGTTAATCAGAGAAGAGGAGCAGCCGCGGTACAGACCTGGACCAGAGCAGCGATGGCGCTCATCGTCCCGCTGTGACCCAGGTTCTCGTGGTTCGGAGCCAGGATCACGGTGGTCTCGCAGGGTCCGGCCTCCAGGTCCATCTCCATCAGAGCGTACCGGTTCCTGGCGCTGTACTCCACCAGGTTTATCAGCAGACCCAGGCCCTGGGAGCAGGACACAGGTTAAACTACCTCTGAACGTAACTGGACAGACTCACAACCAACAGAATTCAGGGCAGCACCAACACAAACAGTAAGGCTCCTGTTGTGCCGACACGTTCCTGCCAGAACCTCGAGATCCTCCACTCAGCTGCTTCTTTACCCCAGAACTAAACTCAGAAGCAGAGGAGACCGAGCCTTTTCAGTGGCAGGGCCCAGACTTTGGAACCCCCTTCTGTCAGATCAGAGTCTTCTGTGTCTTTATTAGTACAAATACATTTTATACTTACTTTAATCTAAATACAATTTTTTCTTTTAAACTAAACTTCAACATAAAAAATAATCGACTACTACAACTATATTAGTTTACTATATAGCTGATGCTCAAGTTTAATAATATTAAAATATATATATATATACACTCAAGGAAAAAAGAAACGCACCACTTTAATTTTCTCAATTTGTCAAAAAATATTACAGCCAGTGAAAAATGACAGACTACAATGAGTTTAGTTCTATTCTGAGTCAAAATGAAATGACTGTTTTCCTGGTTCCGGTTGATGGATTTTGATGAGCAATAACAACTGTATTTTTGTATTAATCACCTCTGTCTGGGTCATGAGTAAAACTCAGAGATGAATTGGACCTGTCCTCAATTGTGCACAACCATTCCCTATAAAAAGACACCAAAATGGAAAAAAAAGTACATTTGTTCCCAATGCCACGACTCCTGCAACCAGAGAGAGATTGGCAGCCATTGGCCTGCTTCAAGCTGAAGGAGCACACGGCTGTAGCCAGGAGTTTGGAGTCCATCACTCTACTGTTGTACGCCTCGCTGAGCGTTTCCACACCACTGGATCCTCCAATGACCGTCCCAGATCTGGTCGACCACATGTCACAACTGCTGCATTATTATTGTTTGGTCATGTTATTGTTATTGAAACTGTCATAAGCATTGATTAATTGGGTCTGAATATCAGGGACGGGTTTATGGTTGATGTGCACATGGAATATTTCCATCAAAAATAAGTAACCCAACAAAAATGTGGTAAAAAAGCAGTGGTGCGTTTCTTTTTTCCTTGAGTGTATATATAAAAATATATACTAACTCCACTTTAAAACAAGCTGTTAAACCTAAAAAAAATATTATTTTGGTTGGGAAACACTGCATTAGAGAACTTTAAATCCCTTTTAAAGATGCACCTCTTTTCTCTTTATTATAATCTTGATTTTAGCCTTTTATATATCTGGTTTTATCTGTTTTTACTTTTGTTATTGTGTGGTAACTTGTCTCATTATTGATTTTACATTTTATTTATATTGCTTTTATTGCCTTATTTAGAAATCTTGAACAGCACTTTGGGCCGCTCCAGCTGTAAACGTGCTTCATAAATAACTTTAATACTGACTTAGGTCTGAGCTGCTGATTGGTCCAAAAAATCCAGTCCCTGCTCTAGTTCCCCCTCTGTCAGAAACACTTTATACTGAAGCCCAGATGAGGTCTCAAAGTCTCATTTTGACTTCTATTCTGCTGCTGTTGACTGAATTATTAGTTTTCCTCAGATACAAGCGGGGAAAAAAAATCAGTCAGTGCATCTTTAAGAAAGTAAATGGGTCTAACAACGACAGCGGCCACTCACCAGGACTCTGATGTCGAACCTCTGCTCCTGGGGCAGGAACTGGGGGACTTTGAGGACACAGTTGAGAGCCTGTGCAGATCAGATCCTCCTGCTCTCCGGTCTTTGTGCTGCCCCACTCTGAAAGCACACACAGGACAGGACAGGACATTACAGAGCGAGTCCTGGGACAAATCCATGGACAAAGAGGACAGAGACGTGTCCAGCTGAACCGTTGACCCCAGGTAAAAGTCTAATTTACCGTTGTCGTGAGTTAAGTTGAGCAGAACTCCGATGATGGCCCTCATGCAGTCCTGCACCGCCTTCCCCACGCTTCGGTCCGAGTCCAGGTCTCGGCTGTAGGTCTGGATCATCTGCTCACACCTCCTCAGTGCTCTGGACACATTCACAGAAATAAACGGATTGATTATATACAGGCTGTTCACCCGAGACAGGAGTTCTCAGTTCAGCTCACGGTTTTCGGTTTATTTCAATTTTATGCTTTTGCAGGATGTTGTAATTTTTCACATTTCGTACAGGAAGTGAAGGAGGAGGGGTAATAGCTACATTTAATGCAAGAAATTAAGCGCTGAACATTTAATTAGCTCCAAATAAGATCATAAAAATTGGGTCTATTTTATCGCCATTATAGAAAAACTGTTTATGTAAAGGAAATAAGAAATAACAAGGCCAAATAAAAACACATTTTTATAAAAGAGGAAACATTCAGAGCTCACTGTGCTCAGGTAAAGATCACCTGTGTCGCATGTGATTCATGCAAGTCTCTCTCTGACTCACAGAAATATCCGACCTGTCTGCTGCACGCTGTTTTTTAGACCTTTAGATTATTTATTAGACTGCTCTCCTCTTTCTCATGCACATCTGTCTGTCCCTTTGCTCCATGCTCGTGTGTCTTTTAGACGCACACATATTTAATTACATGTAACAACTTCATATCTGTTGTCAGACATTTAATGGTTAATAACTTTGATTCCTGGGTTATCAACATGAAACAACACAAACATCACTACTTCTTACTGGATGTCGACCAATATTGGTTTTTCTGTGGACCGATGCCAATACTGATTTTTAAAATTCAGAGCAGCCGATGGCCGATAAACACATGCTCACCTTTTGGGACCAATATGTAGGACTGATTTTATGAAAGAAATTGATATAATGTAGCCATTTGTTTTAGTAATACTTATTAAAAAGCAAACAAAGTGTAGAATGTGACAGAGAGAAGAGTTAAAGATGAGTTAAGTCCATCTCAGTCAGACTCTGTGTAGGTGGAGCTTGGGGAGAGTTTGTTCTACGAGCTTCTGTTCCAGAGAAATGACAACAATCTTTTTATTAGCTGTTTTGAGCTTTTCAGGATAAAAGATAAAAAGATTCTGGATGTTTCCTATGAGCTGCAGAGTAAGGTGCCATTTAGACGACAACGCGTTTTGCCGAAGCCACAAAGGTTTGATTGCAGTTTGGCCTTTTGTTTACACAAGGACGGGGTTTCCGTTTTCCTGAATCCGCAAAGGTTTGAAAATGCTGGAAGGAGGTGTTTTGGTCTCTCAGCAGGAGCCGCTCCAGTGGCTTCGCTCTTGTGTAAACTGTGAAAACATCGTCCTCACTGAAAACAATGACGTAACAGACCCAATCTGAACAGTGATTGGATGAGTGCACGCTGTATGTCAGCTGACCCGCCAGCGCAAAATACGAGGCTTTTATGTCTCACACGTTCATATTTAGTCAGTAACTGTCAGTAATGTCTGTACAAGTTCTTACTTTTAGGACAGACTTTATGAGAATGGCTCCAGAAAAACACAAGATCCTAAAGTAGCTGGAAAGTTTCAGACCGGAGCTATCATTTCTTCTGCAGTTACTCCCACAGCGCCGTTTGCTGGACAAACACGGGTACTACAGGTTACAGTCGTTTTCAGGCGAACCAAGCCTTGTCACGTAAATGCAAATCACAGGCGGCAGGACTGTTGCGTTTTGCTGGCCAGCATTGTCGTGTAAACAGGCCCTAAGACAAGATGTTTGTGGAAGCTGGGGTCCTTCAGTCACATGGGGCCTGGACATTTTGCCTGACCAAAAATCAGCATTAAAGTGCAAGAATCGTCCGAGTGCATAGGTCAACCTCTAGTTGTGACCCAAAATGTTACTGTCTTGCTAAGAACAAGCCCATGACCCCATCCACTAGCTGAGAAAACAGAAACTAAACCTTAAAATTTGAAATTACTATAGCATTAATTTGTCTTCTAACATTTAAAGTCCAGAGGCACAGGATAAAAACTCTATAAACACAATCATTTGACCGCTACAACAACAGCCTCCTGGACCTCACACTTGTTCATACGGAGTTGAATTTAGAGCCATCCTCAGCAGCAGATGTTTCTGTCCTCTCTGTTCTTTTACACAGAGCGGTATTCAGACAGGAGACAGAGGCTTGGAGCAGCTCAGATCCACTGGAAATAACTCAATTTAACCTAACTGACACAGACGACACACAGACGACACAAGAGGAGAGGGGAGAGGTCGAGAGAACGGCAGAGGGCGGCTGTAAAATCTATCTATCTGGTAAAACAAGCCAGTAGACAGCAGTGTATTGTACTGTGCCCCATCCACACACTCTGGTTTGCAGGTTTGGTTAAAACTTCTTAACCATAACCATTACTGAGCTTTTGTGTAAAATGTGCAGCTGTATGCGAGTTCGTCTCTAGTTGAAATGAACAGAGCAGAGGGACAGAAGAACGTGGGGAGCTCAGGGATTAATCGAGTTAAAACCAACGGCAGCTGAAAGTCTGAGTCCACAACAGTTTCTCTTTGTGTTTAACCACAAAAACAGATGAGTCCAGAGGCAAAAGTTCAGTCTTAACTCAGCTCTGTTCTCATAAAATGATTTATAAATGATGCTAATGTCACACTTTGCAAATAAAATAAAATCGCTGGAGAAATCAGTACATTTTGTTCTTAATAATAGCAGAAGTATCTTTTATCTTAAAGGTCTTTGTGAATAACTCAAATAAAAGCTTACTTAAACCTCAGCAGTTGAGCCCGAGGTTCTCAACTGGTGGGTCAGTGCCTGAAAGTGAATCGCAGGAAGTTTGAATATAATTGTGTTCATTTTATTTGAAGCCTAAATATAGTTTTAATGACATTGACACTGTGAAAGAGATTTTAAAGATACATGAGCCAAAAAGGTAGAGTAAAATAAATCAGAAAAAAAGCTTTTGTTCTGTAAAAAGTGGGTCACAGTAAAATGCGTACAGCTCAGAGCCACTGAACTGAGCCGTCTTCACTGCTCCTCAGGCCCCAAAACAAACTGCAAGCGTGTTCGGAGCCGGAGCGGCGTGGAATCACAAAGTCTGTTTCACTTCAACGCGGCAAACCTGCTCGAAAATACGCTTCAAAACTATTTTTCACGCTCATGGCATGCGCTACTATTCCAGAAACAGAGAAAATAATGTAGTTATTGTTGTATTTTGGCGATTAACATCAGCGCAGCATGGACCTGATGCATTTTTTAAATGTGTGAAGGATTACTGGCTTTCACTTTTACTTGTAAAAAGGCTCTTGTTAGCAATGACCAGCCACAGAGACTTTAAAGTGTAACTAAACCCTCAATCAACATTTTTTTTGCTGATTAACTGTATAAAAGGGGCTTTAACTAGTGCTGTCTGTTGGTCCATGTCCAACTTTTGACATTTTAATGTAAACTTGCTTAATTCCTGAAATTCCAGTCTAAAACCATTTGTGTGCTGCCGTCTTAAGGTTGAATGTTGGTAGTAAAGTTGAATTTTGCGATTGATCTAAAAGTGGCAGCTGGTAACGACTACGTCACGCGCTCTGCAGGCTCTGGTGTAAAAGCCCCGCCTTTAGACACGCCCCCGTAGTGAGTTAGGAGTTGGAATTGCGAGCATTGCTGAGTATCATCGATAGCGGTTGTCATGTTTGCAGTTAATCAGCATATTAGCACTTAGTTACTTCTTTAGCTGAGCTTTTTAATAGGGATGCACCGATACCGATACCAGTATCGGTATCGATACCATACCGATACCATGTCCAAGTACTCGTACTCGTACTCGTATTCATAAAAGTGGGCCGATACCAACAACCGATACCACTTTACAGTGCTGTCACGTGACATTCCTCTCTCAGCTGAGCAGTGAGAACCGAGTAGGAAGGATTTCAAAGTGAACTGTATGGAGATAAAAGCAAAGCTGAGTTTACATTATGCTCAAGCAGACTTATCCCAAATCATACGTGAGTCTTAAAACTTAAGCAGTTGTCCTTTTGTTGTCCTAGTTGTCCCGAAAATTATATAAGTGCGAAGCAGTTGTTGTCTATTAAAGCTTAAGAAGTACCGTTGCTAATTGTGTTAGCTGCTGTATGTCTTGGCGAATCGTCCGCTGGTTATGCGCAGATGTTCAGCCTGTCTTTAAAATGATTTTAGCGACTGAATAGAGGAGAATCTAAGCTTTAAAATGAGGTATAACATGTCCATGTTGAGCAAAGTTTAGCCATGATTAGCTGTGTTCAAACCACTCTGTTGTAAAAATAACTTAGCATCGCAGAGCAGGGGATGGACGGCAAAAAGACGACACGGTATGGGATGAATGAGATACAGCAGTGTGACTGTATAAAATATAAAGTAACTCCTATATAAGTACTCGTATCGGTACTCGGTATCGGCGAGTACTCAAATGGAAGTACTCGTACTCGTATCGGTTTGAAAAAAAGTGGTATCGGTGCATCCCTACTTTTTAATATAGGTATTTAGATTATTTAGTGATATGGCATTAGTTGTTGGCTTAGTTGTAGATAGTATTGTTTGTTGTAATTTTAGTAGTAGATTAGTTAGCCTCAGTTAGCAGAGGTCATTTGCTTATTACGTTAGCCTACATTAGCTATGACCTCTATTTCTGGTGAAGGTGGAGGAGAAAAATCCTCCACCTCATAGGAACTGTAGCTGGTTACTCTCCATCTCTGAATATCTGTCAACTCAAGCTGCGGTCACTGTCACTGTCAATCACAGGTCCAGACCACGCCCCCCGCTCACCCCCCTTCCCTCGGCCCCGCCCCTCTGTCTCTGCTGGGAACAGACCATTTTTTAGCATTTTTCAAGTTTTGGCTGTGGGCAGAGTAAGGCTCTAACCCTGGGGTTTAGTTACACTTTAAACACAAGTCCTATTCAGTCGACTGTAGTCAGCATAGGTCTGTTATATGTGGCTGTACTCTCATTTAGTTTTGAATGGAATTACTGCGCTGAACGATTTTGAATAAATATCTAATTAGAAAATTTTAATATCCACTGCTGACGAATACAAATCACATATCCTACCTTACAACTCAGGTCTGTGGAGGTCTAAACTACAGCTGTAGCACAGATTATACACATAAAAACCCAGTGGAGACGGGATATTTTCTTCTCTGCAGAGGACATTATATCACCTAAATAATTGCAGCCTTTGCGTTTTGCTAATTGCAACAGTTTTAATTACGATTTGGATGAACTGTTCAGTCCTTAGCAAGCAGTGTGTTTGGGGGCTTAATAGTCTGCCAACTGAAATTATACACATTTTAGGCAATTTATGAGGCTTTTTTTTAGGAACTTTGATTAGGTCTGGCCTACTAAAAACAGGTTCAATCAAAACACCAAGGCACTGTCCTAATATCACAAAACATTTAGTGGATTTTGTAAGAAAACTTTAAAAACAAAGTGATACGGCAGACCTCAACTTTACGCCTTCTGTTAAAACTTCAGCTAAAAGTCAGTATTCTGTGAAAAATGTGTTCGTACTTGGCAGAGGAGACGATGAGAGAGGAGTCTTTGTAGGCGATCAGGTAGCTCTGGTTTTCAGGATTATGGACCGTCACCTACAAAAGAAAACACAGGGATTTTCAGACAAGTACACAATATTTAGTCTCATTGTAAGGCAGCTAATAATAATAATAATAATAATAATACTAATAATAGTAATAATAATAATATTTCCGTACACTCTCGAGGACTCGCAGACACCGCTCTGCTCCCCACAGAGACGACCCCAGCTTCTCCTTATCGTCCTCACGGTTCAGGTGGACCACGCACTCCTTCACTGTAAACACAAAAACACCACACTTCAGCATGAAAAGTACCATGTGACATCTTAAATCAGCACAAACGCTGTCCTCTGGTGTCTGAAGGCAGTACGTGCAGCTGGTTCCTGGCTCGGTTCCTGTTCTCGGTTCCGTACCTTTATCGACGATGTGGTCCAGGCCTCCCAGCAGCCTCAGCTCCTCCTTAAACCAGTCTCCTGCTCGCTTGGACGTCAGCGACAGCAGCGTCTCCATCGCCAGGTGACCCGTCTACGGCAGCACAGGAGGGACATTACTGCGGTTACTACACAAGTAATAAACAGTGTTGTAATAAACACGTGCTGTAATAAACAGTGCTGTAATAAACACGTGCTGTAATGAACACGTGCTGTAATGAACACGTGCTGTAATGAACAGCGCTGTAATAAACACGTGCTGTAATGAACAGCGCTGTAATAAACACGTGCTGTAATGAACAGTGCTGTAATGAACACGTGCTGTAATGAACAGCGCTGTAATAAACACGTGCTGTAATGAACACGTGCTGTAATAAACACGTGCTGTAATAAACACGTGCTGTAATAAACACGTGCTGTAATAAACACGTGCTGTAATAAACACGTGCTGTAATGAACACGTGCTGTAATAAACAGTGCTGTAATAAACACGTGCTGTAATAAACACGTGCTGTAATGAACAGTGCTGTAATAAACACGTGCTGTAATAAACAGTGCTGTAATGAACACGTGCTGTAATGAACACGTGCTGTAATAAACACGTGCTGTAATAAACACGTGCTGTAATAAACACGTGCTGTAATGAACACGTGCTGTAATGAACAGTGCTGTAATAAACACGTGCTGTAATAAACAGTGCTGTAATAAACACGTGCTGTAATAAACACGTGCTGTAATAAACACGTGCTGTAATGAACAGTGCTGTAATGAACACGTGCTGTAATAAACACGTGCTGTAATAAACACGTGCTGTAATAAACACGTGCTATAATGAACACGTGCTGTAATGAACAGTGCTGTAATGAACACGTGCTGTAATAAACACGTGCTGTAATAAACACGTGCTGTAATGAACACGTGCTGTAATGAACACGTGCTGTAATAAACACGTGCTGTAATAAACACGTGCTGTAATAAACAGTGCTGTAATAAACACGTGCTGTAATAAACACGTGCTGTAATAAACACGTGCTGTAATAAACACGTGCTGTAATAAACACGTGCTGTAATAAACACGTGCTGTAATAAACACGTGCTGTAATAAACACGTGCTGTAATGAACAGTGCTGTAATAAACACGTGTTGTAATAAACAGTGCTGTAATACACAGTTTTGTAATAAACAGTGCTGTCATTTTTTCCTGTGCTATGAACAATCTAAAACTCCCATTACAACATGAACTTGTACTTTTTGTGGCTACAAAAAATCCCAAATCCATCTGAATCTGAATAAAAGTTCTCTGACAGACCCAAGGCTGTAATAACCCCCTCCCAAAAAATCCTTTTTGCAATGATAATATTGAAAATATTTCATTTTTTGGTGAGTGATTTTTACAAAAAATGGAGCTGCTTCTACATACACACTGGCATAGAAAGGGTTACAATTCTGAAAGTAATTTAATATTTGGTACTAATGATCAGGGAAAAAGTTGATTAAAAAGTAAAAATATGCACGTATAATATTTCTGTGATGTTTTGTGCTGAGAACAGCAGCAGTGTCTCACATTTAGTCAGAGAGAGTCAACATGAAGTAATATTAGATTTATATTTGGAAAATCAACATTAGTGATAAAAGAAAGAGGAAAGAGAAGAACCATCGCAGAGTTAATCAAAATAAAACTGTAAAAAGACACTTTAGTCCTCACTGGGCACTCCAGGGTCTAAACCATGACCTGGACCATCACAGACCTTTTCCTGAAATAAAACTGGGTCCTGATTAAAGCTCTCAGGTCTTTATCTTCTTACCGTGATGTTCTGTAGGTCCAGGTGCTTGTTGTGGACCATGTCGCAGAGTTTCCGGATCTTCTCCTTGATTTTGGCGACCTCTCGGGCGCTGAGCTGGGCCGAGTCCACCGTGGCGGTCTGGTCCTGGTCTAACTCCAGCAGGCGGATCATCAAGTCCAAACAGGACCGGTCCAAGTCCATGTTCAGCCGGTCTCTGCTCAGGATGTACATGAGAGCAGCTGTGCACAGAGCCAGGTTCTGAAGACGAGAGGAGGACATTCTGTTAACGTGTAGGCTACTGCTGTTATTACTACTACTACTACTACTACTACTACTACTACTACTACTACTACTACTACTACTGGCACTTTGAGGAGGCTTGAGGCTTGGCTTAGAACTGGTTTGGACTTGGTTTAGTCCTTGTTTCTTCCATATAACACACAGGTGCACTGAGAGTTTAGCCCTGGTTTAGTCCTGGTTTAGTCCTGGTTTAGTCCTGGTTTAGTCCTGGTTTAGTCCTGGTTTAGTCCTGGTTTAGACCTGGTTTAGTCCTGGTTTAGTCCTGGTTTAGTCTCAGTTTAGTCCTGGTTTAGTCCTGGTTTAGTCCTGGTTTAGTCCTGGTTTAGTCCTGGTTTAGTCCTGGTTTAGTCCTGGTTTAGTCCTGATTTAGACCTGGTTTAGTCTCAGTTTAGTCCTGGTTTAGTCTCAGTTTAGTCCTGGTTTAGTCCTGGTTTAGTCTCAGTTTAGTCCTGGATTAGTCCTGGTTTAGACCTGGTTTAGACCTGGTTTAGTCTCAGTTTAGTCCTGGTTTAGTCTCAGTTTAGCCCTGGTTTAGACCTGGTTTAGACCTGGTTTAGACCTGGTTTAGTCTCAGTTTAGTCCTGGTTTAGACCTGGTTTAGACCTGGTTTAGACCTGGTTTAGACTCAGTTTAGCCCTGGTTTAGACTCAGTTTAGTCCTGGTTTAGTCTCAGTTTAGTCCTGGTTTAGTCCTGGTTTAGTCCTGGTTTAGTCCTGGTTTAGTCTCAGTTTAGTCCTGGATTAGTCTCAGTTTAGTCCTGGTTTAGTCCTGGTTTAGACCAGGTTTAGACCTGATTTAGACCTGATTTAGTCTCAGTTTAGCCCTGGTTTAGTCTCAGTTTAGCCCTGGATTAGTCCTGGTTTAGTCCTGGTTTAGACCTGGTTTAGACCTGGTTTAGACCTGGTTTAGACCTGGTTTAGACCTGGTTTAGACCTGGTTTAGTCTCAGTTTAGCCCTGGTTTAGACTCAGACCTGATTTAGTCTCAGTTTAGTCCTGGTTTAGTCCTGGTTTAGAGCTGATTTAGTCTCAGTTTAGTCCTGGTTTAGACCAAATTTCCTCTATGAAAACACATTTGCACTGCAAGGAGTTTAGACCTGTTTTAGACCTGGTTTAGTCTCAGTTTAGACCTGGTTTAGACTCAGTTTAGACCTGGTTTAGACTCAGTTTAGACCTGGTTTAGACTCAGTTTAGACCTGGTTTAGACTCAGTTTAGACCTGGTTTAGACTCAGTTTAGACCTGGTTTAGACTCAGTTTAGACCTGGTTTAGACTCAGTTTAGACCTGGTTTAGACTCAGTTTAGTCCTGGTTTAGACTCAGTTTAGACCTGGTTTAGACTCAGTTTAGACCTGGTTTAGACTCAGTTTAGACCTGGTTTAGACTCAGTTTAGACCTGGTTTAGACTCAGTTTAGACCTGGTTTAGACTCAGTTTAGACCTGGTTTAGACTCAGTTTAGACCTGGTTTAGACTCAGTTTAGACCTGGTTTAGTCTCAGTTTAGACCTGGTTTAGACTCAGTTTAGACCTGGTTTAGACTCAGTTTAGACCTGGTTTAGTCTCAGTTTAGTCCTGGTTTAGACTCAGTTTAGACCTGGTTTAGACTCAGTTTAGACCTGGTTTAGACTCAGTTTAGACCTGGTTTAGACTCAGTTTAGACCTGGTTTAGACTCAGTTTAGATCTGGTTTAGACTCAGTTTAGATCTGGTTTAGACTCAGTTTAGACCTGGTTTAGTCTCAGTTTAGACTCAGTTTAGACCTGGTTTAGACTCAGTTTAGACCTGGTTTAGACTCAGTTTAGACCTGGTTTAGACTCAGTTTAGACCTGGTTTAGTCTCAGTTTAGACTCAGTTTAGACCTGGTTTAGACCTGGTTTAGACTCAGTTTAGTCCTGGTTTCCTCTATGGAACAAACACTTGCACTGTGAGAGTTTTGGAAGTTGGAGAAGCTGAGGTTAGCTGCTCCTGTCTGCTCTTCCACACCAGGACAGATGTAAATAAAGTGAGACAGTAAGTCGCAGTTCCTCACCTGATGCTGGGGGGCATCGTTGAGCGTTTTGAAAACCTGAGCCACCTTGCCTCTGGCTCTGAGGTGCATCCTGAAGCTGGGCATGGCACAGCGCGTGGCCAGGCTGATCACACTGGAGACAGATGTTAGCCTTAGTCACATTAATCTTCCTTTAACCTAAGTTTAAACGTTCTTCTTTACCTGAGGCAGCGAGTGTTGAGCGGCTGCCCCGTCTTCAGTCCCGCCGCCAGATACTCGAAGTCGTCCGTGAACTCCTGGTTCTCTCCGAACTCCACCACGTCGTTGAAGTGCTTCACGTGCTGCACCACCGTGTACAGCTGCAACGGGAGAGAATTTATTTATTTACAAAACATTCCATATGCGATGCACAATAGATAATCTTCAAACTCCCCAGAAGCTGCCGAGCTTGTGAACAGGAGCCCAGACGTTTAACAACATGCAACAAATATAAACAAATACCTAACACCTAAACCTGAGACTTAAAACATTAATTCATAGATACTAAGATGAAATTTGACACAACAGATACTGATTCAAAATTAAAATTAAATAAAATTAATACACACATACAACTATTACATACAAAGTTGTAGACCATCAGTTTAGAATTTTACATAATTTAATAGCAATTTTTGTTTTAATTTCTTTTTAAAAATAGACATTCCAAATCTGTGGATGTTACACTGAAGCTTGTACATTTCAGTTTCCATTTTTTGCCTTTTAAAAGTTGTTTTCCTCTCATGTTGTGTCCATGAGTGGGAAGATAAAGTGGAATGAGGTCACTGAGTCAGTCACTGACTCCAAATACTTCATTATACAGCGTACAAAAATACTAGAATGAGTCATTTCAAAACAATTCCTGATTTAGAGACAGTTTTAGACCTGGTTTAGACCTGGTTTAGACCTGGTTTAGACCTGGTTTAGTCCTGGTTTAGACCTGGTTTAGACCTGGTTTAGTCCTGGTTTAGACCTGGTTTAGACCTGGTTTTCTGATGGTTCAGTCCTGATTTAGACATAGTCCTGTTATAAGTCATGTTTCTCCTTATTTACTAGAGCATTTTCTGTGCGAAACCCTATTTTATCCTACATTGTCCAGCCAGACTTTTCCTGTTCTATACAAAGAAGTGAGTCTGGTCTCTTCTCTTGAGTTTCGTTTCTATGGCGGAACAATCACAGGCGGAGTAACCAATCAGAGAAGCAAAGGGCGGGACATAAGCAGTGTAACACTAACCTCTGACACAACAACACCACAAACACGGAGGATTCTTGACGGTTTTGTCATAAAAGCCCAGGATATGACAGATTCTGAGCCGCTCTGTCCTTATTTGTGAACGGGGACAGCGGCTGTGGCTGAGGAACCAGACTCCAGCTTTAGAGAAGAGAGGAGGAGGGGCTGGCTGGACCGGCTAATTTTATCCTCATTAAAAGGCTAAAATGAACCAAAATCCTGACTAAAGATGGTAGTTGTAGTTGTATTGTAATTTTCTGGGGTGGTACGTGGTGGTAAAAGTTTCAGAATCAACTTTAAGTCATGAGCTCACACAATAACCATGTACAGAGAGCTACATTTAAATAAAAGCCACGTTTGCCTCTGACAACGATCTTTTTTTGTTTTTTTGTTGATTTGAACAGGGACAGTGCACATTAATAAACATTTCTGTAAATTCGCCAGTGTTAGCTACAGAGCTAGTTTTCAACTGTTGTCCCTGGGCAAGGTGTAAAATGCCGGCAAAGTAAAAACAACCAACAAACATCAAAGGTTAGTGCATAAAAAATACAAATAAAAACTGCAAATTAGTAAAAGTTAGATCTCCCGTTCATTTGGAGATTATTTCCCTGGCTTTTGTGCTTCTGCCCTGGGTAAGCATGTTTCGTTTATACATGTCCCCACCCACAATAAACCGTTACTGCGACGTAATGGAAGATGACCCAAACCGAGTAAAGTAAAACCAAGTAGTGCTGGTGGAAAAGTGCCATATGACTGCTGATTATACAAACACTGTCCTAGTTTTACTGTTTGTCTGGTTTAGGACCTGGGGAGAAGAGAATCTTGGCTGATGTGGCTTTATCCTGGTGACCACAGCTTCACTGACAGTGGATTTTGCCGTTTTTACAAGTAATAATAATAATAAAGAGAAAGCGTCAGTACCTCTTTGTGCTCCTTGTGGCACTTGAGCGCGGTGACCGTGTCCTGGCAGGGATCTGTGGCCACCTTCAGACACTTGGTGACCTTAGGAGGAGGAGGAGGGGCTTTGAACAATCCGTCGTCTTTGTGAGAGTCCGAGGGCTCCGTACTCGAACTGGGCACCGAGCTCTGAGACAGGACAGGAAAATACAACACGAGTGACTTTAGGAGGGACACTGCATTGTCTGCTGCAAACAAACAACTACTAATTACCATGTAGTATTTTATATTTGATGTCCTGCTGTGTGACCACTGTATTTTTAGGATGAGACATATTTATTAAGTTAGCACAACAGACGTCTTCAATAATGTAGGACAAAAACTCAAAAGCCAAACTGTGGTGAATGCGGTTCGACAGAAAAAGTCACATCACTGGGCTAATAATAGAAGATAGAAATAATAGAGTTATGTTTAACTTATGAATTGCTTACAAAAAACTCCCTTAACACTTTTCATACTGATTTATATATATATATACTGATTAATATTGAATAGGGATGTAATGATAAAGGTACTATATGAATGTATTGATTCTATATTCCTATAATACAGCTGTGTCGATACAGAGTACTGCGTATCAAATCGTATACCAATATAAATGCAAAAAATATATATCAGAAATATGCATGTTTAAAATACAATCAGATACCTCTTTTTAGATGTAATTTTTGTGTTTTTAATAAAAATAAATAAATAAAAATCAATCATCTCCAGGCCGTGATGATAGATTTGAGAGTAAACTTGCATGATTTTTGCCAAAAAGTTGTAATCGATACAAAGATGTTGAATCATATCGTTCTGAATCAGCCAGTATCACTCTTGAATCGGATCTAAACAAGTCAAAATCACACCGCACGGACGACTCAGGTGTTCCTCCTCCAAACGTCACTCACTCACCGGAGCAGCCTGCGGTTTGGAGAAGAAGGCAGGAGGCGGCTCCTCTTCGCTGTCCACCGTCCAGTGTCTGGCGTTGTACACGGCTTTGGTGGGAGACTGCGATAAACAAACAACCAAACAGCAATAAGTCAAGATTATTTTAGTTTAGACACAACAGGTCCCAGCAAAACTGAGCTAAAATACAACAGGTGTAAACAGAGGAGGGTAGTTAAGGTTTATTCTGTCACAGTTACTTGAGTTTTTGAATAAACTGTACTTTTATCACAACATACTTTTTATTTCTGAGTAATGAGTTTAAACCTTAACCTTGCTCTCCCCACCTCTGGGTATAAGAAAGATTCGAAATTAATGAAGAGAAATAAAGGTCAAAACTGGGGCTAAATCAAAGTCAACTAAAGACTAAACAAGGCTTAAACCAGGACTAAAACCCAGGATAAACCAGGACTAAACTAGTAAAAAAAAACAAGAACAAAAAACAGAATTAAAACGGCTCTAAATCTGGATGCAACTAGGACTAAACCAGGACTAAACCACACTGTCCCTCTAACTCGCAATGATATAAACAGAGTCCAGACGACTCAACCAGGAATCTTCTAGTTCAGGGGAAGTTACTGACCCCTTGTGGCTGGCGTTAGCATCTTTGGCCCTGTTTCACAATGTTTGAACTCATTACTCCATCTCGCTAAAAGACAAACGCAGACAAAAACATAACCTCCTTGACAGGGTTAACAAGCCCAAATATTAAAAGAACAGTCCGAGCGTGTCCAACTCTGACGCTGACCAGCAGGGGGCGGACTGTTGGCTGTAGACCCGCTCAGAGACAGACCTGCGGCGTGTGGCGTCTCAGGGTTTAATCAGTAAAAACAAAAAGAGGGACTTTGGCAGGAGCTGCACTGAAGCAGGAGCTCAGTGGGGAACGGCTCAGGACAAAACAGAAGCAATAATCTCCATGGCTCACACTCAGAAGCCCTCTCATCCGTTTCTCTGCAGCAGTGTTTGCGTTTCATTTACGGCCACAATTTCAATCTGGATGTTCCTTATATTTTACACCCATCAGCCAGACGAGCCTCAGCCTTCACTCCAGTGGGCAAGGGTCAGTGACTGTCACTCGCGTGCAGTGAAACTTCACGGTTTAACGTACATTTCAAAATCTAGGCTAAGGCTATTAATTCCCTTATTATATGTTACTAACGAGGAGCGGTGCACTGTGGTGACAGCGGTGAGAAGTTATCCTGGCAAGCCAGTAGGACTGCACAATATATCGCAAAATTATTGTTATCGCAATATCAGCAAACCCAATATCAGTATCGCAAGAATCTAAATATATCGCACTGAAACACTGTGGTCTTCCATCTGACAGAGATTTACACTGAAGAATCATTTTCCACCAGAGCCTTAAAAGAACATGTGTTGTGACTAAATAAAAATGTTTAAAAAGTCCAGTTTTAGTGGTAATTTAATTAATTTAGTCACAGCCTAGCCTTGTTTTATTCCTGATTTAGTCTGTGTTAAGTTTTGATTTTGTAGCTTGTAAATACAGGAACTTATATTTTTGTGAAATGTAGTGAATTTAACTTACTATGTTCCAAAAGTAGGCTCTGTTTTCAAATATTGCAATAATATCGTTATCGCAATTTTCAACATAGTTATCGAATATCGCATGTTTTCTCCATATCGTGCAGCCCTACAAGCCAGACTCTCTTACTTGCTTTTTGCCAGCAGAACAGTCTGGTTCCTCTCTCGGAGCGAAGCGTTAGTCCTGTTTGATTTGGAGCTGTCCTATCACAGCCGTTTATCTGCAGCGCGTCTTATGAAACTTCTGAGCTGATTAACAGCATTTAGGTCTTTCCTTCGTCACCTGTTGGTTCTGCTGAAGTCCGCATTATTGTCCAGTCCTCTGTGGGATTTTTGTCTTTGTGTTGACATTTTAACAACAGTAAAGTCCCTCTGACATCCCACGTAACACACGCATTAGAAAAAGCCCGCCTTGGCACAACTGGTTTCTGCTTCTGTCTCCTGTTCAGGAATAAAGACAGAGCTGCACATAATACACAGGATTCTGGAGTTTTACAGAAAAAAACAAGAATCTATGTTTGCATCAACAGTGCGCTGCTTATTTCTCTGATTGGTTACTCCACCTGTGATTGTTCCGCAACAGAAACTAAATGTTACCAAAGGGACACCAGACTAACTTCTTTGTATAGAACAGGTAAGGAGTTTGTCTGTGAGGCCAGGTTAGTGAGAATGTAGTATTTTTTATACTTTTTATATGTTGTATTTATTTTTGTCTATTTCATTGTTTGCTTTTTACCATTGTGTGGTGTGTGTGCGTACTGCTGCTGTAAAACAATTTGCCCTTTGGGGATAATAAAGACTCCTTGAACCTTGAAGTAGGGACGTACATAAGATTACTTTTCTTTAATCAATTAACTGGTAGCCTTAAACAAATATCGATTAACCATTAACCTTCGGCTTGACATCTCCCATCATTATCTTTTATAAAATAAAAAAAACAGCTCTTTATTAAATTCCAAGTTATGAACCATAATAAAAAGTGTTGTTTTTTTTAACTAAAGACAGTTACAGGCTGCATATTTGAGGAAACAGTTGCTTAATTTGCCTTAACTCTCCAGTGGGACTGTACCTTTACTGTACAGCAGAACCTTTAACTGTTAGGATTTCTTTATGGCCTTAATGCTGATTAATCAATTATCCAATTAACCACGACACCCATAGTGAGAAGACGTGAATGCACAGTATGCAAGGAAACAAAATGAGAGGTTATGGGGAGTAAAAGTCTTTTATGATATAATTAGGGTAAAAGATGACAAATCAGCTCTGCCTTATCAGGTCCAAATAAAACGGCAGTGCTTATTGGCTCTTCTGGGGTCCAGTCTAAACTAAGTGCTAACTAAAATGAGATAATAAACCAGAGCTAAACCAGGACTAAACCAAAACTAAACCAGGTCTAAAGTAGAGAAGTAACGCACATCAGAAATATTCTAGCTTGAAGTGCCAATATCCAGAGTTTAAAACAAATTCAAACAAACAAATGCACTGATCTTTCTGCAAATGTACAATGATCCAATGAAGGTTCTTTATGGTGTGTTTTTTTATTGAACCAGGTCTAAACTTTCTCATTAAAGCACAATTTTAACACTTGTCGCATCTTGGCTCGCTTTTAAACCAGACTTTCTGCTTGTGGCTCAAAAACAAAAGCCGAGCTCAGCAGGAGAACGCTCTGAGACAAAGGAGGGATTTGGAGATGGAGCGAAATTAAAACTCAGACCTGAGCCAAATCTTGTCCCACCTGACGTTACACCAGCGAGGGGTCAGGACAGAGGGGACGCAGGGGGCCACAAACATGAATAAATAAGAACCGGACCAGCAGGGGGCACTGTGGGAGGGGGCCGGGGACTCAGAGACGTGTTTGGCAGAGCAGCACAGGAGTAAGAAGGAGTTTGGACAAGAGAGAAAAGGCATTATTCTGGGATTCAGTCGTGCCCCGGCGAGGCACACTTCCTGGGGTTTGGCAACGGTGGAAAAGAAGAGGTCCCACACAGAAAAGGAGGCACGTGTCTTTCACAGCCACTGTCTCTGCCAAGGAGCTTCTGTGTTCATGCCTTGCTGTTAAAATAACTCGGATATCATGTTCATAAAGCATCAGGAAAAAAATTAGAGCCTTACTTCACCTGTGTTTTGCACTCACAACTGTAGCCCCAAATCAGCTAAATGTTGACTTTAAAGTTAAATCGCGATTAAGTACAGGATCGATCTTGGTGATAAGCTTAGAGCGCTTTTATTCAATATGAACAAGTTTATTAGCCAGTGCAGCAGCAGACAAGGGAGAGGCTGGGGAGCTGCACTTAGCTGCTAGTTTATAGTTACAGTGTGAGCCAGAGCGAAGTGGAGTTTAGAGGAATAACCACCTAAAAGTTACTCCGTATTTAAAGACATAAATAAAAAACAAGCGACTGCAGCAACTCCGTCTGTAGCAAGAGCGCTACAGTAGCTAAGCTAACGTTAGTATTTGCTGTGCTGCACAAAAACAGCAGCCCATTTACTGCCATCAATCAATAAAACAAAACTGTTCATATATATTTCTAACACTGCAGAAACGCCGCGAGGGCTTTGAAAATGAGGCGAAAATGTGTGATTTTACATGTGAATAGTCTGACAAAATGAGAGAACTAGGTTCAGGGCCACAGCTTTACGCCACTGCTGACTCACACAAATATTTTATTCACACACTCTAAAAAAAATGGTTACATTCGCAGTCTAGACCCCTGGTCTCGTACCTTCTTGTGAGCGCTGAAGATCCTCCTGAGGGAGTCCTGGGTTCTTCTCTGTGGATTTACTGGGAGCAGGTCTTCGCGGAGCTCCGGCCAAAACCCTCAGTCCCTCCTCAGAAAAGTCCAGCACATCTGTGGAGAAACACAACACGTTTATGCTGACGTCACAGTTTTTAACTTCACGCTCTCCCCACCCACCACGTGCCATGTGAAAGGGCCCTAAAAGTTAGAGCCGTAACGATGTCCAGAAGAAGAACGTAACCAAGCCGATAAGCAGCACTCATGAGTTAACGTATGGTGTGTTAGAGGCTCACCGGGCTGTAGGCTGCTGTCCTGTCTCTCTGAGTTCTTCTTGCTCTGTGTTAGCGTTGGTTTCTCCCTGCTCCTCTCCGTCCTGGGGCCTCTCTGACTCCTCTCCATCCTCTCGGTCTGCGCCAGTCTCTCGAGTCGCTCAAACGGATCCTCCTCGTCCTCCTGTAACGTCACCTCCTCCTGCTCCTCCTCCTCCTCCTCCTCTGTGTCGAGTCTCATCACAGTCTTTCGTTTGGTTTTCCTCCGCTCTTTCACCGCGCCGTCCTCTCCGTCACTGTCGCTCATGTCGTCGAAGCCGAAGTATTTTATTTTGTAGTCGGAGCAGTCCGTCTGCGTGCTCTGAGCTGTTCTGGTTCTGAAGCAGAGTCCACGTCCTCAAATCCGAACAGGTCCAACTTACTCTCCTTCTTCTTGGACTGATACTGCCCGAACCTGAGCGAGACAAGGACTGGGATTACTACTGTTTTCTATAAAAGACAGCAGCTCTAGATCCTAACATTTATATTCACAAGATAATCTGTCCACTGATACAGTGCATGTGTGCTGTTGGTGAATGGGTAGATGACATTAGAACAAAGTGGCTCAATAATCAGGTGCTTAAGTCCGGTACTACTCTGGTCCTTGTACCCATACCATCCCTCCCCTGTAATGGAGGACCAAAACTGCCAAATCAATCAATCAATTTAAAGTAAATGCTCTCAGTGACTGAATAATTATTTAAACAGGACAACAAATGCTGAAATAAAAAAACTTTTTTTAGATCAAGATGTAAGTTTTGGTTAAAATTAAAAAAAAAAAAAGGCCTAAAATTACCATATTTTCAGGACTATAAGTCACACTCTTTTTCATAGTTTTGCTGGTCCTGTGACTTATAAACATTACCATCTATAGCCGTGAGAGGGCGCTCTAGGCTTGTGACAGCTACTGTCAGTGCTGTAGAATAAGATGAGAGCTCGGGGAACTTCCTTATCGGTAACTTTCTTCAGAGTCGCTGGCTTGTTTTGTTAATTTAACCTCCCAGGTTTGTTCTTTATGCTGTTGTGTAGCTGAATAACTGTTAATGTGTTACGTTAACACCGCGCGCCCTGTTGTTGTTGTTCTGTGCGCGCGCCCTGTTGTTGTTGTTCTGTGCGCGCGCCCTGTTGTTGTTGTTGTTCTGTGCGCGCGCCCTGTTGTTGTTGTTCTGTGCGCGCGCCCTGTTGTTGTTGTTCTGTGCGCGCGCGCCCTGTTGTTGTTGTTCTGTGCGCGCGCGCCCTGTTGTTGTTGTTCTGTGCGCGCGCCCTGTTGTTGTTGTTCTGTGCGCGCGCGCGCGCCCTGTTGTTGTTGTTCTGTGCGCGCGCCCTGTTGTTGTTGTTCTGTGCGCGCGCCCTGTTGTTGTTGTTCTGTGCGCGCGCCCTGTTGTTGTTGTTCTGTGCGCGCGCCCTGTTGTTGTTGTTCTGTGCGCGCGCCCTGTTGTTGTTGTTCTGTGCGCGCGCGCCCTGTTGTTGTTGTTCTGTGCGCGCGCCCTGTTGTTGTTGTTCTGTGCGCGCGCCCTGTTGTTGTTGTTCTGTGCGCGCGCCCTGTTGTTGTTGTTCTGTGCGCGCGCCCTGTTGTGTAGCTGAATAAATTGCAATTTCCAGATTAAATGTCTGTTCTTGGTCTTGGATTTTGTGAAATACATTTTTAAAGAAACGTGACTTAGTGTGTTTTTTTTCCTCTTTGACGCATTTTTTGACCAATGACACCGGAAAATACAGTATTCCCTTTCTATATCTATTTTTACGTTTATTCATTTGTGCTTTAATTTATTTTTGCTTTATTTAATAATTTTTTTTCCCACATTTATTGATTTCTGTCACCAAAATACAAATGAAGGAAGGAAGAAATCAAGAAATTTTTTAAAAAATGTGTGCGTAAAAGAGGAAAAAATTAATTCGGAAAGAAAAACAAATTAAATCATAAATGAATGAACATAGAAACAAATACATAAAGGAAATACTTACAGCTTTATCTATTATCTATTTTAACCAAAACCTACATCTTCATTTAAAAAATTATATTATTTCAGCATTTAGTTGTCCTGTTTAAATAATTACTCATCAATGAGAGCGTTTGGTTATTCACTTATTTATTGATTTATGGTCAGTTTTGGTCAGTCCTTAGAGTAAAGTTCCAGTACCAGCTAAAGCTAAGCAACCAAGTTATTTCAGATGTTTTTATTACGAACTCACCTCAGTCTGGTTTAATCTGTCCTTGTTCTAATCTCCGTCCTGATTCTGCGACGTTTCTCTAAACCAAACCACAGCTTTGGTTTCTCGGCTCCTACAGACTTTATTTCAAGGTGCAGCTTCCTGTGTTTGGTTCTGACCTCTTTACAGAAACAGTCCCACTGGAGAGTTATTAAACATAAAATTAAGCAACTGTTATGTAGCTGTAACTATACAGCTGACAACTGTCTTTAGTTTGAAAAAGGCCACTTTTTATTATGTTCATGACTTTTAGTTTAATAAAGAGCTGTTGTTTATAAAATGTAATGATGACGTCAAGCCGATGGTTAACAGTTAATTGACAATCATTTGTTAAGACAATTAATTGACAAAAGAAAATTAACCGAATGTGCCTCCCTAATCAGAATGAGTCCGGTGACGGTGTCTGGGCTTTAGAAATGCGCAGGAGCACTTCCTGGTTTCACGCGTCTCTGTAGAGCTGTGAGACAGAGCGTTTTCAGCTCTGGAGAAGGGCAGCGCCTCAGCATACAGGATTACTCAAACAGAATACTACTGCAGGTCTGTTTTTGAGGAGGAGATGACATTAGAACAGGGTTAATGCTGCAGAATAGACCTTTAATGCATTTCACTTCTACTCAGGGCTGAGTGATAAATCTTATTAATTTGATTAATTCACGTTTTTAATTTTGAACAATGTCAACAACTAGCCAAATTATTAAAAAATGTTTGCGGAAATTAGCGTCCCCCATGTCCTGCACTGTTTCCTGTGTTGTGGCTAATGCTGCTGCAGCTTCCAGAGCAGCTTAAATACTGACTGTGGAGACCTCGTAGACACTAAAAACACAAATAATCCCAGAGAAAAGTGTCATTTTCTCTCTGTAATCTCCTTGTTTAGATGTGGCAGCAGTTTGGCCAAAACAAACAGTGTAGTGCGATGTGCAGCAGCAGCAACAGCAATAACTTAAGTATTAACTTATGGAACTTGGGTACTTTGTTTATGTGCTAATTAGCCACATGCTCTGGAGTTAGCGTCTTTTCCCAGGCCTCTATAATGGTGTTGATTATAACAGGCCTGGTCTTTAGGAAGCAGAGAGGGCTACTGTGCAATTTCCCCACTGAGGGACTAATAAAGGTTTTCTTATTCTTAAAACTAAAAGACATTTATGTCACTGTAATATACTTTGCTGCTGCCTTGCTGTTTTTGTACAGACAATTAGATTATATAGCTAACATAAAATAAAAACATACTATACAGTAATCTCATTAAAAAAATAAACCAACAGTGAAATTTCTTTTTATGCCAATAAGAGAAAAAAAATATTAAAATCGTAAATCGTCTGAGAAAAAAAAATAAAAATTAGGATTTATCTTTTAGCCATAGCTTCTACTTTTCTGCACCTTTGTTGTCGTTACCTTGAATTCTGCTCTGTCTTCTTCCTCCAGTCGGAGTCTCCCAGGTCGCTCACGCTCCCTGTTCCTCCTCCGCCGCTGCCTCCGGAGGGCGCTGCGTCTGCCGCCCGCTCCTGAATCGTCACGTTACACGCCGACATCGAAGACGGATGCAGCACCGTGTAATCCCTCGTCCGCCCTCTCCCCGTCCCCGCCAGTCTTATCGCTCTCGCTCGACTTCAGAGCCTCGAAAACCGCCTCGTTCGAGTCTTTGTTTTTGATCGGCCGGCGGTAAGTCCGACACACACCGCTCCTCACCAGCTGTCGAGGAATAATCCGAACTTTCCGACGTGAATTCGTGGTTTTGCGGAGGAGGTTGTGACACCAGCTTCTCGTCCAGAGCGTGGCCGGTGAAAGACCACAGCGACGGCGCCGACTGTCGGGGCTCCTGATTGGCTGAGGGTGAAGGCGGGCGGAGTCCGACGATGGCGTCCCACGGATCCAGAGACGTAGAGGAGGAGTCTGCCTTAGAGCCGCTCTTTAAAGTGGTGGTCTGGGCCAGAGGTTTGCGGTCGCTCTCAGAGGCGTTTTGGTACCAGGAGTAACTGAGCTGAGGTTCAGACGAGAGCAGAGGCGGCTGAGGTTTACCTACGGAGGAGAGAAGAGAGAGAATTAGAACTAAACAAAGACAAAATCTATCACACGACCTACTTTAGTCCTGGTTCACAGCTGGCCAGTGCTGCCGAGAAATAACTTTACTTTGTGTTTTACTTGTCCATCTCCTCAGCCTGGGACACACCAACCCAACGCCCGAGCGCTGTCAGCAGAGGCGGGGCTCGTCTCCTCACATCTCCTCTGTCGCCACTGAAAGCTGCTGCAGACACCGGAGCGACTCAGACCCACGACCAAGCAGTGCACATGTGCAAAACCTAATAACTATTTACAACAGCAGGTGGCGCTAGTCACTAAACTCCTGCGGTTATTCAAACTCTAGTAAATAACTCCGCAACACACACGTGTTTAACTCCAGTATTTGTCAGTCAATTATAATTATAGCTCACTAGATTAAACTGCTCTGATCACAGTAATGAATAAAAGGGACTGAATTATTGCAGCTGTTTGCCTCAGAGGAGGATTATATTTTTATCTGCACGAGGCTAAATCTAAGGTAAGCTACCTGCAGCACATTAGCACGAGGCTAAAGCTAAGGTAAGCCAACTGCAGGACATTAGCACGAGATTAAAGCTAAGGTAAGCCAACTGCAGGACATTAGCACGAGGCTAAAGCTAAGGTAAGCCAACTGCAGGACATTAGCACGAGGCTAAAGCTAAGGTAAGCCAACTGCAGGACATTAGCACGAGGCTAAAGCTAAGGTAAGCTAACTGCAGCACATTAGCATGAGGCTAAAGCTAAGGTAAGCGAACTGCAGCACATTAGCACGAGGCTAAAGCTAAGGTAAGCGAACTGCAGCACATTACTGTCACAGATGTGGAAACATAATGAAGTAGTTGTAGAACAGAAAGTTCGTTATATTTCGATGTTAAACTTGAGCTGTTTGACAAATTGTGAACTGAACACAGCCAATCAGAGCTGAGCACGACGGCCTGACTCAGATTCGACACTGTTCACTGAGAACTATGTCCAACTGTGTCCCACTACGTCCAATGGTGCAGAACTCACCAAACAGACTCACGTCGCCGACGGCGTTAAACCATCCAACCCAACGACCGATCATCGCCCCGGTGTGTCCCGACCTTTCTCTGTCTGCTCATATCCACTGCTTGTAAGAAATGCACTGGACTGCACTGGTTTTCGAGAGGAATTTTCAGCAAATATATTTAGTCTTTATTTCCAGAACTAACTGTTAAAGTAGCAGTGTGATCTTGGTCAGATCCACCCTCGGTCTCCTCAGTTGCTCAGTGAGGCTCAGCCCTGACTCTGCTGCTGTCAGCTGTGAGCGAGGCAGAGCTGCAGGTCCACAAGCCACGCGCTCGCAGCTCGCTGAAATCCAACTATAATAAAAATAATAATAATGGATTTGATTTATACTGAGCTTTACAACCCTCTCAAGCTTCTCAGTGCACTTCTACACATTTCCATTCTAGTCTGGGGCCAGTGTGTGCTTATGGCTTTACCAACCGCCACCAAACACAGTCACACAGACACATTCATACAGTGTCTTGCCCAAAGACACAACAGCATGCAACACCTAGTAGCGGGGATGAAACCACCAACCTTTGGGTTAGTGGGCGTATGAGCTCCTGCCGCCCCCCAAACAAATCAGATCTGATCCATTGTTTTAGCAGAAAACCGATATGATTTTACTGTCTTTACAACATTTAAAAAGAAGATTTAATGATTTTTTTTTAAATGGTGATATAAAGTATGTTTTTATAAAATAATCTCAAAACAACCAAGCTTTCCTTATCTTAACACTGTGATACTGTGACACCGTCAGAATCTCTCCACTGTCCAACCTCTATTCATTTTCTACTTAAAGATATTTTATTAGGGTCTCTAAACAAATTCCTCCAACATCAGACCAAAAAATGTAATGTTCCACAGTAAAGCTAACTGTAGTTCCAGTTCAGATTTATTTGATACCAGTTCTTAAACTTACCTGGTTTTCGATCCCGGTGCCTGAGCGATACTTTTTCTGATACCTATAGTGAGCTAATTTCTACGATCTTCTATGATCATAAAACACAATAATATTCAATAAAAGACACATTTTTGTAGCCTTAGCTGTGAGTTAAAGCGGTAGTTTGTAAGATTTATTCTGTGCTATTTATTTGATTCATGCAAAGGAACAAAAAAGGTCCCACATGGAACTGATACTTGGTATTAAATAAAAAACATTTTTCCAATACAGGTAGTATTATAACTTTTCTTTTGATACCACAAAGGCATTGTTTAACTGTACTCAGAGTCCACAGAGCTATTCAGAAAAAAACAGCTACATTTAGAAACATGACGATACTGAAAATTATGTAATCTTTTGGCTGCTCCATTTTTCATTCGGGGTCACCACAGCGAATCAGCTTCTCTGTGGTTTGGCAGGTTTTTAGGCCGGATGCCCTTCCTGCCACAACCAGCCGCATACCGTGACTGGAGCAGGCGAATGTAAACCTTAATAACTGTAAAACTAGGTTACGTTATGTCTTTGTGCTGTCCAAATATTTCATCAGCTCCATAAAAGGCGTTGGAATGACTTGGAAAACTAATTATAAGAAGTGAGTGAGACTTTTGGAGCCTGCTGAGTCACACTTTTCACAGTTTTCAACCAAAAAGTGTAAAAATCCCACTCAACTCTGAATAAAACTACTCAGTTTAGACAAAAAAAAAAACTTCCTCAAGTAATTTCAGATGTTTTTATTCAGGGAACCTAACAGACATAACTCCAGAGCTTGCATTCTAAAACTAAATTGTAGTGCATTTCAGTGATAAATTATTATAGTTTTGCAACATTATATAGAAAAAATATTTAAACAGTCGGCCTGTCATAAAAGCTTTTAAAAACAAAGTAAAGGCACATTCCAGGGGTAATTTTAAGACGTTTTAAAACCACCACATAAGATTTAATGCTACCGAATGTTGACTACTCTTACTTTACATATGACCTTTAACAGCGACAGACTCGACAAATAACTCAAAAAGTAATTGTCAGATTTTAAATACATTTTCAGTGAAGAACAGTAATGGGTCTGGAAAGATCTGATCACACTTTGGCTTGGATCTGGAAAACCGTCTGGATCCAGATGAAGCTTTACATCTAGTTTATTTATAATTATTTGTAGGGCTGCACGATATGGAGAAAACATGCGATATTCGATAACTATGTTGCAAATTGCTATAACGATATTGCGATATTTGAAAATAGAGCCTACTTTTCGAACATAGTAAGTTAAATTCTCTACATTTCACAAAAATGTAAGTTCCTGTATTTACAAGTCAAAACAGCCACAAAATCAAAACTTACCACAGACTAAACCAGGAATAAAACAAGGCTAAGCTGTGACTAAATTAATTAAATTACCACTAAAACTGGACTTTTTAAACATTTTTATTTAGTCACAACACATGTTCTTTTAAGGCTCAGGTGGAAAATGATTCTTCAGTGTAAATCTCTGTCAGATGGAGACCACAGCGTTATTGTGATATATTTAGATTCTTGCGACACAGATATTGCGTTTGCTGATATTGCAATAACAATAATTTTGCAATATATTGTGCAGCCCTAATTATTTGTAAGTATTCAGCTCAGTGTTTGTGGAAATTTTACAGGTTTTGGAAAGTAACTAGATACTTATGACATAATTTAGGAACTGTACTTTCACAGTAGGTTTTACTCAAGTATATTGTGGACGGTATCGAGAAATTGAGGATTTATTTACTTCAGTGGCAATCAATCAGAGTCCAGGGTTCAGCAGTTTAAGGGCAGTGGGAGGTTTTATTGTGAAATTGGAAAGGAAGTACTTTGCACATCTTTTTCTGGAGACAGGTGCGTAGGAGAGGGCGCGAGCAAGACTAGCCAAACCTAAAAAAAACAAACAAAGAAAAGAAAAACTCCTGCAAGAGTGAGAATTTATTCAAATATAAAACAGAGCAGCATTTCAGCACCGGGCCTTCATCATCAGCCAAATGGATGTGCAGTGCTAAGAAGCCATCTTAAAAAGGGGAGTAGCCAGGATGCAGTATTGTGTGAAAAAATTCTAATATTTACCCAACTGTTGACTCATCTTACCCTTACATATTACACCAGCGAGAAGACTCAGATGTCACAGTTTTAAAATCTAAGACCCAGATGAACAAATTTAATACTTTCCCATAGAATGTATTACTTTCAAAGACCTTGGTGCGACCCTGTTATTACAATCTCACCTCAGTCCGGTTTAATCTGTCCTTGTTCTAATCTCCGTCCTGATTCTGCGACGTTTCTCTAAACCAAACCACAGCTTTGGTTTCTCGGCTCCTACAGACTTTATTTCAAGGTGCAGCTTCCTGTGTTTGCATTGGTTCTGACCTCTTTCTCTCAACTGAACAGAGCTCTCCAACACTCACACAGACAGCCCCAAAACAGCAGCTTAAATTAATAACGTTAAAAGGTTAAAAAAAAAAGTTTGTTCTTTAGAAGACCTTTTGTCCCTCATCCAAGAGACTGACAATTCACTAAAAGTAAAAGGTACTGTCAAAATAATATTAGTACAAAGTTAATTTGAATGTTTTTGCCTCTTTTACCAATTTCCCATCATCTCCTGCTGTCCCCAAACCAATCTCAAACCTAAAACTTTCTGAATACGAGGAAAGCATTCTTAAACTTTGCCACCAAGATGAATAAATTCTTCTACTCATTTGGAGACTTTTTTCCCTCCAAAATATTCTCCAGTAGAAGTGTTTTTATGTAAATGCCTTCAGTAAAAATATCGAGTTCAGCGTCACCTCTGGCCCTAGAGGCTTGGTGTGGTCAAAGGTTATGTGAATTAAATGCAACAGCAGACTGCCAAACGTTTTACCACAAACCCAACTGACTCACTTCTGCAAACAGAACCTGATCCTGAGATCATGAGACTCAGTTTTACCTTCACCAGAATCTTGTGACATTTCAATCTTGCGAGATCATCCACAGCCCTGGTTATTAGGTTATTATGATAATAGTTATTGTAATTAGGGCTGCACGATATGGATATAACATGCGATATTCAATAATTATGTTGAATACTGCGATAATGATATTATTGCGATATTTTAAAATAGGGCCTACTATTCTGACATAGTTAAATTCACGTAAAACAGCTCTAGACCTCGTTTAGTCCTAGTTTAGACCAAGTTTAGTTCGGGTAAATTCACTTAAAACAAAACTGTAAAGCCCTGTATTTACAAGTCTAAACCTTAACTTAACACAGACTAAATCAGGACTAAAACAAGGGTAAATTGTGACTAAATTAAGGAAATTACCACTAAAACTGGACTTTTTAAACATTTTTATTTAGTCACAACACATGTTCTTTTAGGGCTCTGGTAGGAAAATGTTCTGACAGCATAAATCTCTGTCAGACGGAAGACCATAGCACTCTTGCGATATATTTGGATTCTTGTGATACAGATATTGCGTTTGCTGATATTGCAATAACGATAATTTTGCGATATATTGTGCAGCCCTAATTGTAATTATATCATTGTCATATTGCAGTGATCACATATTAAGCAGAACTCAGTAACTCTGCTCGCTTCTTTGCCGTTTAGCCACATTTTCCTCTATAGAGCTCCCCCTACTGTTCGGAGTGAAGCTCTGCAGTAAACACTCTCAAGTCTTTCGTTTTTCCCATTCAAAGTTTTTTCTGTCATTTGGCCGCTCTGCCACAATGAAAAGCAAGACTTCTGTGACACCAGGTCGGAGGCGCTCACTGTTTAGGTGTCACTTTGGGCACAGAGACAACAGGGGGCGCTGCAGGACGCTTCATTTACCCCACAACAACTCATTTAACCATCACACAGACTCCGAAACTGTTTATTTAAGGTAAAGCAGTTACTGAGTTCTGCTTTAAATTAAAAATGAAATGAAAATGAGAAAAAAGAAAGCCCCCTCTGCTGAACTGAATGCCGTCGCTCAGATGAAGGGTGAACTCCTGTAGCAGCAGTCAAAGCGGCGCGAGGGACAGTCCCAGCGTGACCTGCAAAGCTTTGGACTCCGCGACAACAGCAATTTAAATGTTTATTCTCAGTCTTCCTGCAGCTGTTAAAAGTGTGCAGTGCAAAGCAGAAACGTCAGAATAATTGAACAAAAATGGGGGGTTGAGTCCTGGAGTTGAGTCCTGGAGTTGAGTCCTGGGGTTGAGTCCTGGGGTTGAGTCCTGGGGTTGAGTCCTGGGATTGAGTCCTGGGGTTGAGTCCTGGGGTTGAGTCCTGGGGTTGAGTCCTGGGGTTGAGTCCTGGGGTTGAGTCCTGGGGTTGAGTCCTGGGGTTGAGTCCTGGGGTTGAGTCCTGGGGTTGAGTCCTGGGGTTGAGTCCTGGGGTTGAGTCCTGGGGTTGAGTCCTGGGGTTGAGTCCTGGGGTTGAGTCCTGGGGTTGAGTCCTGGGGTTGAGTCCTGGGGTTGAGTCCTGGGGTTGAGTCCTGGGGTTTAGTCCTGGGGTTTAGTCCTGGGGTTTAGTCCTGGGGTTTAGTCCTGGGGTTTAGTCCTGGGGTTTAGTCCTGGGGTTTAGTCCTGGGGTTTAGTCCTGGGGTTTAGTCCTGGGGTTTAGTCCTGGGGTTTAGTCCTGGGGTTTAGTCCTGGGGTTTAGTCCTGGGGTTTAGTCCTGGGGTTTAGTCCTTGTTCAGTTTAAATTTAGAGCCAGTTCTGAGTAATAAACACAGAGACCTAAATTTCTGCTTAAATTAAATTTAACTTATTACTATGTAGGAGCCTGAATGCATCTTTTCACTATTTGGTATTATTTTGAATTATTATTATAATTATTTTCATTTGATCTTGATTTAGTATTTCTTTCTTATGGTGTGGTAATATTGGTCATGTTTATTGTTAACATGATTATTTCAAGCTTATTTAATTGCTAAATAGGTATAATTTTCATTATAAGTTCAATAAGTTATTGTTCTTATGATTTTTGAAAGGGTTATTTGTTAGCAATTAAGTTCATTATTGATATTTCTGTCTAAAAAAATAGCGTCAAATCAGAGGAGCACCATGGGAGTGAAGCCGCACAGTTTTTTGACCTTGGTGCCACCCTTGTACTGGGATCTTTTCTATGTTTTGTATTGTCTGTATTCAAGTAAACATTTTAACTGCACTGGATCGTTCTCCGTGGATTTGTTGTTTGTGGACTCAAATATCACATATTGAGCAGCCCTAGTCCATTACTGACGTTAACTTAAAACCAGACAACCAAACAGAGACAGAGCAGAGAATAAACCCCGCCCACACTTCTGATTGGTCACACATTCTTACCTAAGCTTGCACTGCTGCTGTTGAACCCTCTCTGGTCTCCTCTGTCCCGCTCTGTCCACGCCGCTCTGTTGGACGCCGTCGGTGTGGTCGGCGTCGGCGTCGTATGGGACAGTCCCATAACGCTGGCCCAGCTGCTCGTCTCCCGCGTCCCCCCCGTTTGTCTCTCCGTCGTCTTCTCCGGCGTCTTAACCCGGGACGACACCGGCTTGGACTCCTCATCGCTGTCGAAGCCGAAAGGATCGTCTCCCCCGCCGTCTCCGCCGCCTCTGGGCCTTTTGCAGACGTCCGGATTCGGGTCGTTTTTGGGGCCGCACCCTCGCTTGGACCCCACTTTGGCCTTGTAGGTGGTGTCGCCCCATTTCGTGCTCAGAGTGCCCCGCTTGGTGGACAGGACCTCATCGAACTTGGACGTGCTGTCGCCTCCTTTGCGGCTGTAGGTTTTACCGAATCTGGACGTCATTGTTGCATCTGGGTCATATTCTCTGAAAAAGAGAAGACAAAATAAAAAAATCTGCTTCCTCAGGACCAGCTCACGAAATATCAGACTTTTCAAGAACCATCTTTACTGGACTAAAATGAGATTAAGTCTGGCGAAACCAGCTCTAAATTGAGACACAAAACAGAGATTAACCCAGAAAAATTACTAAATATGGACAAAATATGAACTATACAGTGCCAGGACTAAACCAGGTCCAAGCTAGGTTCATGCTAGGTCTAAACCAGGCCTAAACCAGGCCTAAACCAGGCCTAAACCAGGCCTAAACCAGGCCTAAACCAGGACCAAACCAGGACCAAACCAGGCCTAAACTAGGTCTAAACCAGGCCTAAACCAGGTCCAAACCAGGTCCAAACCAGGCCTAAACTAGGCCTAAACTAGGCCTAAACTAGGTCTAAACCAGGCCTAAACCAGGTCCAAACCAGGTCCAAACCAGGCCTAAACTAGGCCTAAACTAGGACTAAACCAGGTCTAAACCAGGCCTAAACCAGGACTAAACCAGGCCTAAACCAGGCCTAAACCAGGCCTAAACCAGGCCTAAACCAGGCCTAAACCAGGCCTAAACCAGGTCCAAACCAGGTCTAAATCAGGTCCAAGCTAGGTCCAAGCTAGGTCTAAACCAGGCCTAAACCAGGACTAAACCAGGTCCAAACCAGGACAAAACCAGGCCTAAACTAGGTCTAAACCAGGCCTAAACTGAGACATTAAACAGAGATTATCCCAGAAAAATGACTAAATATGGACAAAACATAAACTATACAGTACCAGGCCTAAACCAGGTCTAAAAGAGGACTAAACCAGGTCTAAAAGAGGACTAAACCAGGTCTAAACCAGGTCTAAAAGAGGACTAAACCAGGTCTAAAAGAGGTCTAAACCAGGTCTAAAAGAGGTCTAAACCAGGTCTAAAAGAGGTCTAAACCAGGTCTAAAAGAGGACTAAACCAGGTCTAAAAGAGGACTAAACCAGGACTAAACCTGGTCTAAAAGAGGACTAAACTAGGCCTAAACCAAGACTAAACCAAGACTAAACAAAGACTAAACAAAGACTAAACAAAGACTAAACAAAGACTAAACTAAACCAGGACTAAACCAGGACTAAACCAGGACTAAACCAGGACTAAACCAGGACTAAACCAGATTGAAACCAGATCCATCAAGGATTAAATCCAGGGCAATATTCTCTCCTGTAAATTTGTTTTTTGCACAGATGAAGTAAAGTCATCATTGTTTAAAGTATGTTGTTCTCCTTTGTTCACGGCTCATTTCTGGACTAACAACAGAAAACCCAGTCTGCCAAAGCTGCAGGTGTCTCAGCGATGCTCTGCAGGTGCTTTTAAAGAGGCCGAGAGTAACGATTGTCACAGCAACAAACACATTACAAGCTTTATTACATAACATCATATACAAACAGATCTGAAAATGAAATTATTTTATCACTAACAACTGGGTTTAGTGTAATACGCCACAGTCTATGTTGTGGAGACACAGAAATGTTTATTTACCCGTTGTATCTTATATTTTATCCTTTTTATTAGACCATGAGTCAATCGCAACTGAAATGGAAAAATAGATAAAGTTAAATTGGATTAAATACAACAAGCTTCTGTTTCTGGATTCACTGCTTTTCATGAGTTTGGTCTGATTGGTCACTTTGGTTTATCTCACTGTCAAATGCCTACCACAGGGGTTTTTAAAGTGGGACCTGTGAGCAAACTTGGGCCTTTAAGAGGCTGAGCTGGCCCAGGAGGGGGTGCTGTGATCAGTAAGGGAGGGGGGGAAAGCATTCTACTTTAATTCTGTTGTGCACTGATAACACAGGACTGGACACACTCATTAGTGCGGACTAACAAGTCTGCGCTCCAAATTAATTTAATCATAGCTCTGTTTGCATCTCATTACAGGTAAACGATAGCGGAGTCTGGCCCTTGGCTCACTCATACATTTCTGTTTCTGAAGGTAAATGTTTCGTCACTTCTAGTCTTACATACAAAGTGTTCAGGTCATGATGAAACAGACACAGACATTGAGATACATTTCGTATATTTTGTGCATCTCTGGAGCCTACTTAGTGCTCCACTCTGACCATTCTCTGTGGGACTGTGCAGGGAGGATTATATTCACCATGTTAGAGAAAAAACTGAGCAGCAGTGACCACTTCAGACCTGATCATGTTACAGCTGATATGAAGTCATAAAAACATGATCCAAATGTGCTCCTCCAGTGATGAGAAACTTCAGCAGTACTCTGACATTCTCACAACTTCCGTTATTTATTTGTACAAATCCATTCACAGACCTGCTTTCTGTGAGTCTACACAAATACAAACACCTAAACTTTAGAAGTGTAAGTGTAAATGTACACTCACGACGTACTGTGACATAAAATATTTTATTGTGTGCCTCTATGGTCTACAGCAGTGATTCTCAACTGGAGGGTCGGGACCCAAGAGTGGGTCGCGGGCCTTTGCCAGAGCAAAAAAATTAAATAAAATAAAGTTCAATAAAAATAATAATAAAAAGATGACAGGACGGGACATAAGGTGTATAGAGGAAACCCAACAAAAGCAAAAAATCCAGTTCTGCAATGTCACTGTTACACCTCTGAGGTTGAAGCGAGGTTAAAAAGTTACTGACCTGAAGAGGTGAGGTTCTAAATGAAATTGCAGCTAAGTGAGTGTAGAAGAAATAGCATCCTCTTTGGCATCGCCATTTGCTTGGTTTCTCTTTAAATATGTTTTGTGTTGGCCTCAATTCTGATATCATACCATCTCAGATTCACAATGTGTTCATTAATTTGTTCTCATTACTCATTATACACTGATAATGTGTATCTTAGTGTCTTACTCCATTTTATTTGCACCTTACTGATTGCGATGCAAGTTGTAACCTTTTATTTAGATTTATACTTTTATCTAAGGTGAGGATGTTTACCTTCTTTTTGTGTGATGTGTGTATGGGAGCAATAGACTGCTACACAATTTTCTTCATGATAAATAAAGTATTTAACTATCTATCTTTCCATTTGTTCAGTTGAAATTGCTCTTTTTTTGGTCACAGCTTGCCATTATAGAGCGATGGTGACTCCCGACCCCCAAGTTGAGAACCACTGGCCTACAGTTTAGTGTAGGATGCATACAGGACTGTCCTGAATGTGCAGCATTAGGGTAGGTACTGAATGATATTATGACGATAATGAATGTCTTTAGATGAATGAGGCAGTGAGTGGTGCGTAACTGTTCACTTTTTATCTGCTCTCTGATGTCACTTTAACTTATTCCGTGTGTATCCAGGGACTACAGATGTAAACTAGTTATTTAGCTCTAACATGGTGTAGTATATCTTTGAGCCTAAAGTGTCTCTGTACACTGTCCCTCTCGAATAAAGACTAAACCAATCTAAATAGCTTCATGTTTAACCTTTACAAAGTGACAGCTGCAGGCGACAGCTCCAAAATGACAACCCAAGTGTCAAACAGCAAGAATTTAGAAACAGATCCCTCCAAAACAATTAACTAATACACTTTTTTCCTTTTTATAATATTGCTGAATCTGATCTAGGTTACTTTTCTGAACAGCTACAAGGCCTGAGACGTCAAAACATTGTCCCATACGCATCATTTCAATCCAACCAAAATATACAAAAAGTTACAGTAGTTATTCCTTAAATCAGCCTAAACTTTGCTAAATAAACGTTCAAGATGAATATATCACGCGTTTACAACATGTTTAATCATTTCGGATCAAGCGTAGAGTCATATTTGTCGAAGATACAGCCACAGATTAATCTTCCATCTCGACTTGTTTCATTGCTGTGACGAGATGCTGCTAATATTAGCCACAAATTAGAGGAGCTAAGTTCGTTTAACTCACTCAGACTGACGTCAGAAGATATTACAGAGGTAAATATCAACTTAGAAATTAATTTGGGTCGGGATGTGCGAAGATAAATGTAAGTGGGAGATATTTAAATGCGTAAATAAAGAAGTTTTAGCTGTTAGCATTAGCGCTGAGCCCAAACGCAATGAGCTAAATGCTAACAATAACTGCTACCCGACATCGTTTAAAGAGACGCGCAAAACACAGAATAAAAGGCCGTGTTTTTTTAATCAAAGTGGACATTTAAAAGCAGGAGAGTGTTGTCTTACTTGGTGCGTTAAAGGCTCGGTCCGAACAAACCTCGTCTCCGAACTGGGCCTGGAGATTTTCCGACTTCACCCGAACCGAAGCCGAAGCGCATCCGAAGCCAGCGCGCTATAAACAAGGCCCGAAAACAACGCGTCCGGGGCCGAGCCGAGGCTTTTACGGACAGATTACAGGAGTAAAGGACGGGACGGGGCGCAGAGGTGAACTTTACTGCTCCATCTGAAGGGATCCGGTCGCGTTTGGAGATAAACCGAACTCAATTGTTTCCCACGGACCGCACACTCCCCCGCTCCGTCAAGTTACCGCTGACGGACGCCAGCGGAAGTCAGGGGCGGAGCGGAGCGAGAGCGAGGGCGCCCCCTGCTGATCCGGAGGAGAGAGACACTAATACAAGGAGAAAAGTTTGAGTTATTTTATTTTTTTACTGCAAACTCTGGATGCTTTTAGGTCTGTTATTGTTTTTAAAGGCTGTTTGCTGTACAACTGACACAAAGCATCACCACATTTGTAACATTTTTATTTAACGCACATAAAATCACAGCCACAGCAACTTCTGCTTTTAGTGCGACAACAACAAAAACTGAAATGAATCATAAGCAGCTGCTGGTTTAACGAAGTGAGTCACTGACAATATGGCTTTAGTGTAAGTTGGAAAGTAAACATACACAGCTTCTGGTTTAATAAAATCACAATAACTGCTGTCCCATTTTGCGATATATTGGCACCACTACAGCTAGCAGAGACGTTCTCCCACTAACCTGAAGGTTGGCTGGTTCAATCCCTGCACTGCATACTGTTGTTGTGTCCTTGGCAGTGGTGGACAAACTAGATATATTTACTATATATTTTACTTGAGTTAATTTTAGATGATTTTATTTTACTTTAACTTGAGTAAAAATGTAAATTGTCTAAGGAAGTAAAAGTAGTTTTTGTCCTCTGTGGTGTAGTGGGCAGTACATCTGACTGTGATCAGAAGCTTCCGGGTTAAGAAGAAGAAGAAGAAGATTTTGCAAAAACATTCAACTGTACTTCGTCCACCACTGGTCCTTGGTGACTGTTTGGTGGAGGTCGTGTTGTGTTAAAAACTAAAATGTCCCAGGTTATAGAGCAGATTTAAATTGTGCTCTATCTAACCGCACTGTATCTCCGTAAAAAGGCCAGAATAGTCGCTTTTCTGAGGCCCAAAAGCTTCTTCAAAGAGCAGCCTCAGATCCCTGTTAGCCTTGGAAATGATCTCCTTTTTCTGTGATGTTACAAATTCTTCTGCTGGAATAAGACAAAAGTAGCCAAGTTTGGTGCAGAAAAGATGGTTTACTGCGAAAACTCACAACAAACGGGGTCCAGGACCAATCAACACAGGAATCCCCCGATCCCCCAAGGACAGCATCTTTTATAGTTTCTGACAACACAAATTACTAATATGGCCTTGAAAATGACAATTATTATTCGCTGACACAGTTGCTGCTCAAATTTTGCTCATAAACTTTAATTTTGGTTCATCCCTGGCCTGGTGCCACCAGCTGCACCTGTTGTTGGACACTCAGTTTGTCACGTCCACCAAAGTTCATTGACATTATGGAGTAATAAAAAATCATTAAGTAGTGGAAATGTACCACCCATCACGTCTTATCAACCTGCCCCTTTTTGATGTGCCACTCCTTTTATTATTGTTTAAATCTCCCGGTGGTATGTTCTATCCTCGCAGCCTCTCTCTCTCTGCTGTTATCACCCCTCCTTTCTCTGCTCTCAGCTGCTACTTGCTCTGCACCTTTTCTTTTTTTCCCTCTGTGACTCAAATGTTAGAATGTGACTGAGCGTTGTAATAATAAACATGCATAAAGAAATTGTATAATAAAAGTAAATGTAAATAAATGAAATCTAAACCCACTAAATATAATTGTAATAAAGACAGTGTGTATATTTGAGAAATTGTAAGGTTACTCGAGACTTTCTTTCTTTCATTTCTAAAATTAACCTCATCAGTCGGAGCGGCCGTAGGCACAGATCTGCAGCCACACTTCTGTCAGTCTGCCCCAGGGCAGCTGTGGCTACAGAAGAATCTCACCACCACCGACTGTGACTGAGCAGAGACGGAATAATACTCCTGATTGTAAAGTGACTTTGAGTGTCTTGAAAAGTGCAATATAAACTAATGCATTATTATTAAAATGGCCTTGGCCAACACACAGTTAAGAAACTAGTAAACACTTCTTTTTTAATTATTATTTATGTTTAGAAGGGCCGCCTGTTGCTGTGGTGTAGATCCTTCAGGTCCAATTACTCGAACACTCTAAAGTAAAAGTCGCTCGAGTCAGACTATTACTTGAGTTAAAGTACTGCAGTATGTACTTTCAAACATACTGAAGTATTCAAAGTATTAAAAACTTTACTGACAGATTTGCAGCTCCAAAAATATAAAGAATATACTTTTTCCAATCTTCTTAATCCATACGCTCTAAAGATGAGACGTCAGAACTGATTTTAGTCGAATTCCTAAAGAGACTCCACCTTTACAATGAGAGGAACTGGAGCTGTTTCTGTTCAATTCAGATTTCAATTCAATTCAGATTTATTTGTACAGCCCAGTATCACAACAAAAGTCGCCTCAAAGGCTTCACAAACAGTTGATCAAACATAAACACACACTCAGACTTAACACACAATCTGCACAAACAATAACTACACTAAACTAAACAGAGCCAGGACACTCCTGTCCTTAGACCCTACTTCTCGGTAAGGAAAAACTCCTAAAAAAAACAGCTACGGGAAAAAAGAAGAAACCTTATGGAGCCCATATTGAAGGAGAGATCCTCTCCCAGGACGGACAGGCAATGCATCTAGGAGTTAGTCCCTTAGGTTCATCTATAGGATCATAGATCAGCTCTGTAAGGATTCATCCAGACGAGAGTGGGTGAGGTAGGATGAGGAAGTCTGTTCTCTCCTCTTTCTCCCACCTTTGTCCAAACACAGTCATGAGAACTAGAGACTCTAAATGTCCCAGAGTGAATGAATGAATGAATGAGAGAGTGAATGTCTGTCTGTGAGTGTCTCATTGTCTGACCTGAGACTAAACTGGGGAAACTGCTGTTGAGAGATTAAACTGATTTGAAACAGATGATAATATGTAGCTCAGTGTAAAGATACAGGATAACAGACAGAAATATTTTAATAATTTTATTTTAAAACAAAAATATATATTCCAGTTTTAAGTTTAAGTTTAAGGCCATACCGCCTTGTGGATGCCCGATCCTGTCCGACCTCGGAAGCTAAGCAGGGTAGGGCCTGGTCAGTTCCTGGATGGGAGACCGCTGGAGAACATCAGGAGCTGGTGTGAATGTGAGTGAGTGAGGACTACAGATGGAAATTAGCTCTGAGCTATAATCCGATGTATTTACAACACTAGCTGTTCATTAATACACGCTGTCCCACTCAAATAAATAAAAAAAAAGTTGTAAGATCATTGATAAAAATTTACTTAAATAAAATACAGTGAAGATAGCAGCTTTACATAAGTGACACTAAAAACATTTGTCCATGAAGAAAGCACAAAGTAAAAACAAAAGAACATTCATTCATTAAACATGTTCTTTATTAAACATCAGGGACTCTTCTAACGTTAATCTCAGGACGTGGAGCTCGTAAAATGCGCTCAGGACTAAACCCAGGTTTAAATCAGGACTAACCCTTTAGGACACAAAAACTGTACTATAAAGTCACATAATCCTTTGTATTGGATTTTAATTAAAATTTCTAAAAGCCTTTGCGGAAAATGTCCTGGTAATGATCTGCGAGGACTTTTTCCTTTTTTCTTTTGTTTTGTTTTTTTGTTTTTTTAACAGAATTTTTTCTTATAGTGCAATTTGCGCAAACTGTCACTTGCACCCTTGCAGATTCTCAGCCCTCGTTTTTACACGGAGCCCCAAACATATTGATGTGCAGAGCTTTTGGTATGATTTTAATTTCTTGTTGGTCCCAGTTATAGAAATAAGGGAAGACTTTTCCTCTGAACCTCTGCCTGAACACGTGAATGTACGAGTTCGAGTCCAGGTCCAGCAGCGTCAGCGATCCGCCTCCGCAGTCCAGCTCCAGCCGGACCTTCGTCACGCCGTGCTCCCTCAGCCCCGGGATCGCCACGCCCTCGTAGTCCGGACCGAGCGCCATGAGTCCGAAAAACCCGTTGACCAGTCTCCACGAGTCGCCCTCCTGCACCGCTTCGCCCGGGCTGCGTTTCTCGATCACGCCGACGCCCCAGCACTTCGAGTCGCCAACGTACACCTCCCAGCTGTGCTGTCCGGATTCGTAACCTTCCGACGCCAGCACGGACAAGAACGAAAGCCTGTCCCTCGTCTCGGGGAGTTTCTGGATGTCACCTTCCTTAAACGCGGTCAGATCCTCGGACAAACTCAGCAAATTCCCCGCCGTGTTCGGATCCAAAACGATGGGATAGTACTTCACGACGTCACTCATTTTGCACCAGATTTTGTAGCTTAAATTCCCGACGTGTTTGGCGACGTTGATCAGCGAACCTTCTTCTCTGAAATCGCAGGGAATCGTTTGCTGCTGCATGGCTTTGTCGAGCGCCGTTTCGTGTTTTTGCCAGAGTGCGTCTTCCTGGTTCAGCGCCTCCTCCGCAGGTTCGTATGATCTCCGACAGCGCCGCCATTTCGCGACTGACTTTCTCGACGAGCGCCTTTAATTTCTGACTCATCCGCTCTTCGTCGTCCCGCAGATCCGCAATCCTCGCCTCCTCGTCTTCCTCCAGGAACTTGTGCATGATTTTAAATTGTTTTTTGATGTGCCGTTCCGTGGTTTTGACCTGCGTTTTCACAGTGTTCGGAGAGTTTATCGTAGCCATCCTTGACGTCCTGTAAGTAATCCAGCTTCAGCTTCAGCGCCTTCAGCTTCTCTCTCAGCTCCTCCGGGTCGGATTTTTGTTCCTGCTCGAGCAGAAAGGCCTCGCATAAGTTCTTCAGAGCCAGATTTCGCGGCGGGTTGCTGGAGGAGCACTTCTCTCGGCAGACGGGGCAGTCCTGGGAGCGTTTCTCCTTCCACCATCTCTGCAGGCAGCTGTGGCAGGAGCTGTGGCCGCACGACAGCAGAACCGGGTTGTTGTAGATGCCCATGCACGTCGGACACGTCAGGTCGTCTTCGGGACGGGACGCCATCTTGGACTGAGACCAAGAGTTGCTTTCCTTTAAGTTACTTTCACTTCCTTCAAGTGTTTAGGTCTGGGTTAGAACTCCATAGAAGCAGCTGTAAAAGTAAAAACACACATATATACGTTAGCTTTAGCATATAATGGACTGGTTTAATCTTCATAACAGCTGACAAGAAATTCTGCTGAAGGGAGCGGGAGAGTCGTTAGCAGTCATGTGTTCATTGCTACCTGAGGACCACTGGTATAAACTGCTTCCCATTATGTTAAAGGAGAACTTTTGGGCCTTAATTAAACAGTTTCAGAGTCAGTCTGACAACTAAAGAAGTTGTTGCAGGGTGAATAAAACCCCTGCAACGCCCCCTGGTGTATCTTGGTGAATAACAACAAGGCAGAGATGGGTTTATTTCCTAGATGTTTGTCATAGAGCGGCAAAGTTGCATATTTCCACTTTAAAGCAGAACTCAGTAACTTTTTTACCTCAAATAAACCGTTTCAGAGTCTGTGTGATGGTTAAATGAGTTGTTGTGGGGTAAATGAAGCGTTCGGCGTCGCCCCCTGGTGTTTCTGGGCTGAAAGTGACACTTGCGACAGTGAGCGCCGTCGACCCGGAGTCACAGAAGTCTCAGGAGAAAGCGGCACATCCCGGTTAGCAAAACAACAAGCTAGCGGTGGCTTTATTTCGATTTTCCTCTTTCCAGAGCGGCCAAATGGAAGAAAAAACTTTGTACAGATACGCAGAGGAAAAAAAGTAAAGACGAGTGAGAGGTCAGACAGGAGTCTCCTGGGCTGTGAGTGTTTACGACAGTGCTTTAATCCGAACTGTAGGGGGAGCTCTATAAAAGAAAATAAGGCAAGAAGAGCAAAGAATCGAGCAGAGTTACTGAGTTCTGCTTTAACTGGCTTTAACTGAGTGGAAGAGTTAGTTTTTAGGTTTGGGGTTTCAAATGAAAGTAAGATTTTTAAACAATATTAAACCATTTTCATTCTAAACAAGAAAATGAGTTGCTTATGGAAGTCAAACTCTCAGCGTCACGTCACTGAAACATCTGAACAAGTCACATTTGGAAGTGAATTAAAACCTCAAAGAAAAGGCAGAAATAAATCTTGCTTTTCCTTCTGCCAGTCTGTGTTTTAATTCAGATTAGAATCTCACAGGGGCGTCAGACTGGGGGGGTGGGTAGTACCATTTACCCCGGGCCCACTGCAGGGAGAGGCCACAAAAAAAACTGGAATAAGCGTGAGAGATATTGATCAGGGGCCCACCAAGATGGTTCATGCAAAGGGGCCACAATTGTGTGCTATGTCCTTGTCCACAGCTCAGTGAGAGCCAAACAACAAACTGTGGCTTTATCTCTGGGTTTTTGTTGCGACAGAGCGGCCGCATGGAAGAAAAAACTTAGTACAGTCACGAGAACTCAACCTGTAGGGGGCGCTGCAGAGAGGAATGCGAGGCAGAAACAGCGACGAAACCAGCAGAGTTCCACTTTAAATGTTAATAAAACCAAATTGTGATGGTTTGCAAATCTCTTCAACCATACTTTAATCATAACTGAGCTTAATTCTCTGCTGCTGAGATATTTTATTGTTTTATGAAAAATAGTTGTTGTTGTGGCCCTGAGGTGCAACAACAAAAATAAGCAGATGTAGATTTTTTTTTTTTTTAAATATTGCCTTAAAAATAAACCCATGCCTCAAATAAAAAAGAATGTACAAAAAATTTAAATAAATGTCTATATTAAAACAGGAGCATCATCAAAATTGTTTTTGTCCACTAGAAAAATAAAAGCGGAAGATGTTTAAATGTTTTGCCTAAAAAAATAAACTCACCTCTAAAAATTAACAAGTCAGTTAAAATAAAGGCATGTGTCAACTTTTAAAAAGCTTGTTTAAAAAAAAACTCACTCATCAAAATAAAATAAACTTTTCTAAAAATAAAAATATCTCCTCAAAATAAAAAAGCATGTCACCAAATAAAAAAGCATAGTTCTATTTAAAAAATAAGACTTTCCAGTATTTAAATAAAGTTAATCTAAAAATAAAAACAAACAGCTTCAAATTAAAAGAGGGCGCTGTTTCCCCAAAATATCTCCCCCTTTTAGATTAAAACTTTATTTAAATAGTGGAAAGACTTATTTTTAAATAGAATAATATTTTTTATTTGGTGGCATGATTTTCATTTTGAGGAGAGTTTTTTTTTATTTTTAGACAAGTTTATTTTATTTTGATGAGTGAGGTTTTTTAAACAAGATTTAAAAAAATGAGACATGGCTTTATTTTAATGGCCTCTTTTTAATTTTTAGAGGCGAGTTTATTTTTTGAGGCAGCACATTTAAAAATCATCCTCTGCTTTTATTTTTCTAGTAGACAAAACAAACTGATGATGTTCCTTTTTTAATACAGACATTTATTTAAATTTTTTGTATATTCTTTTTTTCAAATTTGAGGGATGGGTTTCTTTTTAAGATTTAAGATTTTAAAAAAATCTCCATCTGCTTCTATTTTTCTAGTGGACAAAAACAATTTTGATGTTTGCTCCTCAGGGCCACCGTAAACATGGGCAACATAAGGTTTTTTCTTTTTTTTTTTTTTTTTTTTCATTTTACAGCGTCCCAACTTATTTATTTGCTTTTTGTCTGTGTATAATAGACTTTAAAATTATAAGACATATAAAAAATATAAATATAGATAACTGTATCATAATATTAATAGTTAAAAATATAAAACATAGACATTTTATAGGCTTCATAGCACATTCCCATCCCCACTGCTGCTCTGAGAAACTCCTCTGAGCGTTGTCTTTCCTCTTTACAGATAAACCTCTGAGTCTGGAACAAACCTCGTGTTATCTTTGAAAAGTTTACATTCGGACAAAAACTGAAACCATGAATAAAACAAAGAAGGGGATTTCCTTCTGTTCTTTTACTTTTCCTCGTTCTTTCCCTTCAGGTTAGAACTCTTTTACACAGCTGTCAGTGCAAAAATAAACCATAACACGTTAGAATAGAATTAGGAAACGATCATTCATACGTTATATAAGAAAATGATTTACCTTTTGACACAAATTAAACCAGAAACAAAAAGACGTGCTGCTTTAGTCCAGTTACTTTCAGTTTCCACGAGTTTATTCCAGGTTTAAAGCTCACTAAAGCAGCTGTAAATGCGTAAATAAACAATAACAATGTTAGCTTTGTGTTAGGATAAAGCTGTGTGTAAATAATATAAGAGAGAAATACCTGGAGGAGCAGGTTCTGCGGTGTGACAGGAGTCAGCTCACACTTCCTGCTTCACGGTGGTTCTTCTTTGGCTGAAAAATACAGAGCTGGATTTGAAAAGAGGAGTGAGACACTGCCCCCCAGAGGTCAGAAGGTGTGTAAGAAGTTGTTACAGTCAATAATTAACAACACAGAAACCTTTCCTGCTTTTATCGGATTAGAAAACAACAAAATCCTACTTCAGTGTTAGACCGATGTCAGAGGAAGAAGCCCTCAAACTCTACTAAAACTACACTTACTCCTAAATAATATTCTATTCTATAATATTTTACTTACTTTTAATATTTCAACAAAATTATTTCTTGATTAAACATAAAAAAGTGTGACAATTTTTCTTACGTAATTTTTTCTTGCACTATTACTCGCAGTGCACCAAGAGACAAAAAAAAAAACATCTCGTGGCCACTTTTTTAGTCATAGTTGCGGCAGACTTTGATATTTTTCTACAAATAATTATAGTAAGATACTTCAGGAGCTGCGGTACGGCTCAGTTGGTTGAGCTGCGACGCATATACAGGGCAACTATAGCCTGCCTCGGCGCTGTGGGCTGTGACGCTCTGCTCTCTGTGAGTTCCTGTCATTTCTTGACTGCGCTATCCAATAAAATAAAAAACTCCTCCTAAAAATAAAAGAAAATAAATCATAATTTTATTTATTTTTTATTTTATTTCTGTCACAAGCACATTTTTGTGTTTTTTGCTTTTATTTTTGAGCATATTTTATACATTTTTTATGTATAAGATGATCATTTATGCTTGGTGGTGAATTTTTGAGTGTTCATCTATTTTTATTTTAATAATATTAATAATAATGGATTGGATTTATGTTACAGTCACACATTCATACGGGCGAGGAGGGTGAAGTGTCCTGCCCAAGGACACGACGACAATATACAATGCAGGTAGCAGGGATTGAACCACCAACCTTCTACCTGCTGAGCTGTTTCCTGTTTGTCCTGTTGTGAACAATGTGAATCAAATCCTCACGTTAGGGGCCCTCGGTCTGGACCTGGTCTTTGTCTTGGACTCGGTCTCAGTTCTATTCCCTGCTCTTACTCCTGTCTCCAAACAAAACCCTCAAAACTGTTTCAAAATGTACTCAAGTAAAAGTATGTTGTAAAAGTACAGTTTCTTCACAAATACAGTCTGTTGCCAAAAGCTCAGCTGCCGTTACACAGAGGAACTTCATTCTTACTCCACAGGGTTTAATATGACTCTGCATCTGTAACAGCTTCAGACTTCAGTTATTTAGGTGAATGAGTGAATACTTTTGATAATACAGTGTATACTGAAGTACAAGTATCCAGTGAGTTCCTCTGCATCTCCAGTATTTGTGCTCCTTTCTCTGTTTGTTTCTCTGTTTGTTTCTCTGTTTGTTTCTCTGTTTGTTTCTCTGTTTCTCTGTTTGTTTCTCTGTTTGTTTCTCTGTTTGTTTCTCTGTTTGTTTCTCTGTTTCTCTGTTTGTTTCTCTGTTTGTTTCTCTGTTTGTTTCTCTGTTTGTTTCTCTGTTTCTCTGTTTGTTTCTCTGTTTGTTTCTCTGTTTGTTTCTCTGTTTGTTTCTCTGTTTGTTTCTCTGTTTGTTTCTCTGTTTGTTTCTCTGTTTGTTTCTCTGTTTCTCTGTTTGTTTCTCTGTTTGTTTCTCTGTTTGTTTCTCTGTTTGTTTCTCTGTTTGTTTCTCTGTTTGTTTCTCTGTTTCTCTGTTTGTTTCTCTGTTTGTTTCTCTGTTTGTTTCTCTGTTTGTTTCTCTGTTTCTCTGTTTGTTTCTCTGTTTGTTTCTCTGTTTGTTTCTCTGTTTGTTTCTCTGTTTGTTTCTCTGTTTGTTTCTCTGTTTGTTTCTCTGTTTCTCTGTTTGTTTCTCTGTTTGTTTCTCTGTTTGTTTCTCTGTTTGTTTCTCTGTTTGTTTCTCTGTGAGCAGATGGACACAGTCTGATTTTTCCACTAATTCAGTGTTGACAAACCGTGTAGACCAGGGAGCTCCAAACTTGCTCACAGAGGGCCAGATCTGAAGGTGCTCAAATCTTCAAGAGCTGACGTCCGCCCTGATGTTGTCAAGTAACTGAACACACAAACAGCTCAGTGTTTCAGTAACAAGTATTTTGTTATAAATGATCCAGTCTAAAAGAAGTCCCAACAAAATAACATCTTTGAACTTAAAACAACTGCAATTATTTTTTGGACTAATTTGAAAATACACGGCACACGAGCTGCACAACAAACAAACAAAGCTACACAAACTGTACGCTGCTGGAGGGCCATAAGTAATGCAAATCTCTAAAAGTTATAAACAATTTATTTTTCACCACAAAGTGACGCCTGCCCTTCATCAGACATGAAATGAGCATTTGAGACACTTTTTCTACTTTTTTATTTTTGTTTATACCTGTGGATACTGATTTTTTTTTTTTTTTTTTCAAAATGTTTCATCACTTTTGAGGTCAGCAGGGACACCTTTATGTTTCAGATTCAGATTCAGATTCAGAAAACTTTATTGATCCCAGAGGGCAATTCATTTGCAGCATTCTCAGAGCAGTTCTCACGTGCACACAAACACACAGTGTGCCAGTCTATTACAGACACAAGTGGAACTCAAAAAACAATATAAGAACAATATACATATTACAGTGTAAAACCTCAAAGAACACGACCCTCAAAATTTAGCAATTTAATGGCTGAAGGCACAAAAGAATTTGAGAACCGGTTAGTCTTCATAAAATCGACGCCCTGAAGGCATCAAGATCAAGTCAGGAGTCAGAGGATGGAGGGGCGGAGTCAGGAGGCACTGGGCTTTGCTCAGCACTCGCTCCTCCCACAGAGAATGCAGCTCCCTCAGTTTAACCCCTGTGATTTTTGAGCAGGTTTTTACAATGTTCTGCAGTTTGATTTTCCCTACCGGCCGTAGGCAGCGTACAGCCTGGACAGGGGCCAGCTTGTCACAGAGCTGACACAGAGACGAACACAGACAGACAACCATTCACTCTCTAGGGTCAAATTAGAGTCACCAGTTCACCCTAACACATGCATGTCTTTGGACGGTGGGAGGAAGCCGGAGAACCCACGGTAACACGGGGAGGACATGCAGACTCCACCCACAGAGTTCGTGTGACGGTGTGTTGGTTGGCCCGGGGCTCGAACCCACAACCTCCTTGCTGGGAGGCAAGAACACTAACCACTCTGCCAAGAGGTTAAACATATAAATCCTAATACTCCGTATCTCAGCAAATTTGCCACTTTTTAAAGGCCTTACATTTTGATTTATAATTTTAGACTTGTAAACCTCCGCGGAAAGCCTGTTTTATTGAAGTATTTATGTTGCCTTTTCACTAATCTGCGTCTCTCATCTGCCTGCTCACATGGACAACAGTTGTTTAGGGCACTTTCCAGACTAAAGCTCTGTCACCATCCTGACACTAAATATGTTTCTGCCTCTAAGGAGCTCTCTGCCTCTTGTAAGCTTTTAATTGTGTCCCTATAAAGCGAGATTGTCGATTGATTGACTAAATAATTGTAAACGTTGTGGTATTCCAAAGCGGATTGTGTGTTGAAGGCTGGTAAACAGTAATTTTGACATCATATGGGTCTTAAGCATTGACAACTGAACATTTCTCTAAATATCGCTGTCTGACCTGAACACTTAACGTTAAGTATTGAACCGGTGTAGAAAGTGGTAAATATGAACTCAATTTCTATGCACGATCACTAATCGCTAGCAGACTACACCGGCTTTTTGCATCCAAAATGGCGGCATCAACAAACCAAGTCACGTGACTGAGAACGGTCTATACTTTACTATCACAGTCCAGTTCTTTTGTCTTGTAATTACAATTCTCCACTTTTACAACGTTCTCTACTAAAGAGCTTTTCGTTATATTTCCAGCGCTGTGATTGTGATTATGTAACAACTGCATCACATGACATTGATCAGGTGACCACACTGATAAAAGCAGGTGTGTCTCAAATGCTCATGTCATGTCTGATGAAGGGCAGGGGCCCCAAACGTCACTTGTGGTGAAAAATAAACTGGAGCTAAAAAGCATTGTTGTGTGGATCCTGCTGTTTATAAGTTTTTGGATCCAGGACACAGTCGTAAGGTTTTTTGTGGACGTGTCTTTTTCTCTTGCCACATGAAATCTCAACCTGTGCCACAAATGGCCCCCAAACTGTGGACGTGTCCGGTGTAGCCAAAGGGAGCGGACCTCATTATTATTTTGTGAGACTGTGATTGGACAACGCTGAACATTTCCATCCATTACAACAAAGATGAGGCCATGAGACGTTTTGCTTGAAGAGTTTTTCTCAAATTTAGGAAAAACAGTTGCCAGAAATGCCCCTCTTCTTGTTACTGTCCCTGTGTCCCCTCTGTGTCCCCTCTGTGTCCCCTCTGTGTCCCCTCTGTGTCCCCTCTGTCCATCTCTGGGTTCACTTCAGTTCATCCTGGCTCTGAGCCTGACTTATTCAAGCCCCTGTTATGGAGACTTACCACAGAGACACACAGTAAGTCTGGCTTTAGTCCTGGAGCTGGCCCCAGACTATAGGCCAAAACAATAAAACAACAAGAGCTGAAGATGTCTCTGTTCTCTTTGTTCATGACGAGGATGGACAGGATCAGAGTTCATGAGTCCATCAGAGGGACAGCTCATGTGAGAGATTCAAAAAAAGTTTAGATTCTCAACAAAACTCAGAACAAAGCAGGAGCAGAGCCAGAAGCTGCTGCTGACTCCTGGCTCCTCTGCTTTAAAAACTCTGCGCTCTGGCCTCAGAATCAGACACAGCTTGAGCAGATAGCGACCGAGCGCAAAACTGGCACAAACTTCACCGAAACCGGGGCCAAATCCAGGACTTTCTTCTGAAACCGGGCCAGATCCGTCCTGGACTTTCTTCTGATTTCTCTGACGGAGACAAAAGAGGAGACGCAGGGACACGCTTCAGATGGACAGAAGGTTGGCGTCGGGTTTGGAGCGTGTTCTCAGCAGGACGTGGAGAAAATATCTTCTCCTCTGCGTCCTCCTCTCACCGACTGCCTTCATGTTCTCTGCATCCATAAAGCTCCTCACTGCTCTTCCTCTGGGCCTCACTGACCCACTGTCCCTCCTCTGGTCAGGTCCAAACCATCTCAGTCTCAGTCAGAACATGAGCTGTCCCTCTGAGCCAATCCATTTTATTTAATTTGTAAAGCACTTTAAAATAAGAACAGGGTTGGCCAAAGTGCTGTACACAGTAGCCATTTGAACAATAATATAAATAGAAACACAAGTAGACAAGACAATAAAGCAAAGCAGTAAAATTATGAATAAAATAACAATAAAAATCAACAACTACTTGGTTAAAAGCCAAGGCGAAAAAATGTGTTTTTAAATGAGATTTAAAACTCATCCACAGTCGAGGAGCAGCAACAGAAAAAGCCAGGTCACCTCTGAGTTTCTTGCCTGGAAATTCCAGACTCCCCTCTGTACCAGCGATGAGTCTGATCGCCTTAGAATCAATTCGATTTCTAGGGCGGAACAAACCCGAGTTAATGGACAGCAGAGTTAGCCAATCAGAAAATGGCGGACGTGATGTTAACAAAGCGACAATAAAGTGAGAAAGTAAACAAACGGAGTGAAGCCACGAGGGAGGAACGAGGGAGTTATATCAACATTACCGTACCATACGCTGAGTGAAACTAACTCTCGCTCCTCGGTGCACCATCTTGATTGTTGTCGGTGAGGAGACGCGTACGAGTGACGCTGCTCGCGAAGAACACGTGACTTAAATAAACCAATCAAAATGCACGGTACGGTTTGGATTTGAGTAAACCACTGCGGCCGGCGGTGACCAGACTGAGATTTCTCTGTAGAATAACACAGAGACATCAGTCTGGAGTTTTCCAGGCAACTGAGTTTCCTCTTTGTTTTAGAAACAGCTAAAATCAGCCGAGCTGAGCGCGCACGAGGGAGCGCACGGCTGGATCAGGTCAGACAGATCCTGAGGGGCAAGACCATTTAGACGTTTAAAAACAAATCAAAGAATTTTAAAATCAATATGAAATCGCACTGGCAGCTGCTGAAGAGACGCTGCTGCTGCGCTCGGGATCAGCTGCAGACGGCCGAGAGTCGTCCGACTGATCCCAGCGTAAAGTGCGTTACCACAATCCAAGCGAGTTTTAATAAAAGCACGGATCAGCAGTGAAGTCTGGAGACAGTGGGCCTGACCTCGGTTCACTGTCGCAGTTGGAAGAAGCCTGACTTCACATCTGCTCTCATTCGTGAGTCTAATCTAAAATCACTGTCCATTTTTACTCCACATTTGTTATTGGTTTTACAAACTCCGTTAAGGAACCGCAGTCTCCTGGAAAGTCGTCAGTGGATCCAAATAACATTACCTCTGTCTTTTTATCTTTGAAGTGCAAAAAGTTTAAAGCCATCCTGATGGCAGTGAGTGTTTAAAAAAAACTTAACCCTTGTGCCCCAGTTTTAAAAAGTTACCTTGCTCCTGTTCAGCGACAAAAATGTCTCCGTCACAAAACATTGTAAAATCTTTTTAATCCCAGTGTACGTAACAGCACAAAATGAAATATTTTTAATATTCTCACTGCAAAGTATTTTTCTTTAGAGAGGATTATAGCAGATTTGAGTTTGTAAAAGATCACCAACAACATTTATTTTTAGGGATTTTTTGTGCTGTGCTGTGTATTAATCTAAAAACCAACTCCTATTAAAACTGGTTGTACATTTTTGTTCCTACAAAAAATCCCAAATCCATCTAAACAAATGAAATAAGGCTGTAATAATCCTAAAAAAAATCCACTTTGCATTGAGAATATTAAAAATATAACATGTTTTTGTGTCTGTTTTTTTACTAAAGAATTGAAATGTGGCATTAAAATGGTTACAATTCTGAAAATAATGAAATATTTGGTATTTATGATCAGGATATAAGTTGTTTAAAAGATTTATACAAAAAAAGTAGGAAAAAAATCTGAGTGTATCCTGTTTCTGTAATGTGTTGTGGCTGGAACATTTTTGTCTGAACAGCAGCAGTCACAGATTTAGTCAGAGAGGAAACATGAAGTAATATTAGATTTGTGATAAAATACAACACACCTGAGACACAGAGAAGAGGAAAGAGAAGAAGCACTGCAGAGTTATCAACAAAATCTGTCTCTGGTTACTCTCCATCTCTGGCACAAACAGCTGACCTCAACATTTTTCTGTTCTCAGAGTCTGGATAAAAATAAACTTGAGTTACTGTGAATGTGGTCAGCGCGGTGATAAAAGCTTTAAACCACCGTCAGACTTCACTTCCTGCAGCGAGAGCGTGGCCTGTGATTGGCTGAAACCGAGCAGCGGCAAGTTAACGTCAACAGGAACACAGCAGCGAGGGCAGGGCTTTCAAAATAAAAGTATGACGCTAGAGTGAAGCTCCATTATGCATTTTAATAACAATAATATATGCTTTTAAAGTGGATAATCACTATATTTCACTATGATAAGGTAAGGTAGACTTTATCAATCGGCAAAGGGAGATTCATCCTCACAGAAAGGCCTGGGAATCGTACCCGAGACCTTCTTGCTGTGAGAGCTAACCGCTAAGCCTCTGTGACTATGAGAAGACTTCCAGCAAAAGTGTAATTAATTATTATAAAATACAGTCATTTGTTCAAATGTCCAAGTATGCTTAAAATTAATTTAAAATCCAATTATTTTTATATATTTTTTGGTGAAAATGTTACGAGCAGTAGAAAATTTCTATGCACAAAATCTGGTTTAATCAAAGTTCCAAATTTGAGAATTTTTTATTTTATTTTAAAACTAACTCTACAACACTCGGCAAAATCAAGACTTCATTTGCCAAAATCGGTGACGGTGGACAAAGTCAAAAGCTGTACTAAAGTACAAGTACCGTTACTTTAAAAATAATATTACTCAGTTAGAAGTAAAAGTACCTAACAAAAATTTTACTTCAGTAAAAGTAAAAAAGCATTGAGTTTAAAGTTTACTTAGGTAAAAAAGTACATTTGAATGTTTTGTTTTGAAAAAGTAAAAGTAGAAATAAAATCACCCTAAATTTATTCAAGTAAAAGTAAAAGTATGCTCAAAAAGTACTTTTTCTTCAAAAAATGTACTTAAGTAAACTACTTGAATAAAAGTATCTAGTTACTGTTCACCACTGACAAACTGTAACATCCAGAGCCCAGTTTTGCAGCAGAGAGCAGCCCTTTTGAACATAAACAGAGGGGGAAAAAGCTGTTTACTTCCTTAAACTTTGTGTCTGATCCATTTTCCTCCCAAAGTAAAAACGTCTGAGGACTCAGGGCTGTGATAAAAGACTGAGAGCAGATGTAGAGGGCTGGCTGTTGATTGGTCAGTGCTTCCTGGAGTGGGCGGGGCTTCGTGGTGGGACCGAGCGTTCTGAGGCCTCAGAAACTCAGCGCCAGGGAATACAGGATTGCTCAAGAACACAGCTCCAGGTCTGTTTCTGATGAGGAACAACATTAGAACATGAGAGAAGGCTCAGGAATTGTATTTTCTTTATTTTGTACTTAAATAAACTTTACAGTACTTTTACCTCGATCTGAGCAGTTTTATTTTGGAGTAATATGTGCATTTTTCTTCCATCTCTGACATTTTGAAAGTCCTTCCTTGTGTAGTACTCTGAGATGTTTTCATTTCCCTACAGCTCAGGTAGATTCTTATAAAGAAATTAACTTTTTACCCAAGTGAAACCAAAAGTCTGTGACCCAGAAGTTTCTCACCGTGGGATTTCCCCGCGGCTCCATGAGACCTCAGCAAACTTCACCCACGGAAACTAAAATAACTCCACTGCCTTTTACTGCTGCCCCGACCTGAAATACTGCACCGATCAGTCCTGGGTTAGTTCTCACTTCATCCTGGGTTAGACCTGGTTTAGTCCTGGGTTTAGTCCATATCACTAAACTGGGTCTAAACCAGGACTAAACCAGGACTAAACCAGGACTAAACCAGGACTAAACCAGAACTAAACCAGGTCTAAACCAGGACTAAACCAGGACTAAACCAGGATTAAACCAGGACTAAACCAGGATTAAACCAGGACTAAACCAGGACTAAACCAGAACTAAACCAGGTCTAAACCAGGTCTAAACCAGAACTAAACCAGGTCTAAACCAGGACTAAAGCAGGTCTAAACCAGGTCTAAACCAGAACTAAACCAGGTCTAAACCAGGACTAAACAGGACTAAACAGGACTAAACCAGGACTAAACCAGGACTAAACCAGAACTAACCAGGTCTAAACCAGACTAAACCAGGACTAAACCAGGATTAAACCAGGACTAAACCAGGATTAAACCAGGACTAAACCAGGACTAAACAGAACTAAACCAGGTCTAAACCAGGTCTAAACCAGAACTAAACCAGGTCTAAAACCAGGACTAAAGCAGGTCTAAACCAGGTCTAACCAGAACTAAACCAGGTCTAAACCAGGACTAAACCAGGACTAAACCAGGATTAAACCAGGACTAAACAGAACTAACCAGGTCTAAACCAGACTAAACCAGGTCTAAACCAGGTCTAAACCAGGACTAAACAGGACTAACCAGGACTAAACCAGGACTAACCAGGGACCAAACCAGGACTAAACACAGGACTAAACCAGGTCTAAACCAGCCAAACCAGGACCAAACCAGGACTAAACCAGGACTAAACCAGGACTAAACCAGGTCTAAACCAGGTCTAAACCAGGACTAAACCAGAACTAAACCAGGTCTAAACCAGGACTAAACCAGGACTAAACCAGGACTAAACCAGAACTAAACCAGGACTAAACCAGGACTAAAGCAGGACTAAACCAGGACTAAACCAGGACTAAACCAGAACTAAACCAGGTCTAAACCAGGTCTAAACCAGGACTAAACCAGGACTAAACCAGGTCTAAACCAGGACTAAACCAGGACTAAACCAGAACTAAACCAGGACTAAACCAGGACCAAACCAGGACTAAACCAGGTCTAAACCAGGACTAAACCAGGACTAAACCAGGACTAAACCAGGTCTAAACCAGGACTAAACCAGGACTAAACCAGGACTAAACCAGGACTAAACCAGGACCAAACCAGGACTAAACCAGGACTAAACCAGGACTAAACCAGGACTAAACCAGGACTAAAGCAGAACTAAACCAGTAATGAATAAACTACCCCAGGACTAAACTTTCTCCCTCAGCCCGACACAGTGGACGCTGGTTTTCTAAAATCCTGCGTACACAGCTCTGAGTGGGACCACAGGTTGAGAACCACAGTTTTATGGCCTGTGTTTGTCCAGGGCTGGGTAAAAATCCTAAACTCTACGTCATACAGGGCAGCTCCAGGTTTTATCTGATGACATTTAAGACCTTTTAAAGACTTTTTAATGCCGCTTAGAGTGAAATCTAATCCCAGCATCAACAACAGAACAATAATCTGTATGAACTTTACAGTAAGAAATGATCTGTACTACTCTGTAACTCCAGGTTTTATTTTAAAACTCCAATACTGCATTAAAAAATTACGAATAAATGAATCATGCATTTCAATGATAACATTTCTTCAGTAAATATAGTTTGTTATTGTGGTGACTCTACTTTTTTTGTAATATTAACATCATCTTTTGACAAATTTTAAGACCTAGATTATAAAAATGTAACACCTACTCATAATATTTAATACTTTTAAGGCCTAGATTTTGACAAGATCAGATTTAATACCTGTTTAGTGCTTTTAAGACCTTGGAGATACCAGTTTTAGGCAGAAAATGATTTTGCCCCTCCTTAGACTTAATAATTGTGATTTTTATTGAATTTTAAGTGAGCTCAATGAATTAAACGCGCCTCCCTTTAATTAAACCCTGAGTCCTCCTCTGCGCAGACTTTTATTCTGACAGAGCGCAGCGGAAGTCAGCTGTATCTTCTCTGTAACTTTGACTTTTTTATTTTTATTTTTTGGTCCCGAAGAAGAACAGCTGCTGCGTCTGGACCAGGACCGAACTGAGTGAGTACGCACCGAACACGGCCGAACCTTCTCCGCTAACACCGCGCAGCTCCCAAAAACTAAACAAAAACTAAACAAAAACACTAAAATATAAGTGTAAAGTGTGAAGTTAGAACCGCGGCGGGCTGAGGGCGAATGGAGGCGGGGGTGGAAACTCCGCACAGTCCGCGTTTCCAGGCCCGCGGCGTCAGAAACGTGGAAAAATGACTGATTAACCGCGCGCAGACTTTACGCACGGCTAAAGGACCGCACTGAAGAAAGGTTTGATCTGAGTAACACTGCTATAACTGAGAACAACTGCTTATGTTTAATATCTAGGTGTATTTCTCTGATTTATCTTCATTACAGTGCTCAAAATAAGAATAATGTCCAGTATTAAGGTTATTTACATGAAGCTGGGCTGCTAATGTTGTTGTAATAAGGATAAAACGACCAGCCACTGCTTATGTTTAATGAAAAGGAAGGTTTATCTTCACTACAGTGCCTAAAATATTAATAATGTCCAGTATTAAGGTTATTTACAGAAAATAAAGTCTATTTACAGAAGCATAAACCTCACAGTGTTGTAATAATCACGATGAAACTACTGGAAACTGCTTATTTTTAATGTGTAGGAAGGTTTTTCTTGTTTATCTGCTGTTACAGTGACCTAAATATAATTAGTATTAAGATTAATTACATGAAGCTAGGCTGCTGATGTTGTTGTAATAAGGATAAAACTACCAGCCACTGCTTATGTTTAATGAAAAGGAAGACTTCAATAGGTTTATCTTCATTACAGTGCCTAAAATATTAATAATGTCCAGTATTAAGGTTATTTACAGAAAAGAAAGGTTATTTACAGAAGCATAACCAGCTTTTTAACCTCACAGTGTTGTAATAATCATGATAAAACTACTGGAAACTGCTTATTTTTAATGTTTAGGAACATTTTTCTTGGTTATCTGCTGTTACAGTGACCAAAATATGAATAAAGTCCAGTTTTAAGTTGTTTTTTTTTACTAAATATAGTAAGTAAGCTTGTGTGTTTCGGGAAAAGTAAGACTTCACTAAATCAAACCATGTTCTGACCAAATAAAAGCTTAAATGTTGCTGGTTTAGACCTGGTTTAGACCTGGTTTAGACCTGGTTTAGACCTGGTTTAGTCCCTGGATTATACCTGCATTAGTACTGTTTTATTTTGGTTTAGGCTAGGCTTAGGCTAGTAACATTTTCACCAAAAAAGTATATAAAAATAATTGGATTTTAACTTAATTTTTAACATATCTTGGACATTTGAACAAATTATTTTATTATGAAATAACTGGTTAACACTTCTGCTGGAATTCTTCTCATAGTCACAGTGGTTTAGTGGTTAGTTCTCAGGAATTATAATTTGTCTGCACAAGCTCTCATTCATTAAAAATATACCCAGTGCCAATAAAAGTAAACTGCTAATTAGGTTTGCACAACAATAACAGATCTGGAGTGTGTTCCTCTCACGTCTCTGCTCTCGGAGCAAACTCGCTGTGATCTCTGTCGTCTCCTAATCCACTGTGGTGGAGAGTTTAAGAAGTTGGTCAGAGTGAAGCAAGGGCTCTCAGGAGTTTATAAGAGAAGTGTACTACTACTACTACTACTACTACTACTACTACTACTACTACTACTACTGTATTTACTGATGTACTACTGTGAAGGGCTGCACAATGTATCGCAAAGTTATCGCAATATCAGCAAACGCAATATCTGTATCGCAAGAATCTAAATTAGGGCTGCAACAACTAATCGGATTAATCAATTATTGAAATAATCGTCAATTAATTTAGTAATCAAATAATCGCCAACTGGAATATTTAATAGACTCTGACACAGGCCACGTTCTGTAAGAGAAGGATTTATTACCTAGATACAGCAGAAAACTTAAAAACAATGTACATTTTGTGTTTTTGATTTAAAATATCATAAATGTATTACAGATGATATTTTATGTAAATATGCTTTATATAAACATCTTCAAGAAGCTTGTAGCTTTGTCTGATTTAATTTTGTAAAAAATTAAGTGATTTTTGGGAGCATTATCACCAATTTTTAACAAAAACTATAAAACACCTCAAGTTTTTAACCATTTTACTCGCGCTTCTCAATCCAATTATTAATGGACTAATTGAAAAAGTGATCGACAGATTAATCGATTCTCAAAATAATTGTGAGTTGCAGCCCTAATCTAAATATATTACAATAACACTGTTGTCTTCCATCTGACAGAGATTTACACTGAAGAATCATTTTCCAGCAGAGCCTTAAAAGAACATGTGTTGTGACTCAATAAAAATGTTTAAAAAGTCCAGTTTTAGTGGTAATTTAATTAATTTAGTCACAGCTTAGCCTTGTTTTACTCCTGGTTTAGTCATTTTTGTTTATAAATTTTTGTGAAATATAATGAATTTAACTTACTATGTTCGAAAAGTAGGCTCTATTTTCAAATATTTCAATAATATCGTTATCGCAATTTTCAACATAGTTATCAAATATCGCAGGTTTTCTCCATATCCTGCAGCTCTACTGCTGTGACCTCGAGCAGCGGTTCTCAAACCTTTCACATCAAGTTCCACCTCAGAAAATATTCAGCTTTACCAACTTTAATGAGCTGAAATGAAACCTGGACTAAACCAGGACTAAACCAGGACTAGCCCAGACTAAGCAGGACTAAAATAGGACTAAAAGTGTCTCCAAAATAACCTAAACTAAAACTGCAGTGTATAGAAAAGTTACTCTAATCAGGACTTGTAACGGCTCTCTTGTTTTTTGTTTTATTCTCGTTTTATTGATGTTCTTCGCAGCTTTTACCACAGAACATGACAACAGTTCTCTGGTCTCTGTTATTGTGAAGCTGTTAGCGACTTGGACGACCTTTCATATCTGCGCGAGTCTTCAGACGCCGTGAGAACAGATGTAGTTTTCGTTTCCTGTGATCTGTTCTATTTTAAAGCCACATGTGCGAGTGTGAAGTTGTGGCTTTATAAGGACTTATGAGAACTCGACTTCAGGTGTGATGTGTTCGCTGAGAAGTGAAAGTGGCCATTTCCACACAGCGTTGCATATTGAACTGACTTTATTCTGTGTTTTCTATGCAGTCGACCTGATATATATCGGTTGCATTTTTGTGAAAATCAGGAATCGGCCTGTTCTTGTGCTTTAAAGTTTTTGGTCAGCACATGAGTGAAGAACCCCAGCTGCAGCTAAGAACCTTGCAGCGGTATAGTCACTGTTTCCTCTTTATCTTGTTCTTGCATGTTTTCTGTGAAAGGCAGCAGTGTTTTTTTATCTTTTTAACCTGTGTAATAAACTGTTATGTACTGTGACATTCTGTATTTTGTGTGTTTGTGAAGGATGGTCAGTAACTGGATGTGCGTTCTGGACGGATGTGAAAATGCAAAATGATGATTTCTGGAGCTGATTAAGTAGTTTTGTTATAGGATGATAATGGATGTTTTTAGATGAATGTGTTAGTGTTGGGTGTGCACACTGTCCACAAGGGGTGTAATGATACGTTTTTACAATGATACGATATGTATTGATTAGTGATAAGTGTTTCGATACGATTCAAGAACGATATTGGTTAATTTAGAACGATATGATTTAATACGATTCAACAACTTTGTATCAATAATTGATACAGCAACTTTTTGCCAAAAATCATAAAAGTTTCCTCTCAAATGTAGCACCGCGGCCGGGGTTGATTATGTCCAGCAGACAGAGAGTGAAGAAAAGTTTAATATAACATTTTATTTAATTAAAAACACAAAATTTATCTCCAAAAAGCCATATCTGGTTTTCGCAACAAAAGTTAAAAAAAGCAGTCATCTGGATTGGATTTTTCAAGTTGAAGACGTTTCACCTCTGATCCAAGAGGCTTTCTCAATTCTGAGCTGAAGGGTATCTTTCCCAAAATTAGAATAAACGTGTCTGTGAAGACTCTCACTCGTCCAGGGTAATTGCATCACAACAAAAGTTAAAAAAAGCAGTCATCTGGATTGGATTTTTCAACGTAAACGAAACGTCTTCAACTTGAAAAATCCAATCCAGATGACTGCTTTTTTTAACTTTTGTTGCGATGCATTTACCCTGGACGAGTGAGAGTCTTCACAGACATATCTGGTTTTATTTTAACATACACATTTTTAATTTCGATATTTCTGATATTATCGATTGATACTTCATGTGTATCAATATTCACTTCCTAGAAAACAATACGATTCGATACAAAGTCATGTGTATCGATGTAGTTGTACAGCGATACAGTTACTGTATCGTTACAGCCCTACTGTCCACTATAGTTGTCATGTGAAAGCAAACCTCAGTAACTTTTTTACTTTAAATAAACCATTTCAGAGTCCGTGTGATGGTTAAATGAGTTGTTGTGGGGTAAATGAAGCGTCCTGCAGCGCCCCCTGCTGTCTCTGTGCTCAAAGTGAGTGAGAGAAAAGCGGCACATCGCGGTTAGAAAAACAACAAGCCAGCGATGGCTTTATTTCTTGATTTTTGTTGTGGCAGAGGCCAAATGACAGAAAAAACTTTGCACGGAGGGGAAACGAAAGAAAAGCCAAGTGAGGGATCAGGACAGGACTCAACTGGACATGAGAGTGTTTACGACAGCGCTTTACTCCGAACTGTAGGGGGAGCTCTATAGAGGAAAATAAGTCAAAACAGTGAAGAAACGAGCAGAGTTACTGATTTCCACTTTAACTGATTCCTTGTGGACCCAGGGACTACAGATGGAAACGAGCTCTTTAGCTTAATGTCTCTGCACACTGTCCCTGCCAGAGGTCGATCAGGACGATTTTTGCCTTCTTTAGGGAATCTGCTATCGACCAGTTCCTGTAGCAGTTTGGGCTCTTACTCTGCAGTTCATAGAAAACACCCAAAAACATGTTATCTACCAAGTAAAGACTAAACTAAACTAAACATTCAGACTAAATCACTCAAAGGAGGCTCCGGTCTTTCTGCATTACACTGTGGTTTAACTCAGACAGAGATGTTTGTTTGGGTGAAATGTAAACACACAGATCTGCAAGGCTACATTCAGACGCTTTAGAAAACAAATTTGCAGCATTAGCTTCACCGCTCAACACAGAAGATGCTGTGCTGTAACTTCAGTTCCGCTCTGTTATTCACTACGTTAGATACACATTTGGATAGGTACGCAGCGGTCTGTCCGTCTTCTGCGTTCATTCTGTCGTACGTTGGCCTGTTTTCCCACAGTGGATAGTGAACTTTTTGGAGTAACCAGAGCTAAAGTTAGTCACAGTTTATTCAAAGACTGAACAGACCGCCGCTAGTTTCACCTCGTTTTCTGGGGTCTTTTTCTTTAAATGTGGAGTAAAAACCTCCTCCAGTGCCGCCATGTTTGTTGTTGTTGCTCTTTGTCTTGGTCAAACCTTTGACTGTTGCCATTCGCCTCCTACTGTTTCTTTAATATCACACGTTGACTTAGAAAACAGTTGGAAGCATAAAGGCAGTGACAAAAACACTTGAAACGAACGGATCTGTAAACGTACAAAATGTGAGAATTAATGAGCCTTTATAGAGCTACAGCAGACACTTAAAAAGCTATGCTACAGATATTTTTACTTTATTATTCTTTACCGATGCAGAGCAGTGCAGTGAAAAGCCGTGGATGTGCAGTACCTGGTGTAGTATTTAGTTGTCTTTGATTTAGCCCCAGTCGTGACCAGTATTTCTCTTCATAAATTAAAATTGAATTAAACTTTTCCTATGGATACAAAAGCCTTAACCTTATTAATAGATACAGTGATGATCATGTGGTTATCTCAGTGTTCAACATTATTTTCTGAGACTCAGTGCAGTGGAGTCATCTGAGTCTGGTCCACACCTTTGACACATGACGTGCTTTAAAACTATTCCCTGGGAGTTCCTCATTCAGAAACATGTGACCCTGACGATAGACCTCTAACAATAACATCTGTGCTCTAACAATAACATCTGTACTCTAACAATAACATCTGTGCTCTAACAATAACATCTGTGCTCTAACAATAACATCCGTACGAATTTAACTCTGGCTTTCACTTCCAGTTTCACAGACATCTTTTCTATTTATTTTGGGCAATATTATCTTATCCAGAAATGGTTAGAGTCAAGAAAAACTCACTCTAGGACTAAACCAGGTCTAAACCAAGACTAGACTAGGACTAAATTTGTGACTGATCAGAGATAAACCTGTATTTTTTAAATCTTTTGTCCCAAAACACTCTCTACAATAAAACAGTAGGTCATCCAGACTGTGATACTGAAGTCACTGTTGCTATAAACATATTCTCAGGAGGACTGCTGACTCAGATCTGCAGGGTTGGCGTCTGTGTTGTGTTTGTAGGCTGTATAATGACGTATTATGCGCGATGACTTGGATGCTTTGATATTTATGGCATGTGACCTTAATGACTCGCTTGAGGACAAAAATAGGTTGACTGACTGTGTTGCTTCAGTAGACAATTATCTGAAACTTAAGAGAAAAACAGCGCTCACAGCAAGACGTAGAGGACAAATTTTGCATTTTTTTTTAGACAATCGGCCAACTGCAAGCTGCGCTTTTATGACGATTTTTGGTCAGGCTCATGTCCGGGCCCCATGTGACTGAAGGACCCCATCTTGTCTCAGTTTGGGCTCTTACTCTGCAGTTCATAGGAAACATCCAAAATCGCTTTATCGCAGCCTGAAAAGCTCAAAACGGCAATAAAAAGATTTTTCTCATTTTCTCTGGAACAGAAGCTCTTAGAACAAAAAATCCAAAAGTATTTGTAGCTCTCCCCAAGCTCCGCCTGATTCTGACTGTTCTCAATTCAAACACATTTGTCTGAGTTTTAATAAGCATTAATAAAACAAATGGCTTTATAATATTCATTTCTTTCATAAATTTAAGAAAATTGGCCCTACATATCAGTCCCAAAAATTGCAGACTTTATCGGCCATTGGCTGCTCTGAATAAAAAAAACAAAAATAAATTGGCATCAGCCACAGAAAAATCCCGGAAGGGCATCCAGTGTAAAAAAGTGCCATAAGTACACACAGATGACTCAGTGTGGAGAGGAAGGGAGCAGCTGGAAGGGACTTTGTTTAAACTTATGTAACTTTATGTGTAAAAAAGATTAAACATAAAGCCTGTGTTCTTTTTGTGTCTGCCCCAAGCCTGGATAAATAAAGGAGGTTGTATCAGAAAGGGCATCTGGCTTACAATATTATGCCAGAGGGAAGGGACCAAGAGGGGTACAGACCATTGGAGAGAGAAGTTTCAGTGTCACATGCTCGTAATGTCATCCCCTCCCTCCTGTGTTCTTTTTGTGCCTGCCCCAAGCCTGAATAAACGGAGCGTGTTGTGTCAGGAAGGGCATCTGGCTTACAATAATTCAAGGGAAGGAGAAGATTCACTGTACAGACCGCTGTAGAGAGAAGTTTAAGTGTTGCATGTTACTAAAGTCTAACGTGGTGCCGCTCTCTGCAGTCTCCCCTGAGTGTGATGCCCCAGGACGGGGGACCTCTCCTGGGCTCACGATGCCGTACGTGGACAGACAGAACCGGATCTGTGGGTTTCTGGACATCGAGGAGCAGGAGAACAGCGGCCGGTTCTTCAGGAGATACTTCATCCTGGACTCGCAGCAGGGCAGCCTGCTCTGGTACATGGACAACCCACAGGTGCGTGCCCAAATACTGCTTCAACACAGTACACCCAGCAATCTGACACATGTTTTTACCTTTACGCTTCACTCACTGGAAAAACTGTTAAAATGTTAAACCCTCTCAGCTCTTAAGACATTATAAGGATGTGAGTGAAAGATAATAAGAATAAATTACAAAAAAATAATTAAACTTGACTTAAAGGGGCTATATTTTGCAAAATTGTTGTGTTCTGTTTGAGTAATCCTGTATTTTCTGGCGCTGAGCTTTTAAGGTCTCAAAACACTCTGCCCCACGAACCTCCTCCCCTCTCACGAAGCCCCGCCCACTGCAGGAATCACTGACCAATCAACAACAAGCCCTCAACATTCAGTCTGCTCTCAGTCATTTATCCAAAAACAGTGCACAGCTCTGATTCCTCTCACTCCTCACAGACATTTTTGTTTGATTTTGGAGTAAAATAAACAGCTTATTTTGTTCGAAGGAGTGTAACAGAGCTGCCCTCTGCTCATTTCTTTACCTGTTTCTTCATGGCACCAGTAGAGTGCTTTTTAAAACGTTCTCTTTTAGTCACATAATAATTTTAAAGGCTGTAAAATGTGCTGCTGTTCTAGAGGAGACCAAGGAGACCACCTTTAATTCTGCAGCTTGTGTCCCATCTCACAATGGTAAAGATGCAGAACTTAGACCAGGACTCAAACCAGGGACTTCTAGTTCAGGGGTAAATGCTCCTTCCACTGACTCCCTGTATAGTTGTATGTATTGGCTTGGATGTTTCACAGCGGTAAAGAATCCACTAAAACATATTATTTATTCCTTTACTGAGCCCTTGTGGCTGGAGTTAGACTCTCTGGCCCTGTCTCACAATGGTAGAGGATCATTTTAGATTATCCCTGGGCCCTGACGGTGTTTTAGATCCACAGTTATGTAAAAACATCTCATTTTGACCATTGTTCTTGTGTTTTTTCTCAGAATCTTCCCCAAGGAACAGAGAACGTGGGCTCCCTGAACCTCTCCTACATCTCCATGGTCAGTCTCACAGTACTGGGGTTACTTTAGTGTATTCTCAGCATGAAGCGTCACATTTCCATATTCAAATGGGATTAAGTTTAAGTACACAGTGTTTCCATGCATTTTACAATTCCTAGTTTCCATATTTTTCCATATTTTTCCATATGGATGCACCAGTCTTCTGATATTAGTGTAGAAACAGCAGCTAGCTCTGTATTTGTTAAATAATTTATCCATATGTTAGCCTCATGTCGCTAACAGCCGTGCTAAGTAGCCATTTTATGCTCTGTCCAGTCCCCACCGTTGCCAGCAGGGGGCGACAGACTCCTAATCCAAGCGTTCTCTGCAAAGTCACAGAAGATACATTATTTTAAGTTATAAAACCTGAAATAGTAATGGAAAGTAGTCCAACGCTCTTCCAGAAAGACTGAGAAAAGCACAATATGGGACCTTTAATACTCATACTATGTTTTCTTAAATACATGTTCAAAAGAATGATAAAATCTTGATGATAATGCCAGTTTTGGAGAAATAGGAACTGCTGAGAATTGAGCTTGGGCTTAAATGTGTACATGCAAGGTTTACATGGAAAATTATCCATAAATATTATTAAACTAAAGCAGACAGCAGAATCAGTTCATGTCATTTTGTTTTCCAACTTTATTGTAAACCAATATTTTCCTCCTCCTTCAGGTCAGCGATGCCTCTAAACTGCGACCAAAGGCTGAGTACTGTTTCGGTGAGTTTTATTTCCTTAAACCTGTGCGCAGTGCTTCCTGTCCTCTTCCAGTCCACACTTCCTGCTTCCTCGCCACTGTATGTCCGGTCTTTTGTCCCCCCCGGCTTGTTGTAGAGGTCCGTCCTGTTGTTTATGGCTCACGGAGGAAGTCGTACAGTGACCTGAGTTCACTCACACAGCGGCATATTGTGTTTGAGCTGAATTCATATCCGTTAAACTGAGACCTAACAATGACCAGGGCTCACCTCAGACAACTGTAAAAGCCCCCTCTGCTCAAATTAACAATGGCTTTGAGCTTTGAAATAACCATAACTATTATTTAATCGATTCTACAGAGTGAAGATTTGAATTTGCAGAGAAAAAAATGAATTGCAGGGAATTTTTAAAGTAATGTACAATGGGACAGAATCTGGCTCACCTGTTTGGCTCAAAACATAAGTTGATTTTTCTTCAGATAAACGTGTTATTGCAATCAAGTTTTGGTTTACTTTTTTGTTGTTTTGATGTGATTTGTTTTAATATTCAATGTAAGTATATATTCATTCCTGTTACTAAGACAATTAAGAGACTTTCTGTTTAATAATGGACACGCATTATGTTTAAAGGTCCCCTATTCTGCTAAACTGACTTCTCTCTTTAACCCTGTTCTAACGTTGCCTCCTCCTACAATTCTGTTTGAGTAATCCTGTATGCTGAGGCGCTGCCCTTCTCCAGAGCTGAAAACGCTCGGTCTCACAGCTCTACGTAGACACATGAAACCAGGAAGTGCTCCTGCGCGTTTCTAAAGCCCAGACACCGTCACCGGACTCGTTCTGATCATTTCAGCCTTAAACCTCCGTCACTACGAAGCATCAGCTCAGAAATCTATCTGTTAGCATCATGTCGCTAACAGCCATCATACATAGCCATTTTATGCTCTGTCCAGTCCTTTCCGTTGCCAAATTGTGACTCTACATTTCTACAAATTACTTCTTTTTGTTCACAGATAAAAAACAGCTGCATACTTTCCCTTGAGTGTAGATGTAGCTTCTGTGTGACCGACTTTCTTCACTACTAATGTGTTCCCATTAAAAGTACAATATATTTATTTAAAGCATATCTCTGAACTGTATCTGACCATCACTGAACCTCTGCTGTGTATTTACTGAAGGACTGTCCCATCTCTGTTTGTCCTCAGTAATAAACGCTGGAATGAGGAAGTTCTACCTCCAGGCCAACGACCAGCAGGACTTAGTGGAGTGGATTTCTGTGTTAAACAACGCCACCAAAATCACTGTAAGTCTCACTGGAAACCACAGCTGACTACAAACTCACCACAGCTGACCACAAACTCACCACAGCTGACCACAAACTCTCCACAGCTGACCACAAACTCACCACAGCTGACTACAAACTCACCACAGCTGACCACAAACTCACCACAAACTCACCACAGCTGACCACAAACTGACCACAAACTCACCACAGCTGACCACAAACTCACCACAGGACCACAAACTCACCACAGCTGACTACAAACTTACCACAGGACCACAAACTCACCACAGCTGACTACAAACTCACCACAGGACCACAAACTCACCACAGCTGACCACAAACTCACCACAGCTGACTACAAACTCACCACAGGACCACAAACTCACCACTGCTGACTACAAACTCACCACAGGACCACAAACTCACCACAGCTGACCACAAACTCACCACAGGATCACAAACTCACCACAGCTGACTACAAATTCACCACAGCTGACCACAAACTCACCACAGCTGACCACAAACTCACCACAGCTGACCACAAACTCACCACAGGACCACGAACTCACCACAGGACCACGAACTCACCACAGGACCACAAACTCACCACAGCTGACCACAAACTCACCACAGCTGACTACAAACTGACCACAAACTCACCACAAACTCACCACAGCTGACTACAAACTCACCACAGCTGACTACAAACTCACCACAGCTGACCACAAACTCACCACAGCTGATCACAAACTCACCACAGCTGACTACAAACTCACCACAGCTGATCACAAACTCACCACAGCTGACTACAAACTCACCACAGCTGACCACAAACTGACCACAAACTGACCACAAACTCACCACAGCTGACCACAAACTCACCACAGCTGACTACAAACTCACCACAGGACCACAAACTCACCACAGCTGACCACAGACTCACCTCAGCTGACCACAAACTCACCACAGCTGACCACAAACTCACCACAGCTGACTACAAACTCACCACAGGACCACAAACTCACCACAGCTGACCACAGACTCACCTCAGCTGACTACAAACTCACCACAGCTGACCACAAACTGACCACAAACTGACTACAAACTCACCACAGCTGACCACAAACTCACCACAGCTGACCACAAACTAACCACAGGACCACAAACTCACCACAGCTGACTACAAACTCACCACAGGACCACAAACTCACCACAGCTGACTACAAACTCACCACAGCTGACCACAAACTCACCACAGCTGACCACAAACTCACCACAGCTAACCACAAACTAACCACAGGACCACAAACTCACCACAGCTGACCACAAACTAACCACAGGACCACAAACTCACCACAGCTGACCACAAACTCACCACAGCTGACCACAAACTAACCACAGGACCACAAACTCACCACAGCTGACCACAAACTCACCACAGCTGACCACAAACTAACCACAGGACCACAAACTCACCACAGCTGACCACAAACTCACCACAGCTGACCACAAACTCACCACAGGACCACAAACTCACCACAGCTGACCACAAACTCACCACAGCTGACTACAAACTCACCACAGGACCACAAACTCACCACAGCTGACTACAAACTCACCACAGGACCACAAACTCACCACAGCTGACTACAAACTCACCACAGCTGACCACAAACTCACCACAAACTCACCACAGCTGACTACAAACTCACCACAGCTGACTACAAACTCACCACAGCTGACCACAAACTCACCACAGGACCACAAACTCACCACAGCTGACCACAAACTCACCACAGCTGACTACAAACTCACCACAGGACCACAAACTCACCACAGCTGACTACAAACTCACCACAGGACCACAAACTCACCACAGCTGACTACAAACTCACCACAGCTGACCACAAACTGACCACAAACTCATCACAGCTGACCACAAACTCACCACAGCTGACCACAGACTCACCACAGCTGACCACAAACTCACCACAGCTGACCACAAACTCACCACAGCTGACCACAAACTCACCACAGCTGACTACAAACTCACCACAGCTGACCACAAACTCACCACAGGACCACAAACTCACCACAGCTGACCACAAACTCACCACAGGACCACAAACTCACCACAGCTGACCACAAACTCACCACAGCTGACTACAAACTCACCACAGGACCACAAACTCACCACAGCTGACTACAAACTCACCACAGCTGACCACAAACTGACCACAAACTCACCACAGCTGACCACAAACTCACCACAGCTGACCACAGACTCACCACAGCTGACCACAAACTCACCACAGCTGACTACAAACTCACCACAGCTGACCACAAACTCACCACAGGACCACAAACTCACCACAGCTGACTACAAACTCACCACAGCTGACTACAAACTCACCACAGCTGACCACAAACTCACCACAGCTGACCACAACCTCACCACAGCTGACTACAAACTAACCAACTAACCTATAATTATCATAATTACCATTCGTAATCAGTTTGATTACACAACCTAACTGAGCTTGTTCTACAAGTATACTTTAGACTATTGTTACTGTGAGTACAAAATATATATTTGTGTAAAAGCATTTTTTTTTTTTTTTTTTTTTTGGTGGTGGGGGTTGTTTTAAGAGTGTACTCAAAGTGAACCTGTCTTGGTTACATTAATGTGTGCTAATCACTAATTACTGAAAAATTAGAAATAAAGATGTCAAAAACATTTTCATCTTGTTTCCTCTTATAAAAAATAACAAAGACTTAAATAAAACAGTGGTGGTGTCGTTCTAGTTTCTACATTTATATATCGTACATATGTTTTTACTCTACAGGCTTTAGCTTTAACAGTACATTACTCTTTAGCTTTAACAGTACATTACTCTTTAGCTTTAACAGTACATTCATGCTGTGTGTATTCAGACGCGTGCTGCTTCTCGCCCGTCTGCAGCACTAATGTTGTAAATAATACTTCCCTCTTCTGCATAGTGTCACATAAAGGGAGTATAGAGCTAGTATGAAAGATGGACATGCTAACATTTAAAAGCTTTATTTAGTGATATAAGTTTGAGTGAATCATTTCTTTATTTGCCAGGTGCCAAAGTCTGGAGATGGTCCAGCGGCTCCAGGAGGAGATGAACTGTTAGGAGCCGCTAAACAAGTGTCCACTAAAACTGAGATCATCGGAGGAGTCCCTATTATCACTGCTACACAGGTAAACTAGCACTATTACACAGGTAAACTAGTACTATTACACAGGTAAACTAGTACTATTACACAGGTAAACTAGTACTATTACACAGGTAAACTAGTACTATTACACAGGTAAACTAGTACTATTACACAGGTAAAGTAGCACTATTACACAGGTAAACTAGTACTATTACACAGGTAAACTAGTACTATTACACAGGTAAAGTAGCACTATTACACAGGTAAACTAGTACTATTACACAGGTAAACTAGTACTATTACACAGGTAAAGTAGCACTATTACACAGGTAAACTAGTACTATTACACAGGTAAACTAGTACTATTACACAGGTAAAGTAGCACTATTACACAGGTAAACTATTACACAGGTAAACTAGACCTATTACACAGGTAAAGTAGCACTATTACACAGGTAAACTATTACACAGGTAAACTAGCACTATTACACAGGTAAAGTAGTACTATTACACAGGTAAACTATTACACAGGTAAACTATTACACAGGTAAAGTAGCACTAATACACAGGTAAACTAGCACTATTACACAGGTAAAGTAGTACTATTACACAGGTAAACTATTACACAGGTAAAGTAGCACTAATACACAGGTAAACTAGCACTATTACACAGGTAAAGTAGTACTATTACACAGGTAAACTATTACACAGGTAAAGTAGCACTAATACACAGGTAAACTAGTACTATTACACAGGTAAACTAGTACTATTACACAGGTAAAGTAGCACTATTACACAGGTAAACTATTACACAGGTAAACTAGACCTATTACACAGGTAAAGTAGCACTATTACACAGGTAAACTATTACACAGGTAAACTATTACACAGGTAAACTAGCACTATTACACAGGTAAAGTAGTACTATTACACAGGTAAACTATTACACAGGTAAACTAGACCTATTACACAGGTAAAGTAGTACTATTACACAGGTAAACTATTACACAGGTAAACTATTACACAGGTAAACTAGACCTATTACACAGGTAAAGTAGCACTATTACACAGGTAAACTATTACACAGGTAAACTAGCACTATTACACAGGTAAAGTAGTACTATTACACAGGTAAACTAGACCTATTACACAGGTAAAGTAGTACTATTACACAGGTAAACTATTACACAGGTAAACTATTACACAAGTAAACTATTACACAGGTAAAGTAGCACTATTACACAGGTAAACTATTACACAGGTAAAGTAGCACTAATACACAGGTAAAGTAGCACTATTACACAGGTAAACTATTACACAGGTAAACTATTACACAAGTAAACTATTACACAGGTAAAGTAGCACTATTACACAGGTAAACTATTACACAGGTAAAGTAGCACTATTACACAGGTAAAGTAGTACTATTACACAGGTAAACTAGACCTATTACACAGGTAAAGTAGTACTATTACACAGGTAAACTATTACACAGGTAAACTATTACACAGGTAAAGTAGCACTAATACACAGGTAAACTATTACACAGGTAAACTATTACACAGGTAAACTAGCACTATTACACAGGTAAACTATTACACAGGTAAAGTAGCACTATTACACAGGTAAACTATTACACAGGTAAAGTAGTACTATTACACAGGTAAACTATTACACAGGTAAAGTAGTACTATTACACAGGTAAAGGAGTACTATTACACAGGTAAACTATTACACAGGTAAAGTAGTACTATTACACAGGTAAACTATTACACAGGTAAACTATTACACAGGTAAAGTAGCACTATTACACAGGTAAACTATTACACAGGTAAAGTAGTACTATTACACAGGTAAAGGAGTACTATTACACAGGTAAACTATTACACAGGTAAAGTAGTACTATTACACAGGTAAACTATTACACAGGTAAAGGAGTACTATTACACAGGTAAACTAGTACTATTACACAGGTAAAGTAGTACCATTACACAGGTAAAGTAGCACTATTACACAGGTAAACTATTACACAGGTAAAGTAGTACTATTACACAGGTAAACTATTACACAGGTAAAGGAGTACTATTACACAGGTAAACTAGTACTATTACACAGGTAAAGTAGTACCATTACACAGGTAAACTAGTACTATTACACAGGTAAAGTAGTACCATTACACAGGTAAACTAGTACTATTACACAGGTAAAGTAGCACTATTACACAGGTAAAGTAGTACCATTACACAGGTAAACTAGTACTATTACACAGGTAAAGTAGTACTATTACACAGGTAAAGTAGTACTATTACACAGATAATCTAAAGTAGTACTGCTACACAGGTAATCTGTAGTAGGAGTACCAGGTGGGAAGAGTGGTAGTGTGGTTGACGCTTCCTGTTATTTAAGTGTATTTGGTGCGGTAGGTTAGGGGTTCTATTCCCTGACGTGGTGCCAAAAACACCAGCCACAATATGTGCCAGTCCCAAGCCTGGATAAATGGAGTGTAGAAGCTGGGTACCATGGGAAGGATTCACTGTGGAGACCCCTGAGAGACAGCAGCTGGAGCAGACTCAGTAAGCGTTCTAGTAGTAGTAGAAGTAGTAGTAGTAGTAGTAGTAGTAGTAGTAGTAGTAGTAGTAGTGGTGGTTGGAGCAATAGTAGTAGAAGTAGAAGTTCTAGTAGTAGTAGAAGCAGTGGTAGTGAAAGTGAGCGCAGCACAGGTAACTCAGGAGTGGACAGGTAAGTGCAGGTGAGAGCGTGTTGAGGAATGTGGTCATGTGATCAAACAGGAAGTACTCACAGGAAAACTTCTTAAAGATTTCTTCTCCCCAGCCCCCAAACAACACGACTGCAGTTCCACAGAAAAAAGGTTCATGGCCAAAGCAGATTTATTTCTTCTGACACATCTATTTTAAAACTATATTTATTCATAAACATGTATTGTGTGTAATGAAAGCGTGAGTGTAGTAAAGGTCAAAGGTCAGCAGGATCACTTCTTCTTCTTGTGTTTGGTGACCACTTCTGGATTCCACACAGGATTAGAAATGTTGCCTTTAAACAGAGAAATGATGTCCCAGTGAAGTGGGAGTGAAAGTCTGCATGGTTCTGTTTGATCCCCTCACAGTGTACTGCAGGGGGAACAAGTAGATCCCAGTCGATCGCCAGTGGTTCTCAAACTGTGGTACGGGTCCCACTGGTGGTACGCAGGCTTCTTCTGGCGGTGCTCAGGAGCTTTTTGCTGTTTAAGTCCTAATTTAGAGACAATTTTTTTCTCGGTTTAGTAATAGTTTAGACCTGGTTTAGTCCTTGATTTGTCCTGGGTTAGTTCTGGTTTAGTCCAAGTTTAGACCTAGTTTGGTCCGGGGTTAGTCCTGGTTTAGACCTGGTATAGTCTTGGTTTGGTCCTAGTTTAGACCTGGTTTAGTCCTTGATTTTTATCCTGGGTTAGTCCTAGTTTAGACCTAGTTTAGTCCTTGATTTGTCCTGGGTTAGTTCTGGTTTAGTCCAAGTTTAGACCTAGTTTGGTCCGGGGTTAGTCCTGGTTTAGACCTAGTTTTGTCCAGGGTTAGTCCTGGTTTAGACCTGGTATAGTCTTGGTTTGGTCCTAGTTTAGTTGTTTAGTTTAGTCTTGGTAAATACTGGTTTGGTCCTAGTTTGGACCTGGTTTAATCCTTGATTTGTCCTGGATTAGTCCTGGTTTAGATTTGATATAGTCTTGGTTTGGTCCTAGTTTAGTTGTTTAGTTTAGTCTTGGTAAATACTGGTTTGGTCCTAGTTTAGACCTAGTTTAGTCCTTGATTTGTCCTGGGTTAGTTCTGGTTGAGTCCAAGTTTAGACCTAGTTTGGTCCAGGGTTAGTCCTGGTTTAGACCTGGTATAGTCTTGGTTTGGTCCTAGTTTAATCTTTGATTTGCCTTGGGTTATTCCTGGTTTAGTCATTGCTTTGTTCTTTGTTAGTCAGAAATTAGGATGATTTTAGTTCATTAAAGATGGTACTTGGACAGACAAATGTTTTCTGAGGTGACAGTGAGACACAAAAGCACTAAAACAAACCAAAAACAGCACCAAGACACAAACAGAAACAGAGAAAAGGGAAGCACAGAGACATAAATAATGACAGAGCTATGTTTAACGAGGCAAAGATAATTACAAATTTAACCTCAGAGCTCTTAGTCAGCTCTAAACTCGCTTCTGTTGGACGGTGAGGCAGTAAAAAAGAAAATAATTTCAGGTAACGTAGCTTTATCAGCAGCAGGAGTAAATGTTGTCGTGTTTTGTGTCCCAGGAGCAGCAGGAGGGTCAGAACGGCGGCGATAAGAGAAAACCTCACCAGCCGCTGCCGTACTTCCTGTCCAGAGGAGTCCAGGACCAGAGTGTGATCAAGGCGGGGTTCTGCGTCAAACAGGGAGCTGTGGTGAGAATCATTAACTCTGAATATTCTCTTCACTGCAACAAACAAGCACTAAATACACGCTAAAGACTGAACTCTATGAGCTCTGGCCATGGGGAAGGAATACAGTTAGTCAAAGTCTTTAAAGTCATTCCAGTAAACGCTACTTTACAAAACTTTTCAGCATAAAAATGATTTGGAAACAGTTGTTAAGTTAGTTTTTTTCTTATTTATTGTGCAAAAATGACCACCATTGTCTTAACGGGAAACACTGCACACTGCCTCCAGTGTGTGTGGTGTATGAAGGTGTGTTTAGTGGTGGGCAGAGAGGCCGTAGGCACAGAATGGCTGCCACATCTCTGTCTGTCTGCCCCAGGGCAGCTGTGGCCACAGAAATAACTCACCACCACCGAGTGTGGCTGAGGAGAGAAGGAAGAATGGAACTAACTGTAAAGCACTTTAAGTGTTACTTAAGACTGATGCATTTTTTTTTTCTTTAAATAGTTATAAGGCCATCTGTCTCAAAAAAACAGGGTTCCCACGATGCATTAAAAGTCATTGAATTAAATTAGCAAAATTAAGGCCTTAAAAATTTGATTCCAATAAATATTAAAAATCTAAAACAGTTTTGAAGTAAAATTTGTGTCATTATTAGTTTGACTTGTGAATATAAATATGTTTATCTACTGTAAATAATAATTTAACATTTTCATAGCCTACATGAGTGTGATAGACGGCAGAATGAGTTTAGTTCCAGTGGGGCCACATTACCTGAACATTAGATGTTTGACTTTCAACGTTATTGGTGCTTTATGATCTGTGTTAGAAAGTTTTCCAATTTAAGCTGCCGCGATTGTAGGTTTGTGGCATTAGAAATGTTAAAAATAGCATTAAAAAACATGAAATTAGGCTTGCTAATACCTGCAGGAACACTGAAAACTATGAAATGCTTGTAGATACCGGAATTTCGGGACCATACGTCACTCCAGAGTATAAGTCGCACTCGCCAAAAAATGTATAATGAGGTCACATTTTTGGGGCGAAATTTTACAAAATCCGACACCAAGATCAGACATTTCTTGTTGAAAGGCAAGTTATAGTAATAATAGAATAGAGAACAACAGCTGAATAGGTGTGCGCTATGCTAACGTAACACATTGATGGTTATTCAGCTACATGAAGCATAAACAACGAACTGAATAGGTGTCTCGTATGTTAACGTAATATATTAACAGTTATTCACATAACTATAGCATAAAGAACATAATATAACAAGTTCACCAAACTCACCATCTCACTCCTAATCGCTAAATCCTTTAAATTCTTCATCCTCGGTGTCGCTTCTGAACAACTCCGCCAACTCCGGAGGTAGACGAAGCGCCGCTTCCTCCTCTGCGTGGCTGTCGTCAGACTCAGCATCAGTTCCATTTCCAATTATTCCGCTCTTTCTCAGTTGTCTTTATAGCCTAAGTTGTTGTGGTAATGTTTACATTTTAAATTGTCAGTGGTACAGGTGCAGCAGATGCTGGTACACAAGCCTAGAGCGCCCTCTAACCAACACCTGAAATATTTTAATATATAAGTCACACCTGAGTATACGTCACACCCCGAGCCAGACGATGGAAAAAAGTGAGACTTATAGTCCAGAAAATACAGTAGTTGTTATATCAGCCCCAGAAATGTAAAATATTTAGAAGACTATGCCACTGAAAACAAAGAGAGCTGCTTGAATGACCTACAGTTCCAAACATTTCTCCAGACCTTGCTGCTTGCTGATTAATTCTGGAGTGTGGTAGATACAAGGAAGACCAGAGATGCACAGAACATTCAGCAGCAGGTCATCAGTGTCTGTAGGATGTGGTTCCAAAGGTTTCTGCAGGGTTAACTGTGTATATTATACTCTCTTCAAGCATATGCCCACTGTCAGCATTCATTAAACTTGTTTTATTTTGCACAGATGAAGAACTGGAAGAGGCGGTACTTCCTGCTGGATGAAAACGTCGTGAGCTACTTCAAATCGGAGCTGGTGAGAATTGCGTCCGTCCTTCTCGCAGAGGCATGAACGACACGTGACGCATGCTCTGAATACCAGCGTGGGCCTGTCACTGCTTGTACACAGACACACACAGATAACGACTGGAATTTACACGACTGCTGTGTTTGTGTGTGACAGACGCTCAGTGGAGTTTCAGTGTTCTGTTCATTTGAAGCCCAAATATTGTTTTAATGACAGAGATTTTAAAACATGTTTCTAGGGCTGTAGTTGACCAAAGAAAATGTTAGTCGACCAAAATTATGCCCAGTACAGCGATTAATCAAACCAAGGAAAATGAGGAGGGACCTACCAAACTTATACAAAAATGTGACTTTGTGATACAATATTTACAAAAGATGGATGTAAAATACTGTTATATTAAATAAAATGAAAAATAAAAGTTAGAAAGTAGCAAATTAGACTTGCTTTTTCAATGCAAAGAGTGGATGCAACTAATCGACCAATGACATTTTACTCGACTAAAACCTCACCGACTGATTAATCGACTAAACGACCAAAGACTGTCAGTCCTACATGTTTCATAAAAATATGAGTTTAAGACAATCTTCTGTAAGACAATCTGCTTTAGAGCAATGTAAGGATAGGGAATTATTTAGTCAAACCTTAAAAAGCTCATTAAATTTCACAGAATTCACTGAAAACAAAACTTAAAGGGGATGTATTCTGCTTTTATTCGTCTTTTTAAACCAGTCTTGGTCTCCTCTACAACAGCAGTGTTTTACAGCCTTTAAAAACATTATGTGACTAAAAGAAAAAGTGTTCTACTGGTGCCATAAAGAAATAGGTGAAGAGACCAGCAGAGGGCAGCAGAGTGTTTCTTTTAAACCATAGAAAAAGAGTTGTACACTGCCATTTTCTTCCAAAAGTAAAAATATCTGTGAGGAATCAGTGGAAACAGAGTATGTGTTGTTGATTGGTCAGTGCTTTCTGGAGTGGGCGGGGCTTTGTGGTGGAACCGAGCGTTCTGAGGCCTCAGAAACTCAGCACCAGAGAATACAGGATTACTAAAAACAGGCGTGAATAAAACAAAACACAACTCCAGGTCTGTTTCTGATGAGGCAGCATTATAACATTGGAGAAAGCTCAGAAAAGTTGATTTTGCAGAATATAGATTCTTCAGTTTTTACTTTTTGGATGAACCTGGGTGCACAGTGTTTAGATCACATCAGTGTTATGTTGGGCCTGACTTAGGACTGAATTATAACAACCAGACATTTATAAAAAGATATCCACTAAATGTTTTAAGACGTTGTTTGTTTGTGTGTCTTCAGGATCGGGAGCCTCTGAAAGTGATCCCTCTAAAGGAGATCCACAAAGTGCAGGAGTGTAAACAGAGGTGAGTATGGCCTGGACTCTGAAGACTGACCGTGCAGTATGTATAAAGTTATCTAAAGCTCAGATGTTTTTACAGTGAGCCAATGTCGAGAGACAATCTGTTTGAGTTGGTCACCAGCTACAGGACTTTCTACGTTCAGGTACCTGCAGATACTGTGACTTTTCAATGCAAAGCTGTTTAATGATTAATAACTCACTTGTAAGGTGTGCTCGATTAGGCCGCATGTTTTCTGTATTAAGCCAAAAGCAAAGAGTGTCACCCATGATGATGGCCCACTAAACGTCTTCGCACTTGAAAAGACTTTAACATGAACAATGTGGAGTTTAAAATGTGTTTTATGTTAATAACCAGACAAAATAATAGAAGTGGCCCCAGGCTGTGTGAGGAGAGCTTGGGCTGTTCCGTTAGAAAGTAATTAGCGAGTTAGCAACATAAAGGAGCTTTCCCTGGAGCTGCTGTCTCTGTCTCTCCTCTGGTGTTTACAGCTGTGTTTCTGTGTCACACACAGCAGAGAACTGTTTTTATTTACTGCAGAAATACAAGGGAGCACATGTTTTATCCACGGCCTCGCCTCCAAACAGAACAGAGTGTGCACCCAGTGTCAGAGCTTTCAAAGAAAACTATAGGGGCATATGTTTTATTTATTTTTTTGTCGGTGCATCCTGTGTTTTGGCCTTTAAAATGTTGCTTTTTACTATACTGCTTTTGTAAAAAGAAGATAAAAGACACTGTGTGCCAAAGAGATGGACTAAGCCAGTATGAAAAAACAAGTCTAAACTCACTTTTATGGTGGAAATACTAAAGCTTATACTTAGGCAGTGTACATTATATACATATTTTAAAGCATATACTTTGCAGAGAATCATCGTTCCCCATGTGCTCTGCAGACTGTTACAGATCTACCTGTTTATGCCCCCAACGAACTGGCCCCTGTCCAGGCTGCACCCCCTCAGGCCCATAGTTCTAGGCTTCCCACAGACTTCAAAAATAGGCTTTGACTTCTCGACACCTCTTACAGGAACGCTAACAATGGCAGCACTGTTTTCTTGATTGATTCTGTGTTCATATCCAGGCGGACAGTCCAGAGGAGATGCACAGCTGGATCAAAGCCATCTCAGGGGCGATAGTGGCTCAGAGAGGACCAGGACGCTCTGCTAACACTGTAGGTCTCACTCTGCACTCACACATCAGCCTTACTCCCTCTGCAGAAGGTTTAGCTCCTGGTCCCAGACGCGTGGCCCGGTGCTCCACTCTGCCTCAGAGGTTTACCTTCCCTGCCTGTGTGTAACTCTAACTCCTTTATGTCATAAAGTCCTGTTGGTTTTTGACGTAAAAGTGTATAATTCCAGATCCGACAGACCCGGCGTCTGTCCATTCCGTGTTTTGAGAGGTACACGCCCTTCTGCAGCCACCTGTTCAGCACGTATGTCCCGCCTATCTCCAAAAACTCCTCATGTCCATCTTAACCAGCTCCATGTAACACCACAAGAGTTAAACCACCTCTAAACCACATCTGTGCCACTAACAGCAGAGTCCAAGTGCACAAATGTCCACAAACGTCTTTGAGAGCCCTCTGCAGTGGCTCTAGAGGTTCATATATTTACTCTGGCGTACTTTTTATGTCAGATGCCCTTTCTGAAGCAACCCTGTCCATTTATTTGAAGCCTGAATATTATTTTAATGACATGAAACGGTGAGACAAATTTTAAAATGTGCCATGAAACTAGGACAATCTTCTGTTAGACAACCTGTTGTAGAAGAATGTAAGAATATAGAGAATAATTTGGTCACTGAAATAATTCACTTCTAGAACAGCAGCACGTTTTACAGCCTTTAAAAACATAATGTGACTAAAAGAGAACATTTTAAAGAACTCTACTGGTGCCAGAAAGACCAGGTGAAGAGATTAGAGACCGACTGATATGGATTTTTTGAGGCCGATAGTAGGTAATTTAAAAAAATATCATTATCCGATACATCAGCCAATACATCGCAACAAAAGTTTAAAAAAAAAGCAGTCATCTGGATTAGATTTTTCAAGTTGAAGACGTTTCACCTCTTATTTGAGCGAGGAGTGAAAGAAGCAATCTTTGTCAAAAAAGAGAAACCTTCTTTAAACAGAAATGGTGGTCTCAGATCCAACCTTCCTTCTGTCTACACCAGTCTCCTGAAACCCAAACAAAACAAACCAGTTTCACTCAGGTCATTTACATCTGAAGGAGCTGCCCAGGCTGGGGAGGGTTAACCACTCTGCCACTCACTCCAGCTGAGGACAAAGGACTCCTAATGACCCGAAACCGCTAGGCTATTCATGGTCACATTGACCAATAGAATTTAGTTTCAGGTCTAAACTCCTTCCTAGAAGAATATAAACCAGCTCTTACCAGTTCATTTCAGAATTGAGAAAGCCTCTTGGATCAGAGGTAAAACGTCTTCTACTTGAAAAATCTAATCCAGATGACTGCTTTTTTTTAACTTTTGTTGCGATGCATTTACCCTGGACGAGTGAGAGTCTTCACAGACATCAGCCAATACAGTTATACAGCAAGAAAAAGTATTTTAAAGCATTTTTCTTTTTGCTCTTGTTCACGTGAATATGGTGTGTATACCCCAGGCCACTTTATTAGACTAAACATCTTTTTAGAAAGCTGCTTATTGTTCTTTACACTGCTTGTTTTGTGGGTTGTAGTGAGTATTAGTGCGGGGAGTATTATTATGTTTTTTATATATTATATTTATTTATTTTATTTAGCTTTAACTAAGTTTGTTTAAATTAAATTTCATTTAAACTTGCTTCAAAATGCATTTTGAGTTTTTGTTCTGTGAGGTTCTATGGCAGAGAAATTAGCAAAATATTTTTGCTTTTTTTGGCATTTTGAGCTTTTCAGGCCATGAGAAGGCAATGTGGGGAGTTTCCTGTGAACTGCAGAGTAAGATGATGGGAAACACCAGCGCCCTCTGCTGGACAAATGGCAGAAGGCCATAATTTTCAAGTAAACAGATCTTATCCCAGCACTCAGCACTTTCCAATGAATCGGTCGGGCTCTAGAAGAGACCAGCAGAGGGCAGCAAAGGGCAGAGCTGTTGAGGTCTTTTGAACATTTGAACATATTTTTTATTTTTGTCTGATGCCATTTTCCTCCAAAGTAAAAATGTCTGAGAGGAATCAGTGGAAACAGAGCTGTGTACTGTTTTCTGGGATAAATGACTGAGCGCAGACTGATGTAGAGGGCTGGTTGTTGATTGGTCAGTGCTTCCTGGAGTGGGCAGGGCTGAGGTTTTTATGTCAGATGCCTTTTTGTAAAGCAACCCTGTCCATTTATCTTAGGGCCAGCACATGGGGTCCTCCTGTGTCTGGAGTTTCTCTTTCCTGGGACTGTAGTCTGTAATGTTTTTTTATCACACTGGCGGCCATTTTGCAGCTCTGCCTTCGCTCGGAGCCTCGTTAGCTCTTCCTCCTTCTCTCCTCCGTGTTCGTTACAGCGGGACATCGCATTATTAATCCTAATCTCTGTCTGCGCTAACCTCATGTCTTGTGTCTCTCTCTTTTTTCCCTCTGTTATATGTGTGCTGCCCCAGAGAGTGAAGTGTGACAGTGAAGCACTAACCTTCACAAACTGAGCCCCGCCCACCGCTCGCTGCTGCTCCTCCTCCTCATCCAATCACAGCTCTGCCTTTTACGATGCTTCTTCCTGTTTCCTGGCAGACGCAGCAACACTTCCCTGTACGTGTCTCTCTCAGCCCACACTTTCGGCCACACATTTCTAGCTTCAAGCAGCGCTGATTTTAATCTACAACATTATCATGAAAACAAAAGAATAAGGATTTTAATGGAAGGGGAGTCAGTGATGTTAACAACAGAGCCGCTGATGAGAGAGAGAGGTCCAGAATACAGCTGGTCACGTGATTCATGAAGCTACTAACGGCCAGTTTTAGGTCTGTAAATCTAAAAGTTTAATCCATAGGTATAAATAAAATACAGACAGTGTCTCTCGTACAGATGTCTAATAAGCTGGGCGACTTACTTCCACGACCTGTTTGCTAACTAACACCTTTAGGGCTGATTTATTATCCCCACAACCTTTATACTTCCAAGTGTCACTCTTCACACTTTGACACTCTGTCAAAGTGTGTGTGTTCTGTTACCGAGAGGGAAGAAAAACAGCAACAAACATGGCGGTGCTGAAGGAGGTTTTTACGCCAGAGTTATTGAAAAAGATTTGATTAGATCAGACTGAACTTTATTAGTCTCACAGTGGAGAAATTCACTTGTTAAGGCAGCTCTTAATACAGAATAAAATGCAGAAAGCAAGAGAATAAAGTGAGCATGCAGGTTTGTAAGCTGTTTACAATAAAAAGTGCCAAGAAAATGAGGCAGTGGTCTGTTCAGTCTCTGAATAAACTATGACTAACTTTAGCTCTGGTCACTCCGAAAAAGGTTCAGCCGTTTCTTCTGCTGTGACTGTTGAGCTGTGTTCACTAGCTCCCCCCAGCGGTCAACACATGTACTGCTCCGTTCGTCTGTATCAGCGAGCTCGGAAACAGACGAACGTACGACAGCGTGAACGCAGAAGACGGAGAGAACACTTCTTCCATAGCTTCCATGTGTGTTTAATGTAGAGTATAAATGAGGCTTTAGAGTAAAAACCAAACCCATTGGAGTTTACGGTGATGTCCTAACTCTCTCTCTCAGCGCTCAGCGGCTCTGGTGAGCGAACGCTTCCCTGCTGTGTAAAAGTATTCTGTAGTGAAACATCTAGAAACCATCCATGTCATCCACATAAACTTTACATCAACAATTAAACTTAACTTCAGTAACTTCACCTCCATCCCTCCATGTTCCCATAATCCTCTGCTCTGTGACCTCACTTCCTGTCTAAGCTCCTCCTCTTCCTGTTGTCCCAGGACTGCTCCGACTCCAGCTCCACTTTCTACTACCGCCTGGACCAGGAGAAACCCTCAGCAGCGGCCCCTCAGCCTCATGACAGCGCACCCGCCTCCGGACCTGGACCGCGCCCACTTCCTGGGCCTGTTGCCGCGGAGACCGCGCTGCCGCCTGTCGCTCCCGGACACGGTCCCCGCGGCGACCACCGAGTAACGGAGGAGGAAGCGGAGCCGTGGAAACGACGCAGCCAGGACGAGATGGACGACCAATCAGAGTCCGACCTGCAGTTCACGCTCATCTGAGGGGGAGGGGCCACACCGGGTTACATAGTCCCCCGGGTCACATGGTCCACCGGGTCACATGGTGGTCCCCTGATGCTGTATAGAAGTGACTTCTGGGGTGTTTTCTGACTCAGAGATGCAGAAACAGTGGTGTAGTCCGCGTGTTGGGCAGAGCTGAGGCGCAAACCTTTACAGCAGCTGCTCCCAGAGTCAGGAGGTCACACGGCCTCATTCCCAGAGTCAGGAGGTCAAACGGCCTCATTCCCAGAGTCAGGAGGTCACACGGCCTCATTCCCAGAGTCAGGAGGTCAAACGGCCTCATTCCCAGAGTCAGGAGGTCACACGGCCTCATTCCCAGAGTGAGGAGGTCACACGGCCTCATTCCCAGAGTCAGGAGGTCACACGGCCTCATTCCCAGAGTCAGGAGGTCACACGGCCTCATTCCCAGAGTGAGGAGGTCACACGGCCTCATTCCCAGAGTCAGGAGGTCACACGGCCTCATTCCCAGAGTTAGGAGGTCAAACGGCCTCATTCCCAGAGTCAGGAGTTCACACGGCCTCATTCCCAGAGTCAGGAGGTCACACGGCCTCATTCCCAGAGTCAGGAGGTCAAACGGCCTCATTCCCAGAGTCAGGAGGTCAAACGGCCTCATTCCCAGAGTCAGGAGGTCACACGGCCTCATTCCCAGAGTCAGGAGGTCACACGGCCTCATTCCCAGAGTCAGGAGGTCACACAGCCTCAGGTCTCAGACTCAGACTCTGCTGATGTTTGACCTGAGCGTGGCGTCACTTCCCAGCTCTGCAGATTGGAGCAGGCACAGTGGCCGCGTCTCAGACTTCAGACCTCAGGCTTCCTAGAAAATAGAAGCCTCGCCAATTTTTCACGCTTCTTTATTATTATTTTTTTTTCAGCTAAAACATAGAAAATATGCATTTATTGTTATATTTTAGCAACTTGCATGAGCACTACACAGACCTGATGCATTTGTTTAATGTTTGAAGGATCACTGGCTCTGATGGACCTGAATTTCACTTTTACTGTTAAAAGGTTCGCATTTGCAATATCCAGCCTCCAGAGACGCTAAACACAGGTCTGTGCTGTCAAATATCGTCAGCACAGGTCTGTTTTGTGTCTGTACTTTCATACTGACTGTGAATGGCTTTTCTGTAGAGAAGGAGCCGGTGTGAACAACCTCCTTTCTCCACAGCGCAGCTCTGATTCCAGTAAACTCGCAGCTGCGCCTGAGAGCGTTTGAGGCCTGACCCCAATTTCCACTGCAAACCTTCGCGTCGCGTGTAGCGTCGCGTGTAGCGCCAGCGAGCGATGGCGCTGACCCTCTGTCTTGTGTTTTCTGTTGGAGTCCTGGTTGGAAGGATGTGTGGTGTCAGAGAGAGAACGCTGTGGATTTCTACCTCCAGGATGTTGTGCGCATATAATACAATCAGAAATATACATAACATATTTTAATTATCATGTGCACATTTATGAATATTATTATAAAAATGTTAGTAGTCCGTGTACACTGTAGGTTTTAACTTTGAAAATCCAGAAGAGCTCATTGAGTTCGCGGTTTGGTGCGATCTGTGTCGACTGAACTGGGAGCGGCGTGGCAGGAAAATAGAAGTGTGGCGTATCTTGCTCCAGAAACTCTGCGCTCATGCTTTCAGTAGAAATTGGTGCGTTATCAGAAATATTTACTCAAAAAACGACTACTGAACCTTCCTCTCTGTTTCTAACTGGTTCCCTCACTGACAGAGCAGTAGCCTGCAGTTTTTATTCACAGATAAAACACATATTTTAAACTCCACGTTAATCAAACTGTTTCAAGCGGCTTTTTATTCAGGAGCTAAAGTTCTGTACCTGCCTCAGACCGGACTGCACCACTGTTGGGACGCCATCTTGTTTCAGACGATAACGGTTCTTCTCACCAGTTTTTATACGTCTGAAAGATTCTTTACTTCTCTTTTTATTCTCACAAACGTTCACTAAATATGGACAACTTCCCTTCTCGTCACTGTGGTCACTGAGGACACTTTTAGCTGATTTTTCTACTTATTTTGTCTAAATATTTGTGTATTTTACATGAACAGGGTTGGGACTGAATATAATTATTACAACTATGATATTTTTATTTCTAGAAGTTAGTAGTTTTTAAGTAAAGCTGATTTCTTGGACAAATGTAGTGTTTTTAAATGACGAATCTCAATATAAAGTCCTGGATTAGGTCTGGGTTTAATCCTGGGTCTCTGGGTTTAAAACTTAGTCCTGGCTTACGTCAAAACTAAACCTGGTTTTACTGTGGGTCTAGCTGCTCTTATTTTGAAAGGACACTTTAAAAAGTTGTTTAAAATATTCTCATTGCATCAAAACAAAATGGTATCACTTTTACAACTGGACAAAAGTATAATTCAACACCTTTAAGGCGACACGCTGCAGGAGAATAGTGATTTTTTTATTTATTTTTTACTCAGATCTCAGTGTGAAACTTCTGTTCAGCACTGACATAAAGAGAGGAGAAAAAAAGATTGCAAGTTTTGAGTCATTTAACGTTTTTATTTGAAAATTAGGCCATATATGTCTAAAAAAGTGGAAATTTGCACATTTCAAAAAAACAAATCTGAACATTAAACCGAGCCAGGTTTAAAATTCTTGTTTGATTTTGTGACGTGTTCCATAAAAAGACTTTTACAGAGTCAGAGGTGATTATGGATCTGATACTCTCTTAAACTAAACTAGAAAATACTGACAATAATGTAACGATGTGTCATTAAATAGTTTATTGTATTAAAGCTTAGTGTTTTGGCTAAATTTGACTTTATGCAGAAAACACAGTTCTTTCTGGAGCTTGTGAGTTTGAATGACAGACAAAAAAATTAGGTTTAAGTATAAAGAAATATATTATTTGTTCAGTGAAAAGGGAACTATAAATAAATAATAATAAACAGAAATATTAATTAATTTTGTTTACAGAGGTTCAGTCTTGGGTCTTTGTTGACTTTGTTAATAGGAGTCCAGAATTAAACCTTTAAAAAAATCATGTTTTTAGCAGTAAAATGACCAATACATCAGGCTAGGAATTACATTAATTATGTAGAAGACTGGAAAATGTGTGCTACTGAAGTGCACATATCTCAGAGTAGCAGCAGCAGCAATAGTAGTAGTAGTAGTAGTAGTAGTAGTAGTAGTAGTAGTAGTAGCAGTATTAGGAGGAGGAGGTTTTACAAAAGTGGGGATTTCTAACTCATTTTGAGAAAACGGCCTTTGAAATTCATATTTCCAATACAAATCTATTAGGGATGTAACGATACGTTTTTGCAACGATACGATATGTATTGATTAGAAGTGTTTTGATACGATTCAAGAACGATATTGGCTAATTTGGAACGATATGATTCGATACGATTCAACACCTTCGTATCGATAATCAATACAGCAACTTTTTGCCAAAAATCATAAAAGTTTATTCTCAAATGTAGCACCGCGGCCGGGGTTGATTATGTCCAGCAGACAGAGAGAAGAAAAGTTGAATATAACATTTTATTTAATTAAAAACACAAAATTTATCTCCAAAAAGCCATATCTGGGTTTATTTTAACATACAAATTTCTAATGTCGATATTTCCGATATTATTGATCAATACTTCATGTGTATCGATATTCACTTCCTAGAAAACGATACGATTCGATACAAGGTCATGTGTATCGATGTAGTTTTATCATAGGAAAAAAAATCGATACATCGATACAGTTACTGTATCGTTACACAAGAGACTAACTGTATTAAACTAAACGCCTCAATGTCTCATTTGGACATTTTCTTTATTTCAGGGTAAAAGCCTCATTTTCAGAAGCAAAACTGGACCAAAACCTCAACATTGAAAATAATGCATTTTGCCTGAAGTGTCTCGCCTTAAAGTCCACAGATCACAGAACATCAGAAAAATAACACGCTTTAGTGTTTTAGTCATTTTACAGAGGTGGAAGAAGTACTCAAGTAAAAGTTCTGTCATGTCAGTATAATATAACTCAAGTAGAAGTAATAATCAAAGTTTTCCTTATTACTAAAAACTGAACCTCCCATTTCTACCACTAACACCACTTTGAGACCAAAACACACCTGTACTCATTACCAAACATGATGAGAAAATACTATTCTTCAAAATTTTAAAGTTATTAGTTTTCAGCATCAGAAGAACAAGATCTGTCTCTGTTTGTTTGTGGAGTCTGTTGCATTAAATCATTAAAATTATAAATAATGTAGTATTTGGACCACATTTTAAACTTTTCTCCAAATTTTTGTGTTAGTTCTTGGCTTGGTCTTGGTCTCGAACCCCAAAATACTTTTTTTTTTTACTTATATTTGAGTGAGACTGTTTTACTTGCGCACTTATCCCACCTCTGCTGGTTTCATTTCCCTCACTTCTCATGGAATTTTGTCCCAAAAGTGCAAAAATATAAAAATGTCATCACAAAAGCCTTTTTAAATCCACCTTTTGAGACCTGTAATACCCTGCTTCATCCACCAGGGGCCGACAAACCCCAACCTTTAATCCCTACACTGAACGTCTGTATTTGTTTTTTTTTTTTTATACAACTGAATATATTTTAACCAAAGAAAGATCAGCTCCTCTTTCTTCACTGCAGTGAGTTGTTGTTGAGATAATCTTGGTCATGTCTTGTGTCTTCTGTCGGTTGTGGGTTATAATCCTAATTTAGATCTGGTTTAGACCTGGTTTAGACCTGGTTTAGTCCTGATTTAGTCCTAATTTAGCTCTGTTTTAGCTCTGGTTTAGACCTGGTTTAGTCCTGGTTTAGACCTGGTTTAAACCTGGTTTAGATCAGTTTTAGACCTGGTTTAGATCAGGTTTAGACCTGGTTTAGACCTGGTTTAGACCTGGTTTAGACCTGGTTTAGACCTGGTTTAGATCAGGTTTAGTCCAGGTTTAATCCTGGTTTAGACCTGGTTTAGTCCTGGTTTAGATCAGGTTTAGTCCTGGTTTAATCCTGCTCGTATCTTCACGTTTCCTCTGCTGTTGACCTCAAACCACCAGAGTAAGCCGTTGAGATAATCTTGGTAATGTCTTGTGTCTTCTGTCGGTTGTGGGTTATTTCCGTTTTTTGGTGTTAATATTTAGATTTTTTAAGCAGAGATGTGTTTATAAACCTTCAAATGAAAAGTGCCTGGTTTTGTCGAAATGTCACAGATTTGTTTTGATGGGGAAAAAACAAACACAAGTTGTATTTATTAAAAGAGTTTTTAGAATAAGCGCCTCTGCCTTTTGATGATAAAACTAAATCATGTTTTAATGCTGTTTCCTTCTCAGACCTGGAGTAGTATTTTGTGAGTAACCCTGTATGCTGAGGCTTTGTCCTTCTCCAGAGCTGAAAACGCTTGGTCACAGTAACAGCTCCACAACAAAAGAGGTTTTCCACAGATACATTATTTTAGCACAATTATTAAGCAGAATATGGAGCTTTAATTATCTGCAAAATGTAATAAATGCAGTGGATGAATGAGCAGTTTACAGAGAATATAAATCTGTTAGAAGTTATTAATAAGCAGTGAACAAAACAAAAGTACACATGTAATAACATTCAGCGAAAACATTACCAGTCCAGACCTGCTGTAGCTCTACTGAACACTATTCAAAGTTTATTAACACTTTTTTTTTTAAATGAGGTAGAATTTTTACAGGAAATAAAAAAGATAAGGTTAAAGTAGACTTTACTGTCTCTGGGGTTAAACCTGTTCCACTGTTCCCACTTTCTACCCTTCCTGCTGTTGACCTGGTTTAGTCCTGGTTTAGACCTGGTTTAGACTTGGTTTAGTCCTGGTTTAGACTTGGTTTAGTCCTGGTTTAGTCCTGGTTTAGCCATGGTTTAGATCAGGTTTAGTCCTGGTTTAAACCTGGTTAAGTCCTGGTTTAGACCTGGTTTAGATCAGGTTTAGTCCTGGTTTACACCTGGTTTAGACCTGGTTTAGTCCTGGTTTAGATCAGGTTTAGACCTGGTTTAGATCTGGTTTAGCCCTGGTTTAGCCCTGGTTTAGTCCTGGTTTAGACCTGGTTTAGACCTGGTTTAGATCAGGTTTAGTCCTGGTTTACACCTGGTTTAGACCTGGTTTAGATCTGGTTTAGCCCTGGTTTAGTCCTGGTTTAGACCTGGTTTAGTCCTGGTTTAGACCTGGTTTAGACCTGGTTTAGACCTGGTTTAGACCTGGTTTAGATCAGGTTTAGTCCTGGTTTAATCCTGCTCGTATCTTCACATTTCCTCTGCTCTTGACCTCAAACCACCAGAGTAAGCCAAGCCTTTTTATTTTCCTTTAACCCAGTTAAAAACAACACAGTTGGTTGGTTTTACAAAGATGAAGAAAACCATCCAAGCTCACATCAACATTTAAGAACAACAAATACATGTTCAGAAGAAAAATGACTAAAGATAATAAAAAAACATAAAAGTAAGGAACCTTAAAACTTTTGAAAAACCTTTCCCAGTCTGGTCATACTTACTCTCATCCACTAGAGGTCACTGTTTCCCTCTTACACTTCTCCAAACTTAAATTCTCCTCCTGATCCACAGGAAGTCATCCATCCTCGCTGTAAATAAACTCAGTTCTCTTCTGTAGTTTTTCTGAGCGCTTCATGAGCAGAGCTTACGTAACAGACTCAGCTCTACAGAAGTCTGCTGCTGCTGCTGCTGTTGCCAAAACACTTTCTCTGTTTCTCTGCGAGTTTTTCTCTGGGGCTTTCACAGAAACCTGAGGCCGGGACAGATCCATAAATAAAAGGATCAGGACCGGATCAAAGACTTGGATTCTGGTCCACAGTGAATCCTCTGCCTCAGTCTCACTCTGTCTCTGCATCATCGTCCAGAGACGTTCACAGAACGTTAGAAATACTGAGGTCCAACGGGTCCTGGTTTAGACCTGGTTTAGTCCTGGTTTAGTCCTGGTTTAGACCTGGTTTAGACCTGGTTTAGTCCTGGTTTAGTCCTGGTTTAGTCCTGGTTTAGACCTGGTTTAGTCCTGGTTTAGTCCTGGTTTAGACCTGGTTTAGACCTGGTTTAGACCTGGTTTAGACCTGGTTTAGTTCTCATTTAGTCCTGGTTTAGACCTGGTTTAGACCTGGTTTAGACCTGGTTTAGTTCTCATTTAGTCCTGGTTTAGACCTGGTTTAGTCCTGGTTTAGTCCTGGTTTAGACCTGGTTTAGTTGTGGTTTAGACCTGGTTTAGTCCTGGTTTAGTCCTGGTTTAGACCTGGTTTAGACCTGGTTTAGACCTGGTTTAGTTCTCATTTAGTCCTGGTTTAGACCTGGTTTAGTCCTGGTTTAGACCTGGTTTAGACCTGGTTTAGTCCTGGTTTAGACCTGGTTTAGACCTGGTTTAGACCTGGTTTAGTCCTGGTTTAGTCCTGGTTTAGACCTGGTTTAGTCCTGGTTTAGACCTGGTTTAGTCCTGGTTTAGACCTGGTTTAGTTCTCATTTAGTCCTGGTTTAGACCTGGTTTAGACCTGGTTTAGTCCTGGTTTAGACCTGGTTTAGACCTGGTTTAGTCCTGGTTTAGTCCTGGTTTAGTCCTGGTTTAGACCTGGTTTAGTCCTGGTTTAGACCTGGTTTAGTCCTGGTTTAGACCTGGTTTAGACCTGGTTTAGACCTGGTTTAGTCCTGGTTTAGACCTGGTTTATACCTGGTTTAGTCCTGGTTTAGTCCTGGTTTAGACCTGGTTTAGACCTGGTTTAGTCCTGGTTTAGTCCTGGTTTAGTCCTGGTTTAGACCTGGTTTAGTCCTGGTTTAGACCTGGTTTAGTCCTGGTTTAGACCTGGTTTATACCTGGTTTAGTCCTGGTTTAGACCTGGTTTAGTCCTGGTTTAGACCTGGTTTAGACCTGGTTTAGACCTGGTTTAGTCCTGGTTTAGTCCTGGTTTAGTCCTGGTTTAGACCTGGTTTAGTCCTGGTGTAGACCTGGTTTAGTCCTGGTTTAGACCTGGTTTATACCTGGTTTAGTCCTGGTTTAGACCTGGTTTAGTCCTGGTTTAGACCTGGTTTAGTCCTGGTTTAGACCTGGTTTAGACCTGGTTTAGACCTGGTTTAGACCTGGTTTAGTCCTGGTTTAGTCCTGGTTTAGTCCTGGTTTAGACCTGGTTTAGTCCTGGTTTAGACCTGGTTTAGTCCTGGTTTAGACCTGGTTTATACCTGGTTTAGTCCTGGTTTAGACCTGGTTTAGTCCTGGTTTAGACCTGGTTTAGACCTGGTTTAGACCTGGTTTAGTCCTGGTTTAGTCCTGGTTTAGTCCTGGTTTAGACCTGGTTTAGTCCTGGTGTAGACCTGGTTTAGTCCTGGTTTAGACCTGGTTTATACCTGGTTTAGTCCTGGTTTAGACCTGGTTTAGTCCTGGTTTAGACCTGGTTTAGTCCTGGTTTAGACCTGGTTTAGACCTGGTTTAGTCCTGGTTTAGCCCTGGTTTAGCCCTGGTTTAGTCCTGGTTTAGACCTGGTTTAGACCTGGTTTAGTCCTGGTTTAGACCTGGTTTAGACCTGGTTTAGACCTGGTTTAGTCCTGGTTTAGACCTGGTTTAGACCTGGTTTAGTCCTGGTTTAGACCTGGTTTATACCTGGTTTAGTCCTGGTTTAGTCCTGGTTTAGACCTGGTTTAGACCTGGTTTAGTCCTGGTTTAGACCTGGTTTAGTCCTGGTTTAGACCTGGTTTAGTTCTCATTTAGTCCTGGTTTAGACCTGGTTTAGACCTGGTTTAGTCCTGGTTTAGACCTGGTTTAGACCTGGTTTAGACCTGGTTTGTTTGTCTGCAGGACTCTGGGTTTATCAAACTCTGTTACATAACCACAGCTGGGTCTGCTCTGTCCGGAGGATCTGAGCTGCACTCGAACGCACCACAGCACCACAGGACTCAGAGGTCAGGGGTCAGGGGTCAGGGTGGAGAGGTTTACAGACAGAAAGGTCATCTCTGACTCGTCCCACAGCAAGAAGGTCCCGGGTTTGATTCCTGGATGGTGTTTATTAATAATAACCAGGAGCAGCTCATAACCGCACTTAACATAAATCCAGTTTTAAATCCTGTTAATTCCTCTGTAACTCTGTCAGTCAGAGGATAAACAATACACAAACAAAAACATCACCACCAGCTCCACCAGTTTCTCAGTGTATTGTGGGAAATAATTCCTTATAATTCCATTGGATAACAGTGAGTGTAGCCCCGCCTCTTAGGGCTTTAAGGGGAAGAAGCTGAGTTTCAGACCAAAGTAAAAATGGATTAAATCAGTGTTAGGGTGAATCAGAGACTGCACAAACAAACACACAAAGTAAATAATTCATGTTTTATTTACAAATCTGTGGAATTATGTAAACAAGTATAAATGAAAAACCTTCGTAGCATGAAGTTCTGAATGTGCTTCATAACTTCAGGGCCCATTCTGAAGTCCTGCCCTGGGGCCCCACATTACTACGTTAGGAGCTGGGGGAAAGCGTCTAGGGGAGAGGGAAGCCTGCACGTCTCTGCTGTAAGTTTGGAAGGGAACATGATGTGAACCTGAAACATGGATCTGTTCAGAGAAGCGTTGTGTAACTCTGCCGTCACAAAGGTTTACTCCTGAACGTTCACATCAATACTTTCCAAAGCCTCATGATGTAACCTACGATTCCCAGCATGCACCTCTCCTCTTGGCTCTGAGCTCATTATTTACAGCCGGGATATACACAGAGCAGAGAGTAGGTTTCTGTTACACACGAGGTCACTTTGTCAGATTCAGCTCTGATGTTTCTAAATAAAAACACACGACAGCAGCTCAGAACTCTGTGGTGGAATGTAATGAAGTACTTTTACTCCACTACATTTCTGAGTTGGTTTGCAGTACAAAGTATTAGTAGTACACACAGTACTGAAATATAACAGATGCAGTAAAGTAGTACTGCTTTAGAAACATCAGAATAATAAAGAGCTCAGCGACAGATTCAGTCTCAGTTTGTTCATTTCATCTGGAATCGAACACATTCATGGGAGAAATACTTTTACTTTTTTACTCATAACTACATTTCAAAGTAAGTATTTTTATACTTTCTAAGTTGCTATGAGCAGTTTATATTTTTTATATTTCATAAAAATGAGCCACGTGTCCCAGATATGATGTAAACATGTTTAAATCAAATATTAGTTTTACTGATAACAATGCTACAGCTGAGTTATTAACTATTAAAAATATATTTTACATATCAAAAAATTGATACATCGATACAGTAACTGTATCGATGTATCATTTTTTTCCCTATGATACAACTACATCGATAAACATGACCTTGTATCGAATCGTATCGTTTTCTAGGAAGTGAATATTGATACACATGAAGTATCGATCGATAATTTCAGAAATATCAAAATTATAAATGTGTATGTTAAAATAAAACCAGATATATCTTTTTGGAGATAAATTTTGTGTTTTTAATTAAATAAAATGTTATATTAAACTTTCCTTCTCTCTCTGTCTGCTGGACATCAACCCCGGCCGCGGTGCTACATTTGAGAGGAAACTTTTATGATTTTTGGCAAAAAGACAATCAATAACAATCGTATCGTTGCAAAAACGTGTCGTTACACCCCTAATTTTACATAATGGCCGAGTTGTTTTTGTTTACAGTTTTTGTTTTGGTTCTAAAACTGCATCATCGATCGTCCAATCAGAAAAGAGATCATTGTTTTGATTCAGACTGCAGTACCGTTTTCACACCAGTAGAGCGCTGCTGCTTACAGGAGCTTTAAATAGAAATTTTAAGGTGAGACTTTTACTTTTGTAAAGATATTAAGTTCTTTTTCCACCACAGGTTAAACATCTCCAGTTCCTCTCTTTAACCCTGTCCTATTGTGGTCTCCTGCTCAGAAACAGAGCTGCAGTAGTATTCTGTTTGAGTAATCCTGTATGCTGAGGCGCTGCCCTTCTCCAGAGCTGAAAACGCTGGGTCTCACGGTGCTACAGAGAAACGTGAAACCAGGAAGTGCTCCTGCGCGTTTCTAAATCCCAGACACCGTCACCGGACTCGTTCTGACTAGGGCTGCACAATATATCGCAAAATTATCGTTATCGCAATATCAGCAAATGCAATATCAGTATCGCAAGAATCTAAATATATCACAATAACGCTGTGGTCTTCCATCTGACAGAGATTTACACTGAAGAATCATTTTCCACCAGAGCCTTAAAAGAACATGTGTTGTGACTAAATAAAAATGTTTAAAAAGTCCAGTTTTAGTGGTAATTTAATTAATTTAGTCACAGCTTAGCCTTGTTTTATTCCTGGTTTAGTCTGTGTTAAGTTTTGATTTTGTCGCCGTTTTGACTTGGAAATACAGGAACTTACATTTTTGTGAAATGTACTGAATTTAACTTACTATGTTAGAAAAGTAGGCTCTATTTTCAAATATCGCAATAATATCGTTATCGCATTTGTTAACATAGTCATCAAATATCACGTTTTCTGCAATATTGCGATATATTCTTGCGATACGAATATTGCATTTGCTGATATTGCAATAACAATAATTTTGCGATATATTGTGCAGCCCTATAAATAACACAGAATAAATCATACACACTACTGGTTTTAACTCACAGCTAAGAATTTTGCTCCAGAAAATGTGTCTTTTATTGAATATTATTCTGTTTTTTGATTATAGAAGACGAATTCGCTCACCATAGGAATCAGAAAAAGTAAGTTTTGATTTTATCGGTTTTGACTTGTAAATACAGGAACTTACATTTTTGTGAAATGTAGTGAATTTAACTCACTATGTTCGAAAAGTAGGCTCTATTTTCAAATATCGCAATAATATCGTTATCGCAATTTTCAACATAGTTATCGAATATCTCATGTTTTCTCCATATCGTGCAGCTCTAGTTCTGACCATTTCAGCCCAAAATCTCCGTCACTACCAAGCAGTCACCTCAGAAATCTATCTGTTAGCCTCATGCCGCTAACAGCCGTGCTACATAGCCATTTTATGCTCTGCAGAGTCACAGTAACAGCTCCAAACAGAAGAGGTTTTCCACAGATACATTATTTTAATATAAAACCTGAAACACTACTGCGGTTTGTTTCTGAAAAACTGAGAAAAGCAGAAGAAAAAAATTAAAGTAAAGTTAATGTGACCTGGGCAGAACCGCTCCTGTCACGAGTTCAGATTTCTCGTCAGTGTCGGTGGAAAAATCAACATCTACACAGTGAGTTTACCGGACACTGAGAGCTGGGATTAACGGGAAACTTGGACACATCACGGAGTACAGGAACCAGGATTAGACCAGGATTAAACCAGGTCTAAGACAGGACTGAACAGGAACTTAAAACAGGAGGAATAACTGAGTAATTATAGTAAACGCTAACCTAAACCAGTCCACTCTGCTCCAAAGGAAAGAAACTCAGAATAAACCATAAATAATAATGTGATGTTCTGTGTGCTGTAAATGAGATTATCCATAAATAAAGCATTAACAGTAGAAGTTTCATGAGGCACAAACAAAACCAGTAAGGAAATAAAGAAAGTGTTTAGCTTAAAAGTTAGACCTGTTTAGTGACATATTCCCCCCCAGCACAGCTCCTCCTCTGGGACTGAGTGGAAGATTTTTTCTGTAGCATTTCTGTTTGGCTTCAGAGTAAAATAATTTAATTTGTCCACAGTTAAATCAAAACAACGCTAAAACCCATTGAATCACAAACAGACAATCAAGATTCTAGATAAAAAACCTTCAAGGCATCATCATTGCACCATTTTACAGAAACATAAACTGTTGAGCTGGGAGAATGTCATCAAGTACTCAAACCTCTGTCTAATCTATAAAATCATTAATGTTCTGTCACCCCCTGTACTCAGTTTGTAAACATAAGAACTAGCTCAGAGGGAAACACGAGCGTCTGCTGAGGAGACTGTTGTTCCTCTGAGGAGAAGTGTCTTCAGTCAGAACTCGGTCCCTCAGAACATCACAGAGATGAGCGCCTATATTCTGTTCAAAAAACATTAAAAAAACTGGTTCATAACGCATCAAACGTGTCTGCATTAACAACAATGACTTCCCCCTGACTAACGCTGGATGTGGATGTTGTGGAACAGCTGTTGACTGTTGTCTTGTATGATGCCTGTGTTTTCCTGGTCTTTTCTGAACACTTTTGTTGACAGTGTTTGTTTTGTCTGTTTTTAATGTTTTTCTGTAGAATATTGTCATTTTCGTTGTATAATATTTTTGCTCTTGTTTTTAGGGAGACAGCTTTGCCGTCTGTCCAGGGACAACAGATGAAAAACAGTCTTTTGGCTAATTCTGGTGCATTTGCAGCAATGCTATTAATGTACACTGTCCCTGTCAAATAAACCAATAAATAAATAAAATAAACTTATTTGTCTAAATGCAGTGGGGTTTTGTCTGCTCCAGGAGAGAGCCCTGGTGAATCTGAGTCAGGCTCAGGCTCTGTTTCAGTCTGGGACAGTTTGGTCCAGAGCAGGACAGTAGAGATAAATCCATCTGAGTCCCGGTTCTGCAGAGTCACTGGCGCGGACCCTCGGCCCCGCCCTCCTCTGACGTCACGGCGCTCTGGACCAATCAGGAGCCGTGTTTACTCCGGAGCCTTTATAAACTCCGGGGCCGCCGCTGCGCTTCAGTCGCTTCTCGCTTCAAACAGAAAACTTCAGTCTCCGCCGCGGACTCCGTTTCCCAGGATGCACCTCACTCTGCCGCTGCTCCTGCCGCTCCTGTTGCTCCTGCCGCGCGTCCACTGCGGCAGGGACAGACGCGCGCCGCTCCCCTGCCCGGAGAAGTGCGACAAGTCCGCGTGCGCGCCTTTGCCCGCGGACTGCGCGCACGGGGACGCGCTGGACAGGTGCGACTGCTGCCCCGTGTGCGCGAGCGGCGAGGGCGATGCGTGCGCGGCGGACGCGGACTGCGCGGAGGGCATGCGCTGCGCGGTCCCGAGCGGCGCCGTGCAGGTGTCCGCCACCGTGAGACGCAGGGGGACGCTGGGCGCGTGCGTGTGCGCCAGCCCGGAGCCCGTGTGCGGCAGCGACGGGGTTTCCTACCGGAACATCTGCGAACTGAAGCGCGCGGGGCCGCGGCAGCCGCCGGTGATCGCCGTGCAGAGGGGCGCGTGCGGCGGAGGTGGGTCACACGCACGCGCACTCATTACACAGATTAAAGTTTCCTAAAGTAGTCACGTGACTTCCTTCTGGAGTCAGGGCCAACTTTATCTGAGGCCAAACCAAGACTAAACCAGGACTAAACCAGGAATAAACCAGGACTGAACCAGGACTAAACCAGGTCTAAACCAGGACTGAACCAGGACTGAACCAGGTCTGAACCAGGTCTAAACCAGGACTGAACCAGGACTGAACCAGGAATAAACCAGGACTGAACCGGGTCTAAACCGGGTCTAAAGCGGGACTAAACCGGGACTAAACCAGGACTAAACCAGGTCTAAACCAGGACTGAACCAGGACTAAACCAGGACTAAACCAGGACTAAACCAGGACTAAACCAGGTCTAAAGCAGGACTAAACCAGGACTAAACCAGGACTAAACCAGGTCTAAACCAGGACTAAACCAGGACTAAACCAGGACTAAACCAGGTCTAAACCAGGTCTAAACCAGGTCTAAACCAGGACTGAACCAGGACTGAACCAGGACTGAACCAGGACTGAACCAGGACTGAGGCAGGACTAAACCAGGACTAAACCAGGACTAAACCAGGACTAAACCAGGACTGAACCAAGACTAAACCAGGACTAAACCAGGACTAAACCAGGACTCTGTGCAGTTTTAGGAGTCTTCTGGGACCTAAAAAGTTCTAGACTTCCCTAAATCCCTCCCCTCCCTCTGAAGGATGTTATTGACTGTAAACCTGAGACAGGACTTGGACTTGGACCTGGACTTTCTTTAGGTTCCTGATGTATTTAAATGTTTGTAAGTGTTCTGTGCTCTCTGTGGGTTAAAATGGGGACAACTGGGATATAATTTGTTGAACACTGGGACATATGAGTGTTTTTTACAGATTTGTGTTGGGACATGGGACAAGGAGCCTAAAACTGGGACAGTCCCGGTTAAACAGGGACATCTGGTCATCCCGGGACTGGTTCTAATGACTTCCTTCCGGAGTCAGTCCCAACTTTTATCAGTATGTGTGGATGAGAGGAGCCAAAACCAGAACTAAACCAGGCTTAAGGCTAAACTAGAGCTAAATCTAGTCTAAATCTTGGACTACATTTAGTCCCAAACCAGGATTAAACCAGGTTTGGGGCAGAGTTTGGAGTCTTTTGTGCAGGGATTTGAAGTACGTTGTGTTATTGATCTGTAAACTCGAGACAGAACAAAGTGTTGTCCTCTGGTGATGTTCTGATGGCAAAAAATCAATATCTACATTATTTAAAATGACTTGAATTCAGATTATTTATCTTGATTGGATTTATTTACTTATTAAGCGAGATTATTTGACTTGTGTTCTGTAATTTCTTTCCTGTTTCAAGCCATTATTTTATTTTATTTCATGGGGTAAGTGGAATTTTTTTACCCCATGGACAGATAATATAGCTTGAAAACAGAGAAGAAATGGATTAAAACAAGTCAAATTAAGCTTAAGTAACCTAATAAGAAAACAAATCTAGGGAAAATTGCTCACATCAAGATTAATGTTAGGAATTCAAGTCATTTAAACTTCTGTAGATGTAGATATTTTAGCAGTGAGGTCCCAGGATGCAGCAGTGTCTGTGCTGAGAGAGTTCAGTGCTGTGTGTGAGTGAACTCGAACGACCTCGGACGCATTCCTCTCGTCTGGCTCCGTTCTGCTGAGTTCACCGTTTATCAGAAGCATCCAGAGAAATGAAAATATGCTCAGATTCAGATCCAGAACCATCAGAGACGAGATTCTGAAGCATTGTTAAAGCAGCTGCAGTTTGAGTTTTGAGGCTCTGAGGCTTTCGAGGATTGAGACTCGGAACCTCGGAACAATTTGGATCGGTGGTCATACAGCTGTTCTGTTCTGCAGAATCTCTTTGTCCTTCAGAGCTGCAGTAATTCCATCTCACACATCGATCGGTCAAACCTGACTCTGCACCAGAACGGACCGGGCCAAGATCCAAAAGAACCATGGCTGTTGTGTTGTAACCACATTTTATAAACGAATCGCTGCTCTTTCAGTCCGCTTTATTTTCATAACTAAAACCATTTTTATACTTCTCAAAATGCCCGCTTCATTGCCACAAGTTTTATTTTTCCCATTGGCGTGATGTATTTTCCCAATTCCAGGGGTCGCCACTGAGCCATTTTCCAATATTTTTTTATTCAGCAAGCTCAAAAAACAATATTTTATGTGGACCTTGAATTTTGAGTCAGATAAAATTGTCTTTTCATTAGGGCTGCACGATATGGAGAAAACATACGATATTTGATAACTATGTTGAAAACTGCGATAACGATATTATTGCGATATTTGAAAATAGAGCCTACTTTTGGAACATCGTAAGTTAAATTCACTACATTTCACAAAAATGTAAGTTCCTGTATTTCCAAGTCAAAACAGCGACAAAATCAAAACTTAACACAGACTAAACCAGGAATAAAACAAGGCTAAGCTGTGACTAAATTAATTAAATTACCACTAAAACTGGACTTTTTAAACATTTTTATTTAGCCACAACACGTTCTTTTAAGGCTCTGGTGGAAAATGATTCTTCAGTGTAAATCTCTGTCAGATGGAAGACCACAGCGTTATTGCGATATATTTAGATTCTTGCGATACGAATATTGCATTTGCTGATATTGCGATAACGATACTTTTGCGATATATTGTGACAGTATAATAACAGCTGTAATTACACAAGAGACCAATCACAGAGAGATAAGATTTTAAACAGACCTGAGTCAGAAAGAAGTGTTTTGGTGGAACTAGTGGCTGAGTTTTGTTAAATACTAAACCAGGGCCTAAGTGAATGTTGTCAGATCCTGGTCCTCGTGGTCTTGGTGAGTCCGTGTGGTCTCGGGTCTCGAGAAACAGACCGGGCTTTGACTTAGACCTGGGAAGAGTCCAGACCTCACCCTGACCTCAGATGAGCCACCACTGTTTCTCTCCATTCACTGTTTACTACAGAGACTAAACCAGGACTAAACCAGGTCTAAACCAGGACTAAACCAGGTCTAAACCAGGCCTAAACCAGGTCTAAACCAGGTCTAAACCAGGTCTAAACCAGGACTAAACCAGGGCTAAACCAGGACAGTTTTCTGTTCATGTTTTGCACCTGATCATTTCCGTGTTTTGAAGGAAACAGAGGAAACAAACTCCTGCAGCTCTGAAATACAATAAACTAACAAATGTTTTATCAGTCACTAAGACACAGGAGCTTTAATAAGTTTCAATGCAATGTGCTCGCGTACCCCTAGGGGGCCCCGTACCCCTGTTTGGGAAACACTGTGTTAAACTATGACAGAGCACAGGTGAGAGTCCTGCAGGAGCGAGCAGCGGCTCTACTCCGAGCTCCTCCAAGATGAGATACTTAAACTTTTCCACTTGAGGCAGGAATTCCTCCAACCTGCAGAGGGCGCTACACTTTTATGGTCTAGAAACCCATGGCGTGGCCTTGGTTTTTGGCTTCTATAGGTCTAAATCCTAAATTGTCTGACCTCAGAATATCTTAAAGTGGAGCTAACCCCTGTTTAAGAGGCTAACCCCGCCCCCAGACACATTTTCCACTGCCTCGCCACGGGGCCAAGTGTCTGTGAGATGGTTTTATACCAGAGCCGCGGCCTGGGACGTAGGAAAATTCAACTGCAGTAGCCACACTTCAACCACAAGAGGGCAGCACTAAGACAGTTTTAGACCAAAGATTGTCAAATTAAAGTTTACTAGCCTGACAAGCCAGACTCTAACATTAAATGTAGAGTCTGGGGACGGTCCATAGACAGAGCTCAAGCCTAGCGGTGGAATCAACGGATGTCATTCAAACTGCTTCAGCACGTAACAGACCAGCGCTCTGACCAATCAGAGCAACGGACAAGGTGAGCTTTTTTAGCTACCAGTGGAGCCAGTTGCTATATTAGACTTTTGCCATAGCCGGTCGGCAAAACAGCAAATCCATCCTTCTTTAAGACGAATGATGTGAGAGCTTCTTTCTGCTCCACTTTCAAAGAAAAACCCAAATCTAACTTTTCCAAAACTGATGTCAAGGCCGATTCAAACGAGCGCTGTTCGTTAGCCACAGCCATCGTAGTTGTTCTGCTCTGCACCGTCGCCCAGCGCTGTCGTCATCGTGCTAAGCCCCGCCTACTCCACTCGCTACACACCCGCTACACAGATAGAGCGCTGTGATTGGTCCGACGAAGCCCTGGACAGAGCCAAGATTTGCCCCTATGGTGTGTTACCAGACCAACCCGCTAGGCAAAAAAGATTTTCTGCCGCTAGGGTGCGTCTAGATTTCTAGGCTACAAGTTTACATAAAAATGCCAAAAATTGCACAGTAACTAGAAGACAGCACCGGTAAAGCCCCATTTAGACAGTTTATCAGCAAAAAAAAAGTTGTTTTGGTGTTTAGTTACTCTTTAAACATGATATTTTACTTGAAAAGAGGCAATATCCTGGACCTCCCTAAAATTCCACCTGGACCTTCCTCACCCCGACGTCAGAGTGCGAGTCTTCAGTCCTGATCCGGTCTGACCTGAGTTAGACCACAGGAGTCCTGCTCAAACACAGGTGCGTTAGTTTTGGACACAGCTTAGAGCCCTTGGTCACATGACACACTCCATCACTGACGAGCTTCCTCTTGGACCGAGGTTTGTTTTGTGAGCTGAGGTTAAAGGCTGCAGTCGTGGTTTACTTCAGTAGCTTTTCATGGGGTGTTTTTACCTTTACTTCTTTACATTTTCCACACTGCCGACCCGGACTAAACCAGGACTAACTCATTATCTTTTCCATGTTAGAAATGCAGACTCTGAGCTGATCCTTGTATTAAAGTCGTCTCCTCAGGGCAGAGACTAAAGGACGAGTCAGAACTGGTTTATTTCCATGTCTTTATCAGCACAGATCCACCTCCGATTAAACCAAAGATAAAATCTGAAATATGCAGATCCTCAGAGACAGAGACAGGTCAGAACTCAGTCAGGGCTCAGAGCCAGGGCTGCAGACACAAGGACAGGTGGATGCTTTCAGGGCTTTTAGTAAAACCCAGGCTTGTACACAAACACTGTCCTCTGCCCAGTGACACCTAAACACTTTGCAAAAGAAAAAAGGAAAAAGAAAAAAAAGTTTACGTAAAGGTCCCAAATTGTGTTTTTCTCAGTACTTAAAGCTCCTGTAAGCAGCATGCGCTCTACTGGTTTAAAACGGTACTGCAGTTTAAATCAAAACAATGGTCCCTTTTCTGATTGGACGATACAGTTTTAGAACCCAAAAAAAAAAAAAGAGTAAACATAGACAACTTGGCCATTATGTTAAATATATTTATTAAATTAGCTGTACAATTGTTATCAGTAAAACTATTATTTGTTTTAAACATGTTTACATCATATTTTGGGACACATGTGGAACATTTTTAAGTATAAAAATGATAATACTGCTCACAGCACCTTTAAACGATCCCTGGTTTTCGATCTCGGTGCCTGGGCCATACTTTTTCTGATTCCTATGGTGAGCTAATTCGTCTTCTACAATCAAAAAACACAATAATATTCAATAAAAGACACATTTTCTGGAGCAAAATTCTTAGCTGTGAGTTAAAACCAGTAGTGTGTATGATTTATTCTGTGTTATTTATAGGGCTGCACAATATATCGCAAAATTATTGTTATCGCAATATCAGCAAATGCAATATTCGTATCGCAAGAATCTAAATATATCACAGAAAACATGCGATATTCGATGACTATGTTAACAAATGCGATATTTGAAAATAGAGCCTACTTTTCGAACATAGTAAGTTAAATTCACTACATTTCACAAAAATGTAAGTTCCTGTATTTACAAGTCAAAACGGCGACAAAATCCAAACTTAACACAGACTAAACCAGGAATAAAACAAGGCTAAGCTGTGACTAAATTAATTAAATTACCACTAAAACTGGACTTTTTAAACATTTTTATTTAGTCACAACACATTTTCTTTTAAGGCTCTGGTGGAAAATGATTCTTCAGAGTAAATCTCTGTCAGATGGAGACCACAGTGTTATTGTGATATATTTAGATTTTTGCAATACGGATATTGAGTTTGCTGATATTATGATAACGATACTTTTCGATATATTTTGCAGCCCTACATTAACGCTCCCACCAGGAACTGAAACTTGGTATTGAATAAAATACATTTTTCAATACCAGTAGTATTCTAACTTTTTTTTTGTTTTTTTTTTTGATAACGTATCATTTGATGGTACCCAGCTCTATTCTTAAGTAAAGAAACTGAATACTTCTTCCACCACAGGGGACCTTTAAACCACTTCATATTCACTTCTTTCCATTACATTACATTTTGGGAACTTCTTAAACAAAATCAACAGAAAAAGTGCCATAAGTTCCACAGCTGTAGCCCATGCAGTGATGGAATATAAGGCTCCTGCGTCCATGTTAAAAACGTATTTTATTGCAACACAATGGCGGCATAAACGCGGTATGTTGGCGTTACAATGGGAACCTCCCACTCCACTTTGGTGCCGTTGTTCTGAGAGCTGACGAGTGGCCACAACAATGGGCCCAGTACAATGCTTCCAGATGACTGCGGTGTCAGTGATGATCGGTTTATTTCTGAGTATTCTCGTCTGTGTTGTGAAGCATTACTGAAGTTGTAACCTTCATTCATCCAGCTGTGGCCAGATGAGTTTACTGGAGAGTCCACATCTGCAGAGGAGACAGGAAGCGACGGTGCAGCTGCCTCTCCTTACATAACATACTCTGTCACACTGAAAACATCTGCGTGTTTTCTCCGTAACACTTTATTAAAACAGGAAAAAGCACTTCTAGGAATAAAATCAAATCTGGGTGTTTCTGATTTAAATCCTTTTTATTTTCTCATAAAACTTTTTAAAAATATGGACCGTGACTCAGCCCTGAAGTGAAAAACAGCCAAGAATCATAAACTGAAAAAGAAAAACAAGCCTCTCCTCTGCATCCTCTTCTCTCACAACAAATAACTTCACTGTTTAGCCCTGGTTTGGTGTTTTTAGACCCAAATAAAAGAAGAAAAGAGAAGTGAAATGTATTAAAATGGTCTTTGGTGCAGAAATTCTCAACAGAAGTCTATAATGAATATAATATCTGTTTCCATTCAAACCTGTTTTCCACTTGAACCAGTCATAAGGGTTTAAAATGGGGCGGGCTTTATGTGACGATCTCTTTCTCTGATTGGTTGTATGTTTTTAAATGGTGTGTAATAACAGAGAGAGATGGTTCCTCTCTTTAACCCTGTCCTAATGTGGTCTCCTGCTCAGAAACAGACCTGCAGTAGTATTCTGTTTGAGTAATCCTGTATGCTGAGGCGCTGCCCTTCTCCAGACCTGAAAACGCTCGGTCTCACAGCTCTACGTAGAAACCAGGAAGTGCTCCTGCGCGTTTCTAAAGCCCAGACACCGTCACCGGACTCGTTCTGATCATTTCAGCCTTAAACCTCAGCCTTAAACTACGACGCATCAGCTCAGAAATCTATCTGTTAGCTTCATGTCGCTATTATTTTAAGTTATAAAACATGAAATACTAATGCAAAGCAGGCCAACACTGTTTCAGAAAGAGTGAGAAAAGAACAATATGGGGCTTTAAATTTGCACAGGGCTAGAGTAAAAGTGGAAAGGATACAGATGAGAACCACTCCTGGGTGTTGTGCAAGTCCTGGGACACTGAAACCACTGCAGTAACCAAAATTATTATGAGATAAGAGTCGACAACAACAATGGCTGGACAAAATTTATGTCCTCAATAAAACAACAGCTCATCTCTTTGGTTGTTTCCAAATGAGTGCGGTGTGAGTGAAGGACTGGGACTGTTCTCTGAGTTATGCAACTGATGATTTTATTATTTTGAGGAACACATTTTCTAAAATATTCGGGGGTAAAAGAAGTACTCAAGACTACTACTACTATTACTACTACTACCACTGTTGCTGCTACTATTTCTTTCTGAAACAGTGACTCTTCTGCATTAGTGTTTCAGGTTTGTATCTGTGGAAAACCTCTTCTGTTGGGAGCTGTTACTGTGATTGGATTAGGAGTCTGTCGCCCCCTGCTGGCAACGCTGGGGACTGGGCAGAGCATAAAATGACTATTTAACACTGCTGTTAGCAACATGAGGCTAACAGATAGATTTCTGAGCTGATGCTTCGTAGTGACGGAGGTTTAAGGCTGAAATGATCAGAACGAGTCCGGTGATGGTGTGGCTGTAGTAAATGATTTGTTTCCTGCTGATGGTTGACTAGAGCGGCAACATCACAAAGAATAAAAAGTAAATTGCTTATCCAAATTAAGGATTTTTAACAAAAAAAGGTGTGTGTGTGTGAAAACAGGGAATAAACGCCACAAAATCCAGCCTTTTACTCAGCTGTAGTTGCCCTGTCAGACGAACTTTTTACATTACACTCTACAGGAAGAAGCTTTTCTGGGCCTCAGAGGATTTTCGCGCTGCAGTACTTCAGAGCGGCCACTAGTCAATTTGGTATCAGGGGACATCCAGATCTTATTATACATCTATGGGTGACGGTGTCTGGGCTTTAGAAACGCACAGGAGCACTTCCTGGTTTCATGTGTCTACGTAGAGTCGTGAGACCGAGCGTTTTCAGCTCTGGAGAAGGGCAGCGCCCCAGCATACAGGATTACTCAAACAGAACATGACTTCAGGTCTGTTTTTGAGGAGGAGACCGCATTAGAACAGGGTTAAAGAGAGGAACCGGAGCTTTATCTCTGTATTATGTCATCAGTACTGTTCTGTAACCTGGTGTGTGCTTCACTGACTGCAGTATTTTTCTGTTTCCTTGTGTAGAACTGCAGCACCCTGACAGTCTGAGGTACAAGTACAACTTCATCGCTGACGTGGTGGAGAAGATCGCTCCAGCTGTGGTCCACATCGAGCTCTTCAGGAAGTGAGGAGCGCACACGGCACTTTACATCCCACAGTGAAGTTTTAATGACAACATTTCAGATTACCGTACTTTCCGCACTATAGGGTGCTCCGGATTATAATGCGAACATTGAACGGTCTATTTTCAAACTTTTTTCACATATAAAGCGCTCCGGACTGAATGGCGAAACAAAACAGTCAGATAAGTCAGTCAGTCAAACTTTATTCAGTGCATTCACCATAACTCCCAAACTTGTTCGCGTGAATAAAAAACACAATCTGAGACGGCTAAATCAAACGATAGCTTATTCACAATAACTCATAACTGTTCAGTCAACGTTATAACAAAATACAACACAATACACTCACTTTCAGTTCATTCCTCGTCCACAAATCCCTCAAATTCTTCATCTTCAGTGTCCGAGTTAAACAGTTGGGCGATTACGGCAATATTATGGTGAAGCACAGTATGTATTACTCCGCGATGCTCCTGACTATGGTAGCCGTAAATAAATTCATATATAAGGTGCTCTGGATTATAAGGCGCACTGTCATTTTTTGAGAAGATTGAAGGCTTTTAAGTGCGCCCTTTAGTGCGGAAAATATGGTATTCTCAATATATTCACCTGTACCTGCCTTAGCTGCGATATTAGTTTTTTATTATATCAAACCATGGTCACAAGAAAATAGCACATCCAAAAACACTCCAACGATCCTCATTCTTTAACACTTTCCAACCTAATTCTCAGGAAAACAAACAAAGTTACACAGAGCACAACCGGCACTATCGTCCGCCCGGCGTTGATCCCAAAATCCCAGTAATTAAAACTGGAAATATTGAAGTTATAATCCACAAAGTTGGCTCTGCGGCACAGTGAGCCCTGGAAGGGACGTCACTCTCCTCAAACAGCATCATGTCTTCCTTGTACTGTCTTTGCAGTGTCCATGTTCCACGCAAAATAACTAAAGATAAGTTATTTCTCCCCTGCTGAGTATTTACCTGTGACACATCACCAGACTCAGGACGGACCTCTGTGGCCTTTACAAAGTTAAACATTTGAGGTAGCTTTATCATAAGTTAAACTCACATTATTTTATTTATTATTATTATTATTATTATTATTATTATTATTATTATTATTATTATTATTATTATTATTATTATTATTATCTTTTGGCCATTTTCAGGCTTTATTGATTGGACGGAGTAGCAGGAATCAGGAAGAGATCAGGGAGAGGCTTTCAGCAAACTCTCAGAGTCTGGACTCAAACCCAAGACATCGAGGCAGGCTGCAGCTGCCCTGTACATTATAATAAAGATAATAATGCATTAGTCTTAAAGTGCTTTTCTAGACACTCAAAGTCACTTCACAGTTTGGTGCAGACCGTATGACCTGGAGAGAGTAGGATTCGAACCCCCAACCTTCTGGTTACAGGACGACCGCTCTACCTCCTGAGCTTCTGTTGCCCCAACTTCACTAAATTTAAAATGTAGTTTTGCTGCAGCAGTGAATATTTTAGGGATTCTCTGAGTGTGAATGAGCAGTAGGTAGCTTTACCATAAGTTATACATTATTATGGTTAAAACACACATTATTCTGTATCTAGCAGTAGCTCAGTTGGTAGAGCCGTTTGCCCACTAACTGGAAGGACGTGCCGTTGTGTCCATGGGCAGGACAAATCACCGGCGTGGCGTGTATGAGTGTCACTGTGACTGTGTTTGGTGCAGAATGGCTTTATTTTGCTGTCTTTTTTGACCAAGTGCCCATTTTTCCTCCATTGCTTCAGCGTTGATGTCATTATGCCTTTCCACCCAAGGTCAGTCTGCTCTGGTTTAGTTCTTTGTGTTCTTCTAGTCCACTAAAGTCCTGGTTTGGTCTAATCCTTGTCTTGTAGATCCATGTTTAGTCCACTTTCAGTCCACTTTTAGTCCACTTTTAGTCCACTTTCAGTCCACTTTCAGTCCAGTTTCAGTCCAGTTTCTCTCCACATCTTGGTACTGCCCTCCACACTAAAGGCTCCTTCGCTTTCTCTCCAACAAACCCTGGTATTTTTGTGTTCTGTTCTGGTCCGTCTCCATCTCTCATCAATAACATAGTTTAAGAATGAGGCCACGCACAGAAAACTCTGTTAAAGTCCCAGAGTCCCTCAGTGGACCTGACTGAAACAAACATGTTTATCAGTCTCTATAGAAACTCAGTCACGTCATCTCAGTGTTCTCACGAAATAAAACACAAGACCTGGATCAGAACCAAGTTAGTCCTGGGTTAGTCTTGGTTTAGTCATAGTTTAGACCTGGGTTAGCCCTTGGTTTAGTCTTGGTTTAGACCTGGGTTAGCCCTTGGTTTAGTCTTGGTTTAGACCTGGGTTAGCCCTTGGTTTAGTCTTGGTTTAGAGCTGGTTAAGCCCTTGGTTTAGTCTTGGTTTAGAGCTGGTTAAGTCCTTGGTTTAGTCTTGGTTTAGACCTGGTTTAGCCCTTGGTTTAGTCTTGATTTAGACCTGGTTTAGCCCTTGGTTTAGTCTTGATTTAGACCTGGTTTAGCCCTTGGTTTAGTCTTGATTTAGACCTGGTTTAGCCCTTGGTTTAGTCTTGATTTAGACCTGGTTTAGCCCTTGGTTTAGTTTTGGTTTAGACCTGGTTAAGCCCTTGGTTTAGCCCTTGGTTTAGTTCTGGTTTAGCCCTTGGTTTAGTCTTGGTTTAGTTCTGGTTTAGCCCTTGGTTTAGTCTTGGTTTAGATCTGGTTTAGCCCTTGGTTTAGCCCTTGGTTTAGTCTTGGTTTAGTCCTGGTTTAGCCCTTGGTTTAGTCTTGGTTTAGACCTGGTTTAGCCCTTGGTTTAGTCTTGGTTTAGTCCTGGTTTAGCCCTTGGTTTAGTCTTGGTTTAGCCCTTGGTTTAGCCCTTGGTTTAGTCTTGGTTTAGAGCTGGTTAAGCCCTTGGTTTAGTTTTGGTTTAGACCTGGTTTAGCCCTTGGTTTAGCCCTTGGTTTAGTTCTGGTTTAGCCCTTGGTTTAGTCTTGGTTTAGTTCTGGTTTAGCCCTTGGTTTAGTCTTGGTTTAGATCTGGTTTAGCCCTTGGTTTAGCCCTTGGTTTAGTCTTGGTTTAGTCCTGGTTTAGCCCTTGGTTTAGTCTTGGTTTAGACCTGGTTTAGCCCTTGGTTTAGTCTTGGTTTAGTCCTGGTTTAGCCCTTGGTTTAGTCTTGGTTTAGCCCTTGGTTTAGCCCTTGGTTTAGTCTTGGTTTAGAGCTGGTTAAGCCCTTGGTTTAGTTTTGGTTTAGACCTGGTTTAGCCCTTGGTTTAGCCCTTGGTTTAGTTCTGGTTTAGCCCTTGGTTTAGTCTTGGTTTAATCCTGGGTTAGTGCTGCATGTGGCCTGTGGAGCAGCGGCTCTACCCTGAGCTCCTCTCTGTGACAGAGAACGCCCAAACTCTGAGGAGGAATCTCTTTTTAGACGCTTGTAACTGTCCTGAGATCTTATTCTTTGGTCCTGACCCAGAGTTAGTCAGGACTCCGCTCCGTCTTCACCACAACAGAGCGTCACTTCTGCATCTTATTCACGTTTTACTCACAGAAAATTACCAAAACATGAACACATAAAACGTGAAATCACAGGTTGCTGGTCCAGTCGCCTGCACAGTCAATCTCTTTTTGGCTGAGTCATGTAAAAGGGGCCTAAATGATAAAGAAGAGCGTATTTTAGGATTTTTTTTGTGGATTTCAGTGACAAACCTCTCTGTGAATGTGATTCCAGGCTGATGTTCTCTAAGAGGGAGGTGGCTGTGGCGAGCGGCTCCGGCTTCATCGTTTCTGAAGACGGACTCATCGTCACCAACGCTCACGTCGTCGCCAACAAACAGAGGATCAAGGTACGAGACCAGAAGAGTCTCATTAATGTAGCCCAGCACAGAGAGGAGTGATGCAGCTCTGCTTGTGTCCTGCAGGTGGAGCTGAAGAGCGGAGCCACGTACGACGCCAAAGTCAAAGACACGGACGAGAAAGCCGACATCGCTCTGATAAAGATCGAGGTGCCGGTGAGTAACTAGGACTAAACCAGAGACAAAAACTAGGACTTGTCTTTGTTTAGACCTGGTTAAGTCCTTGGTTTAGTCTTGGTTTAGTCCTGGTTTAGCCCTTGGTTTAGTCTTGATTTAGACCTGGTTTAGCCCTTGGTTTAGTCTTGATTTAGACCTGGTTTAGCCCTTGGTTTAGTCTTGGTTTAGACCTGGTTTAGCTCTTGGTTTAGCCCTTGGTTTAGTTCTGGTTTAGCCCTTGGTTTAGTCTTGGTTTAGTCCTGGTTTAGCCCTTGGTTTAGTCTTGGTTTAGTCCTGGTTTAGCCCTTGGTTTAGTCTTGGTTTAGATCTGGTTTAGCCCTTGGTTTAGTCTTGGTTTAGATCTGGTTTAGCCCTTGGTCTAAACCAAGTCTAAACAAAAACTAAACAAGGACTAAAATTAGTTTTGGATTGAATTGACATAAACTTTATGCAAATACAAACATCATTACTGAAGTGGCAGCCAATCACAGAACAAGATTTGAAAGACACTGGAGAGGAATTGGTTCAGAAACAGAAGTTGTGTTTGAAAGCTCCGCCTCTCGTCAGCGACCTGAGGGAGGCTGGAGACACGTGGAGAGAGCTGAGCCTAGGAAAGAGATTTTGTCACTTTTGGTCCAGTTTTGCTCCTCTAACATGAGGCTTTTACACAGAATATGACAAAATTACACATGAAAGTGTTTAGTTTAATGCATTTACCTCTCTTGTGTCTATACATTTCTATTGGAAATATTAAAGTCAACGGCCATTTTTTGAAAATGAGTTTCTCACACTCTGAGTCAGAAATCTCCACTACAGCAGCTCCTACAAGCCTGATTTATTGTTCATTTTCCTCCTAAAAACAAGGTGAAATTGGATTTTTTAGGGCTGTTGTGAGTATTTTCTAATTTACAGAAAGACAAACTGTATTCTACTGTGTCCGATGCTGCAGAACTCACCAAACAGACTCACGTCCAGCGATTATCAGCCCGGCCTTTAGCTCTACTTGACTCCACTGAAACCTCTCTCACACTCAAACCTGTATTTAACCTTGTGTTGTGTGTTCTCAGTTTGTTTTGCGTCTTCAACCTTTTATTAACCAGTTCCTAATGACACACAGGACACAGAGGACAGGAGTCTGCAGAAGACGGAAGACGTCTGTGGTCTCTGTGTCCTCTTTGTTCTTCTCTGGTCCTTTTAATCACCTCCTCTGTCTGTAATCTGCACTGCTCATCATTTTTTGCTTTGAGTTTTACATTCGCCTCCTGTGTTTGTAGAAAAAAAATTAAGTTATGAAAAGACAAAGAATGCACTGATTTGATATGGAGAAGGTTGTTTTGCAATGATTCCAATAAATGAGGAGAAAAAAAGGTCTGCAGCAGTTTTTGTAACCTCTGCAGAGTCATGAAAACCTCTGCTCCGCTCTGCACATGCTCAGTAGAGACGCTTGTGTCAGCCCTGTGTTTCTCATTTACGAGACTCACGTGGAAACTTTACAAAACCAAAAACCAGGTCCGGCCAAGTTTCCCTGTTTCATGACTCAGCGACTTTCACCGAAGCATCCCAACCTCAGAAACTCTCCCCAAAGAAATTTAATCCTGAACTACAGACCGGGCTGAGAGCTGAATAATCCAAACCAGGCTTTGTATGTAAGGACGTGTAAGGACAAAGGAGGAAGGAATTTGAGTTTTTGGTCATTTATTTTCTGGACTCAGCTTCTATCGGGAGGTGGGAGTCTGTGGGTATCTCAGGATTCGATTCGATTTCGATTCAGAGGCCCATAATTTGATTCAAAAGCAATGCATCAGACACCTTTCTGGTTTATGTCAGCATTAATTGTTCAACAATAATTCATTTTAAAAGACCTTTTTCACAATAACCGGAAGTAACTACTTGTCGTGTTATCCCATTTCTGGTTAGCGCCTGTGTGCCGGCAAAATGGAGCGAGTGTTTTCAACAATCTTCCTAAATTTAGTTTTTGCAGACGTAGTGACAGTTACAGAGGCAAAGACACCACCCAGACAAAGACTACAAACTGTTTTATGAAGAATTTATTTATAGTTATCCAGGAAAGTAAAGAAGAAAGCTGAAATGCTGTCAACATTAGCCTTAGCATTAGCATTAGCATTAGCTCACTACAGCAGATAAACAATGAAGTATTTGTAGTATTTTTAGACGGAAAATGTCTAAAATGAATTATTAAACAGCACAGAGCTGTAGTTTATATTTTTACTGCCAGTTTTGACTCACATTGGGATTGATGGTGATGTTTTGTGAATGAAAACATGCTCATCTGTGTAAATATAGCTAACCTATTTTAAGTTTTATTCTGTAATAAACTGTATCTTTGGTCTCTGTATCTGTAGAGGACAAAATGTAGTTGCGGGGCCAAGTTTTTTATTTTTCAGCTTGTTTATTTTACGCCACTTGCAACCAGGACCAAAAGTATCGCGATCGGATAAAAATACAAAAGTGTGAAAAAGGTCTACTGTATATTTTATATCTGAAACGCTTTCTTCTCCAAATAACTAGTCTAGAGAATTAATAAATGATATGTTGCAGTAGTAAATTCTATTAGCATTTACTAGAACTGACTCTTTTTAACCCAGCAGCAAAAAATTTGTTTTGGACACAGCTGCCTTTAATAATTTGTAGTCTTTACAAAATTCTGATTATTAGCTTTTCTGAATCAACTCTTTTTAAAGAAATTATTGATGCATCAGAAAAATGATTATGTTTCCCACCTCTAGCTACTATGGGCCTTATTTTTCTGTCCACTGTAAATCCTCTGCCTCCTGTCTCTAGTTATTCACAAATCTATCTTTCTTTGGTTCTTGCAACCCTCTCCATTTATTTTTGCTCGTGACCCCTTGTTGCTGGCAGGGGGCATGAAGTTTAAAAAAGGGTGAGTCTAGTTTGCCTATTGTCTGTCATCGTGTTGAAATAAATAATCAGATTCAGTTCAAAACAGTTTTTACTCAGTGATTTCTTCAATGGGCTGTGTACAGCGAGGCTCATAATAATCACAACAAGACAAACTGAGACAGAGAAATCAGCTGCTAAGCGTAATTAGTGCACTTTTGTAGACGCACTCCTGTCATATTGTGTGCAGCCATCAGTCTGAACCACACTAAAACACAATAGACCCAGAGCAGACAGAGCCCTGCAGCCTGTGATCTGCATAAACAAATTCCAGACTAAAGGAAAATTGGCAGAGGACAGCAGGAAGGTTTCAGTAAATACTCCCATTTCTCTCTTGGCTTTCTCTTCTTTTTAATAACTCGCTGTCATGGAGTGTGCAGTCTTCCACACATAGTGACTTTTTGCGGCTCCAGACTCGTCAGCTCATGTTCACATCTCATGCACTTTCCTGACTTATCTCCAGTATTTTCCGTGTACAGTGCAGATGTTCTCCTCCCTCTCTGAGTCAGGCCTGAGTCATCCTCAAATATTTGCTGATAGAGGCTGATGTTTTCCAGTCCTGTACTTCACACACTAACCCTTACCCTGCTGCTGCTGCCACCGCTGCTGTGGTCTGTTGTGTTTGAAATAGATTTTCTTTTGGACTCGGCCTGAACTTGTCTCTGAGTCAGACCTGGATCCACCGCTGCAAACGTCCCCAGAGTCTGGAAAACCCAGATTCTGTCCAGGTTTCTTTGACATTCAGAAGGTTTTTCAGTCTAGTAAATAAATGTCAGTGGTTGGCTGTAACATCTACTGTCCTAGGTCTACTTCAGGTCTTATTCTAATTCTAGAGCTGGCCCTTTAGTCCTGGTATACGCCTGTTTTTTAGACTGGGTTTAGTTCTAGTTTAGTCACGGTTTAGACCTGTTGTAGCCATAGATTAGTCCTGGTTTAACCCTGGTTTTGCAATGGTTTAGCCCTGTTTTAGTTCTGGTTTACCCCTGTTTTAGTCCCAATTTAGACCTGGTTTAGTCCTGGTTTAGACCTGGTTTAGTCCTGATTTAGCCCTGTTTTCGTTCTGGCTTAGTCCTAGTTTAGTCCTGGTTTATCCCTCTTTTAGACCTGGTTTAGACCGGAAAAGGGTGGCTTGCCCTCTCCAGGTTGGGGGAGAGTTCCTGCCTCAAGTGGAGGAGTTCAAGTATCTTGGGGTCTTGTTCACGAGTGAGGGAAGGATGGAGCGTGAGATCGACAGGACGGATCGGTGCAGCGTCTGCAGTAATGCTGTCGTTGTATCGGTCTGTTGTGGTGAAGAAGGAGCTGAGCCAAAAGGTGAAGCTCTCGATTTATCGGTCGATCTACGTTCCTACTCTCACCTATGGTCATGAGCTTTGGGTCATGACCGAAAGGACAAGATCCCGGATACAAGCGGCCGGAATGAGTTTCCTCCGCAGGGTGGCTGGGCGCTCCCTTAGAGATAGGGTGAGGAGCTCTGTCACACGGGAGGAGCTCGTAGTAGAGCCGCTGCTCCTCCACATCGAGAGGAGTCAGCTGAGGTGGCTCGGGCATCTGTTCCGGATGCCTCCTGGTCGCCTTCCTGGGGAGGTGTTCCAGGCTTGTCCCACCAGGAGGAGGCCCCGGGGAAGACCTAGGACACGCTGGAGGGACTATGTCTCTCGGCCTGGGAACGCCTTGGGGTCCCCCCGGTAGAGCTGGAGGAAGTGTCTGTGGAGAGGGAAGTCTGGGCATCTCTGCTTAGACTGCTGCCTCCGCAACCCGGTTCCGGATAAGCGGAAGAAGATGGATGGATGGATGGATAGACCTGGTTTATCCCTGGTCTAGTCCTGGTTTAATTCTAGTGCAGTTCTGGTTTAGTCCAGACCACTCGGCTCACTTTGCCACAGATGTAAGAACTACACATTTAGAAACTTCACTTGGCTAAAGCACCAGTATTTATAAAACCTATAAAACTTGTTTTACTAGTTGTAGTAAAATACTGAATACTAAAAGTTCTTCCCACTTTTGTGTATTTCTGTGTATTGGACTAAACTCTTGCATGTTGCCGAGCACAGACAGGTCAGTCCTCTGCCAAACTCTCACATGCAGCTCTTGTCCCGTCCCTCTGCCCCTCACACGGCTCACATCTGGAACCTCTAATCCTCGTCAGTCCTTTGTTCCTCTGGAGTCTGTCGTCACCTGCGGACCTGGTTCTTCACGGTCCTGACGTCAGGTTTTTGGACCGGAATCAGTGTGAAAGTGGGTCAGAGTCAGCCCGGTCCACACACAGGAAATGTCAAACACATGTCACTGCGGTCTTTGGTCTCGGGGTTCTGGTCTGTGTTAGAGTAAGTGAAGTAGGTCAGTGGGACAGCGACGTTTCGGGGGTCACCTCAGAGTCAGACATCTGTGGAAATGGGAGGTTTTTTTGTTAATATGTCCCAAGTCTACTGAAGTAAATGTAAAGGATTTAAGTGATAGAAATGCCATAGAGGCATGGAAAACATAGACAGAAACAGGACAGTAATGGTACAGAAACAGGACAGAAACAGGACAGAAACGGGACAGTAATGGGACAGAAACAGGACAGTAATGGTACAGAAACAGGACAGAAACAGGACAGAAACGGGACAGTAACGGGACAGTAACGGGACAGTAACGGGGCAGTAACGGGGCAGTAACGGGACAGTAACAGGGCAGTAACGGGACAGTAACGGGACAGTAACGGGACAGAAACGGGACAGTAACAGCACAGTAACAGCACAGTAACAGCACAGTAACGGGGCAGTAACGGGACAGTAACGGGACAGTAACGGGACAGTAACGGGACAGTAACAGGGCAGTAACGGGACAGAAACGGGACAGAAACGGGACAGTAACAGCACAGTAACAGGACAGTAACAGGACAGTAATGGGACAGTAACAGGGCAGTAACGGGACAGTAACGGGACAGAAACAGGACAGTAACGGGACAGAAACGGGACAGAAACAGGACAGTAACGGGACAGAAACGGGACAGAAACAGGACAGTAACGGCACAGTAACGGGACAGTAACAGGACAGTAACAGCACAGTAACGGGACAGTAACGGGACAGTAACGGGGCAGTAACGGGGCAGTAACGGGACAGTAACGGGACAGTAACAGGACAGTAACGGGACAGTAACAGGACAGTAACAGCACAGTAACGGGACAGTAACGGGACAGTAACAGGACAGTAACAGCACAGTAACGGGACAGTAACGGGACAGTAACAGGACAGTAACAGGACAGTAACGGGGCAGTAACGGGACAGTAACAGGACAGTAACGGGGCAGTAACGGGGCAGTAACGGGACAGTAACGGGACAGTAACAGGACAGTAACGGGACAGTAACGGGACAGTAACGGGGCAGTAACGGGACAGTAACAGGGCAGTGGAAGCAGCGGCAGTTCAGGATGCAAAAGGTTGGCTCCAGACATTGAGATATTACTAAGTTAAGTTAAAGCAGTCTTGTACAGAAATGTGTCCTCTGCTTTTGTCCCTCAGTGTCTCTGAGGTTAATCCCGTCAGGAGCAGAGGACCAGGTCTGAGCCAGGATCCTGGTCAGGAGGACCTAACTGGAGCATTACCCTACTCTACATGTGTTAGGTCCAGAAAGACCCCACATGTGCCAGGATTCAAACCCAGGACCTTCTTGCTGTGAGGTGGCAGTGCTAACCACTCCACCTCCAACCACTTGAGTGCACTTCAGGGGGAATTGTACCAGTAACCTTCTGGTTGTGTGGCAAGCTGATTTTCAAGTTTTCAAAGAGGCGACAGTGGCACAGTGGGCCCACCAACCGGAGGGTTGGCAGTTTGAATCCCACTTAGTGCCACAGTATGTCACAGTATGTGCCAGGGCATCTGGCATGAAACCCTTCTAAATCACTGTGTGACTCGTTCCCTGGTGACCCTGAATAAATAAAGAGAGCAGCTAAAAGATTTGTAATTTTAAAGTAGCTCAGTCAGTAGACATCAGACAGTGCACTGGGGCCCAGGACATGAGGGGCCCCGTTGAGAATCCTGTATTGGTGTGCAGTAAGCAGCAGGCATGACTCCATTTAAAAACATTTTCTTATGATTAGAAATTATTAAAAATGTATGATCTGCAAATTTTTACTTAATGCTGACAAAGTTATTTAAACAAAAATAAACATCTCATTTTATTTATATTTTTCTGACGTTTGAATATTTTAAAGAAAGTTTTAGTCGACGTTAAGTAGGTACACTTTTTGTTCTTAAAACTGTGATATATGGATACATAGACTGAATTTGATTCATAACTTGAGATCCCATTCAGAAAACCTGCACTAGGGCTCCTCATTATCACCTTACACCACTGCGCTTGCCCGTAGGTTGGCGGTTTGATCCCCACTACCAGCATTGCAAATTGTTGTTGTGTCCTTGGGCAAGACGCTTCACCCTCCTCACCAGGATGAATATGAGTGTGACTGAGGAGAGAAGGAAAAGTGGACTCAGTTGTGAAGCGCTTTAGGAATCTAGAAAAGCATTAATTATTAATCAAAGCCACTGTTATTATTGTTGTTATCATCAGGTGTTGTCTTTTTTCCATTGTGTTGCCTGCTGTTCTTAAATCGACACAGTTCTGACTCTGTTCCTTCTCGTGGATTACCTTGGATTACCTTGGATTACTTTGATTTCAAAGACCCCCAGACCGTGATGCATGGCCGTTCCTCTAAATTCACTTAGTATTTTGGTTCTTTCAGAGCCTGACGTCATGTTTCCAACGGCCCCTCTCGGTAAAAGGCAGAGTGTTTGGGGATTAAGTGTTTGGTTTTAAACAGATTATGACCAAATAAATGTCCCGTAAACGTCCCGGTGAGGCCGAGACGCAGTGGAAACACGCTGATTTACGAGGCGCTAAACCTCTGTGTTCTACTGTTCCTGAGAAGTCTACACAGAGTACTCAGAAACACGGACTTAAGTGTGATGAAGCGGAGACTGGTCCAGTGGTTCTTAAGCTACGGGACGGGTACCGCCAGTGGTACGCACTGCTCTGTGTGGTTGTACTCGGGAGTGTCTGTGATTTTTCTGAGGACAAAATCCATTAAATAGATCGTGACAGGCTGGTTTAGTTCAGGTTTAGTCCAGGTTTTGTTCTGCTTTGGTGGTTTAGGGCTTAGACCTGGTTTAGGCCCAGTTCAGTCTTGGTGTTGTCAGGCTTAAGACTAGACAAGACAAAAACAAAATCAAGTCTAAGTCCTAAACAAACCAGGACTAGAAGAGTTTGTTTGGTTCTGGTTTAAAATCTGGTTAAGATCATCACTTTTAGTCCTAATTTAGACTTAGTTTAATCCTAGTTTAGTCCAATTTAAGACCTGGTTGACTAGGTTTAGATCTGATTTAATCCGATTCCTACTGTTAGACCTGATTTAGACCTGGTTTAGACCTGTTATCAACCTGGTATAGACCTGGTATAGACCTGGTACCTAGTATAAACCTGGGTTAGATTCTCGTCTGGTTTGGTCCTTGTTTAGACCTGGTTTAGTCTTGGTCTAGTCCTAGTCTCAGCCTCTCCTCTCTCTGGTTCTAGACGAAGTTTCCGGTCTTGCTCCTGGGCCGCTCTGCAGACCTCTGTCCTGGTCTAGTCCTGGTCTAGTCCTGGTCTAAGTCCTGGTCTGACCCCTTTTCCTCTCTCTGGTTCTAGACGAAGCTCCCGGTCTTGCTCCTGGGCCACTCTGCAGACCTCTGTCCTTGTCTAGTCCTGGTCTAGTCCTGGTCTAGTCCTTGTCTAGTCCTGGTCTAAGTCCTGGTCTGACCCCTTTTCCTCTCTCTGGTTCTAGACGAAGCTCCCGGTCTTGCTCCTGGGCCGGTCCGCAGACCTCCGTCCCGGTGAGTTCGTGGTGGCCATCGGGAGTCCGTTCTCTTTGCAGAACACGGTGACCACAGGGATCGTCAGCACCACGCAGAGAGGAGGCAAGGAGCTGGGACTCCACAACTCGGACATGGATTACATCCAGACCGACGCCATCATCAACGTCAGTACAGCACGTTCACATCACAGCAGCTTTTCTAAACAGTCGATAAGCGAGTAGAGCCACATAGACCCACGCTGACTATATCTGACTGAACAGACCTGTGTTTATCGCCTCTGTGCATTGCAAATGTGAACCTTTTTACAAGCAAAAGTGAAAGTGTGAAGTCACTCTCCATTAGAGCCAGAAATCCTTCAAAAATCTATTAAGTATGTGTAGTGCTCAAAGGTAATTGCCAAAATGTAACAGTAAATGTGTGTTTTCAATATATTTTGGCTGAAAAACCCATTCCTGCACGAGCGGCGAGTGTAAAAAATGGGCAAGACTTCTGTTTTCTTTGGGTCTCACACGGCCGGTGTGGCAGCTCTAATCTGCTAAACTGGCCGCCGCAGTAAAACGGCTCCTGACACGTTTGCCATGCTCAGGTTATGACGTTTGAGGCTCTCCTCTGCACCAACTACCTTCATGTCCTCCTTCTTGGCATCCATAAATCTGCTCCTCTCTGGTCTTCGTCTAGGCCTCCAGCTCAAACCTCAGCCTCATCCTTCTACCTATGGGTAGTGGATACATGTATCCACTGTCCCTACTCTGTTCATGTCCAGAACTTCTCAAGCCTGGGACACACCAACCCATCGCCCGACCGCTGTCAGCGGAGGCCACTGCTTTGTCTCCTCACGTCTCCTGTCGCTACTTAAAGTAGCCACAGACACCGAGAGGCTCAGACCCACGACCGAGCAGTGTGCATGTTCAAGATGTAATAACTATTTACTACAGCAGGCGGCGCTTGTCACTAAACTCTGCGGGTACATAAGACTCTAGTAAACAAAACTCCACAACTCTCAGGTGTTTAACTCAAGTATTTATCAGTGACTAATAATCATAAACTCGTCTGATCATAATAATGAATAAAAAGGACTGGATTATTGCAGCTGTTTGCCTCAGAGGAGGATTATATTTTTATCTGCACAAGGTTAAAGCTAAGGTAAGCTAACTGCTAACATTAACACGAGGCAAAGGTAAGGTAAGCTAATTGCAGCAATTAGCACAAGGCTAAAGCAAAGGTAAGCTAATTGCAGCACATTAGCACAAGGCTGAAGCTAAGGTAAGCTAGCTGCAGCACATTAGCACAAGGCTGAAGCTAAGGTAAGCTAGCTGCAGCACATTAGCACAAGGCTGAAGCTAAGGTAAGCTAGCTGCAGCACATTAGCACAAGGCTAAAGCTAAGGTAAGCTAGCTGCAGCACATTAGCACAAGGCTAAAGCTAAGGTAAGCTAACTGCAGCACATTAGCACAAGGCTAAAGCTGAGGTAAGCTAACTGCAGCACATTAGCACAAGGCTAAAGCTAAGGTAAGCTAACTGCAGCACATTAGCACAAGGCTAAAGCTGAGGTAAGCTAACTGCAGCACATTAGCACAAGGCTAAAGCTGAGGTAAGCTAACTGCAGCACATTAGCACAAGGCTAAAGCTAAGGTAAGCTAACTGCAGCACATTAGCACAAGGCTAAAGCTAAGGTAAGCTAACTGCAGCACATTACCGTCACATGTGTGGGAAACATAATTACGTAGTTGGTTATATTTTGATGTTCTAACATGAGCTGTTTGACAAATTGTGAACGGGACACAGCCAATCAGAGCCCGTCACAGACTCCACGTGTTCCATCAGCTGGACCTAGGTCCAACTGTGTCCTACTGCGTCCGACGGTGCGCAACTCACCAAACAGACTCACACCACCGACAACACCAACAACCTTCACATGAGCTATCCCTCTGATGGACTCGTTCCTGATCCTGTCCATCCTCATCATGAACAAAGAGAACAGAAACATCTCCAGCTCTGACTCCTGTCTGTTCCTCCGAGCCACTGTCTTTAAAGATACAATACTTCACACTTTTTTACTTCTGAGCTCCAGATCTGGGAAGCCTAGAAGCTCATAGCTCAGATAAACATTGCACGTACATTATTTTATTAATGTGACTAACTTGTTTGTGTTTTTGTTTTTCCTGCAGTACGGCAACTCAGGAGGGCCACTTGTGAACCTGGTGAGTACAGATCCTCATGGTTCTCGGTCTGCAGGAGAGTTTTAAGGAGTAAATGTGTAGTAGAAGTATTGTGTGTAGTAGTATAAAGTAGTGAGGTCATGTTTGGAGCAGTGTCCACAGCTGAAGACCATTAACTGTGTTCTCGCTCAAACACATGGAACAAAGTGAAACATCTGAGACACCAGAGAGCGTTCAGAGGACACTGGGACACATCTGGACACAATCAGAGACACAGGGGTTGACCTGGTTTAGATGCTGCTTTTGTCCTTGTGTGGTACAAGTTTAGTCCTAGTTTTGTTTTGGCTTAGTCGTAGTTTAGTCCTGGTTTAGCCCTGGTTTAGACCTAGTTCAGTTCTGGTTTAGACCTGGTTTAGTCCGTGTTTAGTCCTGGTTTAGTCCTGGTTTAGACCTAGTTCAGTTCTGGTTTAGACCTGGTTTAGTCCGGGTTTAGTCCTGGTTTAGACCTAGTTTAGACCTGATGTAGTCCTGGTTTAGACCTGGTTCAGTCCTGATTTAGACCTGGTTCAGTCCTGATTTAGACCTGGTTCAGTCCTAGTTCAGTTCTGGTTTAGACCTGGTTTAGACCTGGTTTAGTCTTGTTTTAGTCCTGGTTTAGACCTGGTTTAGTCCTGGTTTAGACCTGGTTCAGTCCTGGTTTAGACCTGGTTTAGACCTGGTTCAGTCCTGGTTTAGACCTGGTTTAGTCCTGGTTTTGACCTGGTTTAGGCCTGGTTTAGTCCTGGTTTAGACCTGGTTTAGACCGTGTTTAGTCCTGGTTTAGTCCTGGTTTAGACCTAGTTCAGTTACCTGTTAGTCCTGGTTTAGACCTGGTTTAGTCCGCTTTTAGTCCTGGTTTAGACCTGGTTTAGACCTGGTTTAGTCTTGGTTTAGTCCTGGTTTAGACCTGGTTTAGATCTGGTTTAGTCCTGGTTTTGACCTGGTTTAGGCCTGGTTTAGTCCTGGTTTAGACCTGGTTTAGTCTTGGTTTAGTCCTGGTTTAGACCTGGTTTAGTCCTTGTTCAGTCCTAGTTCAGCCCTGGTTTTGACCTGGTTTAGGCCTGGTTTAGTCCTGGTTTAGTCCTGGTTTAGACCTGGTTTAGTCCTGGTTTAGACCTGGTTCAGTCCTGGTTTAGACCTGGTTCAGTCCTGGTTTAGACCTGGTTTAGTCCTGGTTTAGTCCTGGTTTAGACCTGGTTTAGATCTGGTTAGTCCTGGTTTAGACCTGGTTTAGTCCTGGTTTAGTCCTGGTTTAGACCTGGTTCAGTCCTGGTTTAGACCTGGTTTAGACCTGGTTTAGTCCTGGTTTAGACCTGGTTCAGTCCTGGTTTAGACCTGGTTTAGTCCTGGTTTAGACCTGGTTTAGATCTGGTTAGTCCTGGTTTAGACCTGGTTTAGTCCTGGTTCAGTCCTGGTTTAGTCCTGGTTTAGTCCTGGTTTAGACCTGGTTCAGTCCTGGTTTAGACCTGGTTTTGACCTGGTTTTGACCTGGTTTAGACCTGGTTTAGACCTGGTTTAGTCTGGGTTTAGTCCTGGTTTAGACCTGGTTTAGACCTGGTTTAGTCTTGGTTTAGTCCTGGTTTAGACCTGGTTTAGTCCTGGTTTAGACCTGGTTTAGACCTGGTTCAGTACTGGTTTAGACCTGGTTTAGTCCTGGTTCAGTCCTGGTTTAGTCCTGGTTTAGTCCTGGTTTGAACCTGGTTCAGTCCTGGTTTAGACCTGGTTTAGTCCTGGTTTAGTCCTGGTTTAGACCTGGTTTAGATCTGGTTAGTCCTGGTTTAGACCTGGTTTAGTCCTGGTTCAGTCCTGGTTTAGTCCTGGTTTAGTCCTGGTTTAGACCTGGTTCAGTCCTGGTTTAGACCTGGTTTAGACCTGGTTTAGTCCTGGTTTAGACCTGGTTCAGTCCTGGTTTAGACCTGGTTCAGTCCTGGTTTAGTCCTGGTTTAGTCCTGGTTCAGTCCTGGTTTAGTCCTGGTTTAGTCCTGGTTTAGACCTGGTTCAGTCCTGGTTTAGACCTGGTTTAGTCCTGGTTTAGTCCTGGTTTAGTCCTGGTTTAGACCTGGTTTAGATCTGGTTAGTCCTGGTTTAGACCTGGTTTAGTCCTGGTTCAGTCCTGGTTTAGTCCTGGTTTAGTCCTGGTTCAGTCCTGGTTTAGTCCTGGTTTAGATCTTGTTTAGTCCTGGTTTAGTCCTGGTTTAGTCCTGGTTCAGTCCTGGTTCAGTCCTGGTTTAGTCCTGGTTTAGTCCTGGTTTAGTCCTGGTTTAGTCCTGGTTCAGTCCTGGTTTAGATCTTGTTTAGTCCTGGTTTAGTCCTGGTTTAGTCCTGGTTTAGTCCTGGTTTAGACCTGGTTTAGTCCTGTTTCAGTCCGGGTTTAGTCCTGGTTTAGTCCTGGTTTAGTCATGATGATAGTCTGTTGTAATTCTAGTTTTAGTCGTTGGTCTGGGGTCTGTTTAGTCCTGGACCTGGTTTTGGTTCTGGGGCCTCTGGTTCATGTTTGGTTTCATGTTGAGGACGGGGAGGTGATCGGGATCAACACCCTGAAGGTCACCGCTGGGATCTCCTTCGCCATCCCCTCAGACAAGATCCGACAGTTCCTCTCCGAGTCCCACGACCGGCAGGCCAGAGGTACAGGGACACAACCTACTGAGCTAACAAACCTACTGAGCTAATACAGGCTAAACTACTGAGCTAATACAGGCTAAACTACTGAGCTAATACAGGCTAACCTACTGAGCTAATACAGGCTAAACTACTGAGCTAATACAGGCTAACCAACTGAGCTAACAAACCTACTGAGCTAATACAGGCTAACCTACTGAGCTAATACAGGCTAACCCACTGAGATAACATACACTTAAACTTCCTCTCCGAGTCCCACGACCGGCAGGCCAGAGGTACAGGGACACAACCTACTGAGCTAACAAACCTACTGAGCCAATACAGGCTAACCTACTGAGCTAACAAACCTACTGAGCCAATACAGGCTAACCAACTGAGCTAACAAACCTACTGAGCCAATACAGGCTAACCAACTGAGCTAATACAGGCTAAACTACTGAGCTCATACAGGCTAACCTACTGAGCTAATACAGGCTAACCTACTGAGATAACATACTTAAACTTCCTCTCAGAGTCCCATGACCGGCAGGCCAGAGGTATAGGGACACAACCTACTGAGCTAACAAACCTACTGAGCTAATACAGGCTAACCTAATGAGATAACAAACCTACTGAGCTAATACAGGCTAACCTAATGAGATAACAAACCTACTGAGCTAACACACACACAACCTACTGAGCCAACACACACACACAACCTACTGAGCTAACCTCATACAAAATTCTTTGTTTTTCAGGTAAAACTTTACCAAAGAAGAAATACATTGGAGTCCGAATGATGGCGGTCACATCCAGGTCAGAGACAGTTTTTGGATTTTTTTAAACATTTTTCTTTAGTTTTCTGTAATCATTTTGGGGCTTTGAGTACATTTAGTTGGAAATAAACGTTGTACTTCTCGTGGTTTGTGTTGTGTTTTCTCAGTTGGGCGAAGCAGCAGAAGGAGCGTCAGCCGGATTTCCCAGACATCACCTCAGGAGTTTACGTGATGGAGGTCGTCAGCGGGACTCCGGCCGAGGCGTGAGTCGTACGCTTTTCTAAAACTCTGGAAACTGCTGTAGGTTTTACTATAGATTCTAATTATTATTAACACGTTCATTCAGCGCAGTAACTGGCACTCAGGGCATGTTTTTCCAGTTCAAACAGAACTCAGTAACTTTTACCTTAACTAAAGTTTGTGAGTCCGTGTGATGGTTAAAGCAGAACTCAGTAACTCTGCTCGTTTCCTCGCTGTTCTGTGTTGTTTTCCTCTCCAGAGCTCCCCCTACAGTTCGGAGTAAAACACTGTCATAAATACTCACAAGCCCAGGTGATTCCCGTGTGATCCCTCGCTCGGCTTTTCTTTTGTTTTCCCCTCCTCGTATCCGTACATTTGGTCGCTCTGCCATAACCTAAATCGAGAAATAAAGCCATTGCTAGCTTGTTGTTTTGCTAACTGCGATGTGCTGCTTTCTCACAAGCCCCGAGGGTTAGTGGCGTGTGTCATTTTCGGCCCACAAGGGGAGATCCTGGACGCTTCATTTAATTCAATTCGGTTCAGTTTTATTTGTATGTCCCAGTATCACAACAAAAGTCGCCTCAAAGGCTTCACAAACAGTAAATCAAACATAAACACACTCAGACTTTACACACAATCAACACAAACAATAACTACCGTATTTTCTGCACTATAAGGCGCACATTTTCTCAAAAACCGCCTTATAATCCGATGCGCCTTATATATGGATCAGTGTTGGTTAATTATGGCTACCGTATTCAGGGGGCGTCGCCGAAGTGACAGCGGTAAAAACGGTAAAGGGGAATTCCAGTCCCAGCTGTTCATGTGTGCCATAGGCGTGTTTATGGATCCTGCCGCAAAAGAACATGCTCCATCTCAGTAGAAGAGTTGCGACATTGAGGGGACAGAAAACTGAGCGCTCGAACACTGTTCATGTAGCTTTGAACTGCGACAAATGGAGTTGGAAATACATTGTTTTCAACGAGGGAGTTGTAAGAACGCTGGTTTGTATTCTATTAATAAAGTTTGACTGACTGACTTATCTGACTGTTTTATTGACATTCCCTTTAGCGCAGCGCCATCTAGTGGATGCGCCTTATAATGCGGTGCGCCCTATATATGAAAACCGTTTTAAAATAGGCCATTAATTGAAGGTGCGCCTTATAATCCGATGCGCCTTATAGTGCAGAAAATACGGTACACTAAACTAAAGACACCCAGGACGCTCCTGTCCTTAGACCCTCCTTCTCGGTAAGGAAAAACTCCTAAAAAAAAAAAAAAACAGACAACCCCACAACAACTCATTTAACCATCAGACAGTCTCCCAAACAGTTTATTTCAGGTAAAAAAAGTTACTGTGTTCCGCTTTAAACTAAAGAAGTTCAGCTCCAGCAGTGGTTGCTCCTTGTCTTCAGCCTAAATAACACATCCTGATGTTTATCTGCTGCTCCTCCAGAGCCGGGCTCCAGGACGGCGACGTCATCATCAGCATAAACGGACAGAGAGTGGTTTCGGCGAACGACGTCAGCAGCGCCGTAAAACGCAGCGACACGCTCCGAACCGTGGTGCGCCGCGGCAACGAGGACGTCATCCTCAACATCGTACCCCTGGAGATCGATCCTTGACCCGAAACCACCAGCTGCTTCCCGGCCAACCACTCAGCACTCGGCGGCTCCTGTTCCACCAATCAGGAACTGGCGTCTTCTGTTCGACCAATCACAGACGCTTTGACCAAACACACGAACCAATCAGACGCTTCAGGAGCTGCTGGGTTTGAGGACTGTAAATATTAGCACTTTTAACTCGTCTTCCACTTTACACTCTTTACGGCCGCGTCCACACTGAACTCTTACTTTGATTTTGGCTTCAAATATTGTGAATGTGATTGTAAATAGACCTTTATTGTCTTTATTAATTAAAATTTGTGGTTGTGCTATTAATTAGCAATGACTTAAGAGCTGGAAACTCCACTATGCAAGCAAAAAAGCTGCATTGAGCATGCTTTATTGACCAAAAACAACAATTTTATCAGTAAGCCCATTGGAAAGACTATGAACATCTAGGCTTAAATTTCCAAAACAGAGCAGTAGAATGTACTTAAGGTGGTGTGCCAGGTCCCTCTGGTGTTACTCACAACCAACTTTGATATTCATTGGTTTGAGGACCACTAAGTACCACTTCAGAAAATTGAAGGCCACTGGTGGTACTTATTATAACTATGCAAGAAAATACAATTTTTTTGCAGTAGGTTGTGTATCAGTGTTCAATATCACAACAGTAGTCGGCTAAAGGGCTTTACAAACAATTGTCACGCAATCAAACTGTGTCATCTGCGTAAAAACAAAAAAGAATGCCGTGTTTCCTAAAGGGAGCATGTAAAGCATGAACAGAATGGGCCCAATACTGAGCCTTGTGGCACTCCACAGCTCACTTTAGTGCACTGTGACAAATGTTTATTTACACTGACAAACTGGTATTTATCAGATAAATAGGATTTAAACCAACAGAGGGCAGTTCTAGAAAGTCAAATGTCAGACTCTCAGATGGAGCAGGGGCCAGTTTTGTCAGATTTTGTCAGATTGATTTGGTCCACAGCCTCTCTGTATTCATGCTGTGGTTTAACTCCGTCTACTTTATTGCTATTCAGACATTTGGGGCCTGATATAAAAACCTGCTGCCACTGGAATCAGGACATTTTCAACACACTTTAGCAGCAAAATCTGCCACAGACGTTTAGCCTTTCCTCCATCTCAGCCTCACACTGCAGACCTGTTGAATGCTGTGTGACGTCATACGAATGCAAACTCTTCTATAAAGCTTTAGTCCTTAGTGTGGACGTGGCCTGGGTCGATGCTGAAGCCTTATATTTATTTCCTAACCCTCAGATCTCGAGGAGAATCTACTAACTCTGTGTCCACTGCAGTTCAGTTTGTGAGGTATTTTATAATGTGTTTGTGTTTTGTTTGTTTGTTCAAAAGGAATAAAGTTGTTTTTAAAAAACACTGGTCGCTTCTAGTCCAAAGAACTCCTTTTTGTCTTCCACAAAAGTTTTTTTTTATTAAGTTTCCTTTTAACAGACCAGAGGTGTGTTTCTGTACGTGACATGTTCCAGCCACTGTCCTGCAGTCGTCCTGGGGAAGGGTCACAAAGAGTTGCTGTGCTGTTTGTCAAGAAGTCTAAAACAGAGATTCTTAAAGTTTTCACACCAAGCAGCACCTCAGAAAATATCTGACTTTAGAAGAACCAGCTGTAAAGGAACTAAAAAGAGCCTAAATCTAGACTAAACCAGGACTAACACAGGTCTAACCCGGGACAAAACCAAGACAAGACCTGGTCTGAACCAAAACTAAACCAAGTCTAAATCAGAACTAGGTCTGGTTTAAATCTGCAGCTGCCTGTTGTCAGAGGAAGGCAGTAAACATTAAACCTTCAGTCGTCTCTGGGCGTGAACAGAACTAGTCTTCTGTAAAAGTCTGACATCATTAGAGCCACATTCTTCAGACGTTAACAGCATTTTAACAAACGAAAACAGAAGAAAACAGTTAATAACGACTCATACTGTATTTTACAGACTATAAGTGGCTCTGGACTATAAGTGGCACTCGCCAAAAAATGCATAATGAAGAAGAAAACGTATATAAGTGACACTGGACTATAAGTCACAGTTTTGGGGGAAATTTATTTTACAAAATCTGACACCAAGAACAGACATTTCATGTTGAAAGGCAAGTTATAGTAATAATAGAATAGAGAACAACAGCTGAATAGGTGTGCGCTATGCTAACGTAACACATTGATGGTTATTCAGCTACATGAAGCATAAACAACGAACTGAATAGGTGTCTCGTATGTTAACGTAATATATTAACAGTTATTCACATAACTATAGCATAAAGAACATAATATAACAAGTTCACCAAACTCACCATCTCACTCCTAATCGCTAAATCCTTTAAATTCTTCATCCTCGGTGTCGCTTCTGAACAACTCCGCCAACTCCGGAGGTAGACGAAGCGCCGCTTCCTCCTCTGCGTCGTCAGACTCAGCATCAGTTCCATTTCCAATTATTCCTCTCTTTCTCAGTTGTCTTTATAGCCTAAGTTGTTAGTGGTAATGTTTACATTTTAAATTGTCAGTGGTACAGGTGCAGCAGATGCTGGTACACAAGCCTAGAGCGCCCTCTACCAACACCTGAAATATTTTAATATATAAGTCACACCTGAGTATACGTCGCACCTGAGCCAGACGATGGAAAAAAGTGCAGAGGACCAAACCTGAGCCAGGATCCTGGTCCGGACCCAGCAGGAGGAGGATTATTGTGCATGTTTTAGGATGACGGAGGAAAATCCACACAGACACAGGGAGAACCTACAAACTCCACACAGAAAGTCTCCTTACCATCCAGGAATTGAACTCGGGACCTTCTCGGTGTGAGGCGACAGTGCTGCAGCAGTTTAACTCAGTTTTGTCTCTGAGATTTTATTTACCAAACATTATGAAATAATGTTTTGGAGTCATTAGTTTTCCACATCAGAAAAACCAGGAAAGACTTAGACTTTGTTGATCCACAAGGAAACCTCCTTGGTAGTAGCTCACTTTTTCAAAAACACAAGTAAAATGTAGTAAACAAGGCCGGCCCTTCCTATAAACGAACTAAGCAGCTGCACAGGGCCCCACAGACATTAGAGGGCCCCAAGGCTTGTCCATATTTTCCTGATATTATTCATTTGTCAACTCTCTTTGATGAGTATTCTGGTTCTAATGTTCAGTTTGTCATTTTTGAGAGGGTCCATCTGAAAGCGGGGGCCAATGCAGCCTCTCAGAAAAAGTCAGTCGTTTAAAGAAAGTGAAATAGTCTCAAAAATGTAAATGGTCTCAAAAACAAACAAAAAAAACTGAGAGGCTTGGCCCCAAACCTGTCCTGCTTAGGGCCCCCAGATGTTCAGGACCGGCCCTGGTAGTATAGTTATAGGATCGTTGTAGCAATAAAATACTTTAAATAAAATACAATACAATAGATAAAAATTGACATGATTTGTATATTTACAAATCAACAGAAAAATAAAAATAGCAGAAAATCACAGCGGAGCGTTCACTGAGGTCTGGGGGCCAGCTCCAGCTCGTGGCCCCTGAGACGAGACTTAAAACCAGAGGGGACCGGGCGTTCTCTGGGGTCGGCCCCAAACCTTCCACAGTGAAATATATAAAGTCTTGACCCACTTTTATTCTCTGGCTTTTAACTCGGCATGAGCTGTGTGACTCTGTGCCTTTTACTGTTTTGTTTTATTTCTTTTTTCTTATTTACTGCGTTTTTAATGTATTGCTCTTATTTGATTTTACTAGTTTTGATTATTTTAAAGTGAACTAGTAAAGTTAAATCAAGCATTGATTTATTTATTTATTGTTTTAATCTTGTGCAGCACTTTGGACCCGGTCTGTGTTTGTAAAATGTGCCGTACAAATAAAGTGGATTGGTATTGTAACGATTCAAAGCAGGGGCATCCAAACTTTTTCCAATGAGGGCCAGATCTAGAGATGTGCAAATCTTCAAGGGCCAACAGTCTCTCCTGATGCTTTCTAAAAACTGAACGCATGTACAGAATAAATAAAATGTGCATTGTTTTATAAGAATTTTGTTTTCAAAGGCCAAATTATGCATGCTCACTTTATTTTCTTGCTTTCTGCACTTTATTCTGTATAAGAGCCACCTAAACAAGTGAATTTCTCTACTGTGAGATTAATAAAGTTCAGTCTAATCTAATTCACAAAAAAATAACATCTCTGAACATAAAAACTGCAACAGCAATTATTTTTCGACACTAATTTGAAAATACAACGCAGAGAGTATTAGATGAGAGCATAAATGTACAGACAAAGCGACAGAAACACTACGAAAGTGCTGGAGGGCCATAAATAATGCATTTTGTCATAGAAGCTGAGGGCCATATGAAATCTCAGACCGTGCCACAAATGGCCCCCGGGCCGCACTTTGGACACGTCTGATTTAAAGCCTTAAAGTTACACTGTGTAACTTTTCTCCTAAATATGTGGGGCATACTGACTTGTTTTTGTGATTTTTTGAGCGATTATAAGGCCTGAGGCGCGATCTGTTGCTCCGAGCGGGGCTTCTGTACTGAGAAACCGCCCTCGCAACTTGGCCGGGAGCGCTCCGCTGTTGAGGAAGAGTCACGTGACAGGGAACGACTCGCTTTACGGCATTCCCTTCAGCTCTTATACCTGAGGTGCAGTATAACCAGGAAGCTACTTTTAGCGTTGTTATTTTCGCCAGTTCGTCAGGGCCGAAGGACACAAGAAGATGAAGACAATGTCGGACGAGGCAAGAAAAAGAAAATGTGAAAGGGACCGCACCAGATCACAGACAAGAGTCAACATCGGACAGACTTTTGCTCGCTGGCGTCAGATGAGAGACAGAGAAGGCTGCAAATCAGATCACGTTTTTGCTTCTTTACTGTTGGGCAGGTAAATGAGCCTCTTTATTTTTTCTTTAGAACGTGCTTTTTCATACAGTTATTAGTTGTTTTTACTGCGACCATTGCGCGATATTTGTTGATAAGCTAACGCTAGCGCTAACTCTATAGAAGATCCAGTCCAAACTTCCAAAGGTAGCAGCAGGTCAACTAAAGTTGAAACAATGATGGAAATAGACGCACGCTCGCACAGTTTCAGAAGGAGGAGGGGCCCTAGTGTTTACGTTTTGCGACGGTGCAGTGGCACCTGTGGCCTCTAGAGGCGCAAGACCGGGAATCTTACACAGTGCAACTTTAAATATTAATTTTATATTAGGGCTGAGTGACTGTTGTAATAAACGGAGCGACCGGTTCTTTATGGCACTTGTCTGTTTCCAGTGACGCTGAACATCCTTTGTTTAGTGAATTTAGTTTAATGCCTTCTGGACGATGCTATAGAACGCCTTTAGCAACTAAGAAAGTCTATAAAGGGTCATTTGTCCCTAATGCAGTGAGTTTACTAAACAGAAGAAGAATTAAGCAGCACATTTTCAGACGCTTACATGATGGTGTTTCTCTGTACTAATTGTCTTTGGTATTTTTATACTGAACCATGTCTTGTATTTATTGTATTGACAATAAATTGACAAAGTTAAAGTTAAAGCTTGTGTATTATTGTAACACTAGCAAGGTGTTCAAGAACTGCAGGTGAGCTTCAATAACAAAGCCAGTCAGTGTGGGTCCTACTGCCATAAGGCAAGTTTTATTTTACAGAATAAACAAAAACATTAAAATGATTTATACTGAATCTGCAGAGGTGAGGCTTCAGCCTACAGCTGGGGTGATGGAGGCAGACTATTAGTGAAAAAGAAACACAAGGTTAAAACTCAACATAACCATTTCCACAACAGAAAACACCCAAATACAAGTGCCACCACAACCAATAACTACAAATAAGGTCAGCAGCTCAGTGAACTCCCACCACCACCAGCTGCAGGGTTTATAAAACTGTCCAATTTCTATGTCTGTATGGATTTATACATGTAATCTTTACATAAAACAAACGGCAACCAGCACTAAGCCTGTAAACAGACAGTGCTGTTAGTATTAGTAGTAGTATTTAGAAGTTGCTTCATAATTTAAGTTAAAAGCATACCTTCAAAACATGACAGTCTGGACTGTTAGAACCCTTTGAAACACAAAACATTACAATAAAAACAATAGTCTTTACAAAAATATTTAGCTACTATAAAACCAGTTTGTTTGGCTCAACAGAAATGACCACGTGCACAGGAAGAGGAAATGGAGCTGTGCACCTCTGACCTTTAAAGGCTCATGTGATATAATCACATGACCAAATCTAACCCTGCCACAGTATGATAAACAGAACACAAAATATAGTTTTAAATATAAAGAAATGTATTAAATTATCCAAGGGAAAAGAGATATGGAAATAAATAAACACAAATAAACAATGATCAAAAGGTTACAGTATGGATGGAACAGGTAGGGTAAGAGTACTGCAGCTGAGCATTAACATGAGTGATACACAAATGCTTTGTGGAGCCTGTTGTTGCATTAAATCCACTTTCTTTTTACTTTTCCCCTTTATTTTGGGTTAAGTTCACAGGATTTGGTCTCGAAACCTGGAAGTCTCAGCCTTGTGTTGGTCTCGCTTCACTCTGGACTCGGACAATTGAATACTTCACTGCTGATATTCAGTTTCTTTATTCATTCATGACTTTGGCTTTTAATCTGGTTATAAAACGATGAATTGGCATTTTGTTATTCAACCAAACTCGACCGTCGGAATCTGAATAAACCCACTGGAATCTCCCTGAGGCCGGGTGAAGGCTTTTCCCGTCAGAACTGAATCATCTCTGGGTCAAAGTCCAAAAAAACCAGGACCAAACTGAGACTCGTGTGCGAGGCCAGGATCCAGATCTGAGAGGTTCTGAGCGTATGATGAAGACGTGTTTATAATGCAGTGAGTCAGAAAGAGGACACAGCCAAACATCTGCACAAACATCTGCAGAAACCAGGTCAAGACTGCACGGGTCCAGGCAGATCCAGAGGACTGGGCTGAGACCGGGCTTCAGAGCAGAGATTAATGTTGAGAATGTTGACAGATAAAACCTTTTAGTGCAGGACATTACTTTGAAATCCTGTCCAAAAGCAATTAGAGCTAAGTAACGAGCTAAAAAAAAAACTACTAGTACCACTGTTTCTTTAAATGTGGATAAAATAATAACTAAAAGACATTAAAATCATATGAGCCAATATTTTCTCCCCCAACAGACCTCAGATCAGTTACCTTCATCCTGTCACAGACCTCAGATCAGTTACCTTCATCCCGTCACAGACCTCAGATCAGTTACCTTCATCCTGTCACAGACCTCAGATCAGTTACCTTCATCCTGTCACAGACCTCAGATCAGTTACCTTCATCCTGTCACAGACCTCAGATCAGTTACCTTCATCCTGTCACTGACCTCAGATCAGTTACCTTCATCCTGTCACTGACCTCAGATCAGTTACCTTCATCCTGTCACAGACCTCAGATCAGTTACCTTCATCCCGTCACAGACCTCAGATCAGTTACCTTCATCCTGTCACAGACCTCAGATCAGTTACCTTCATCCTGTCACAGACCTCAGATCTGTTACCTTCATCCTGTCACAGACCTCAGATCAGTTACCTTCATCCTGTCACAGACCTCAGATCAGTTACCTTCATCCTGTCACAGACCTCAGATCAGTTACCTTCATCCTGTCACAGACCTCAGATCAGTTACCTTCATCCTGTCACTGACCTCAGATCAGTTACCTTCATCCTGTCACAGACCTCAGATCAGTTACCGTCATCCTGTCACAGACCTCAGATCAGTTACCTTCATCCCGTCACAGACCTCAGATCAGTTACCTTCATCCTGTCACAGACCTCAGATCAGTTACCTTCATCCTGTCACAGACCTCAGATCAGTTACCTTCATCCTGTCACAGACCTCAGATCAGTTACCGTCATCCTGTCACAGACCTCAGATCAGTTACCTTCATCCTGTCACAGACCTCAGATCAGTTACCTTCATCCTGTCACTGACCTCAGATCAGTTACCTTCATCCTGTCACTGACCTCAGATCAGTTACCTTCATCCTGTCACTGACCTCAGATCAGTTACCTTCATCCTGTCACTGACCTCAGATCAGTTACCTTCATCCTGTCACAGACCTCAGATCAGTTGCTTTATTGCTTATGTTATCTATGTTCTATTGGGAATAAAATATTGGCTCACATGATTTGAAAGTCTTTTAGTTTTCATTTCATTCAAATTTTAAAAACATTGCATTTAGATAATCCAGGTGTAGTACTTCTACTACTAGTACTGTGTATTGGATCAGGCCCAGTACTTACTCTGGGTCTGAGGGAACCACTGTGAAAGTAACATTTCTCCAGTTAAGGTTTGGCGTTCCCTGCAAAGTAAAAAGATGGATAGATTATTTTAAGTTATTAAAGATAAAACACTAATGCAAAGGAGTCACAAACTATTTACCTTTAAGTTAAATCCCACTGGAGGGTGAACAATATCATTTTTTATTATTTTTTTTAATGTAATTTTGTGTTTTCGTGAGTTGTTATTATCTAGTCCCTCAGCTGCTTTTGTGTTTTATGGTTAATCCTACATTTAAAACCTAAATATTACTGAAGTCAGAGGCAGTCCTGGTTTGTGCCCCTTACCCAAAATGCAAGAATAAACCCTTAACCCTTCCTAACGTTATCTATATTGTTTTGTACCTTACATGATTTGGAAGTTTGTAATAAAACCTTTTCTTTTTGTGGAGCTTGAGGCCTTTTTTTGCTCCGTCGCCACAGAACCAGGAATAAAAGGACAGAGAACTTGATTTTCTTTCAAGCCTGACACTAAATACATGTAAATGAATATATTACAGACCCTGGATTCTCAACTGATGGGTGGAGGCCCAAAAGTGGGTCACAAACATCTTCTTAGCAGGTTGTAAAGTAAATAGTGAAGAAGTATATTTAGTGTCGAGTGTTTTGAGATATTCTGTGAGACTTTGATCAGGTTATTTTGGGGTTATAAAAGATATAAAATAGTAGTAATAGTAAAAAATGCACAGTTTTTTTTATTACACAACAGTGAATAATCATTTTTTGTTTTGTCTCTCCTCTTCAGATGGTTCTCATTTCATCTGGACTCGGTTATGTCACAAAACCAGGACACATCTGTATTAAATAGACTTCACTGGTTTATGACAAAGACTTTATTAAAACCATTATAATTTTAGTAAAAACAGCTCCACTTCACACACGGAGGCAGATGAATGAGCTGTTACTCATATTTACAGTAATACAGAGGTAACACACAGGATTAAACCAGGACCAGAGAAGATAGACTAAACTGGTTTTTAGGTTTTGAAGTACATAAGTTGTTGTAAAATGCAAACTGTCAGTGAAGAAACAGTAAAGGACTCGTTACATGCGACGGTAAAATACATCTTTAAGACAGAGTGCATCAGTGTCATTACAGTACCTTCCATAGACTTCACTGCATCATGACTGTGTTCAGCTGCACCTGAGAATCCCGGTTATGATCAGGTTTCTATCCTGGTTCTGACTTTGTGCTGTAAACATTAAATTCTGGGAGATGCAAGTGTCTTCGTTATAAAGTTTATACTCGTGGAGATCTCCAAAAGAAATCGTGATACTGAGGCAAATCAATAAGGTAGAATACTAGGAACTACAGAACTTAATCCCTGCTTTTTACAGTGTGTTTTTCAGTGTGCCCTGGGGCGGTTTGCAGCCGAGTGTGAAGCGGCCGGGATGAGAATTAGCTCCTCCAAGTCCGAGGCCATGGTTCCTGACCAGAAAAGGGTGGCGCCCTCTCCAGGTTGGAGGAGAGTCCTGCCTCAAGTGGAGGAGTTCAAGTATCTCAGGTGTTGTTCACAGTGGAGCTGAGACTGACTGCTGTGGTGAAGAAGGAGCTGAGCTGAAAGGCAAAGCTATCAATTTACCGTAGATCTATGTTCCTCCTCTCGCCTATGTTCCTCCTCTCGCCTATGTTCCTCCTCTCGCCTATGTTCCTCCTCTCGCCTATGTTCCTACTCTCGCCTGTGTTCCTCCTCTCACCTATGTTCCTCCTCTCGCCTGTGTTCCTCCTCTCACCTATGTTCCTACTCTCGCCTGTGTTCCTCCTCTCACCTATGTTCCTCCTCTCGCCTGTGTTCCTCCTCTCGCCTGTGTTCCTCCTCTCGCCTATGGTCAGGAGCTCTGGGTCAGGACTAAAGGACAAGATCTCAGATACAAGCGGCCAAAATGAGTTTCCTCCGCAGGGTGGCTGGGCGCTCCCTTAAGCTGGGGACACACTACATGATTTTCTCGTTTCTCGTCGTTACAGATTCTGAAAAGACTAGGAGCACACACTAACCGACTGGTTTCAGCAAATTTAGTTCTGATGACTGAAAGACTGGGGCTCACACACTACAACATCTGTAACTGCAACTGACGCCAAACAAACGCAGCAAACTCTGGCGGGGAACTCGCGAGAACTAAACTGGTAAACAAACATGGAGCTCCCTGGGTCGCTGTTGCCGTTGTGTGCGTAGCTATCTGTTTGGAAAAAGGGAAAGAAAAAACGGCAATGTATCTAGTTTCGCTTGGGTAGCGCTCAACTTTCTTCGGTGTTTGCCATGATTGTTTATGTTTTCTTCTTCTTCAAATTTCCGATTATATTTTCCCGCCGCTTCCTGTTTCTTCGTCTGCGCCTGATGCTATTTCCTGTGTCCCATCAACTGTTTTTCATCGGCCGCTGGACGCCATGAATTCCCAGTTGGATGTAAACAGCCCACACTACAGAAGTGTGGTCCAGAGTCGGCTTTAAAATTCAAACATGTTTGATTGCTTGCGACTGACGTCAGGCCGGGTTTTTGCGGCGCACACACTTAACGATTCGAGTCTTTGAACATCACACACTAACGGATTTCAGGGCCGACTGGTGATTACGATTCCCTGCAACTGTTGTTGACTGTAAAGACTCGCTGCAACTGTGAATCGTTATAAAATCGGGCAAAAAGATCGTGTATTGTGTCCCCAGCTTTAGAGAGACGGGGAGGAGCTCGGGGTAGAGTCGCTGCTCCTCCACATCAAGAGGAGCAGCTGAGGCTCGGGCATCTGTTCCGGAGCCTCCTGGACGCCTCCCTGGGGAGGTGTTCATGTCCCACCGGGAGGAGGCCCCGGGGAAGACCTAAGACACACCGGAGGGACTATGTCTCTCGCCTGACCTGGGAACGCCTCGGGATTCCCCCACATGAGCTGGAGGAAGTGGCTGGGGAGAGGGAAGCCTGAGCATCTCTGCTTAGACTGCTGCCTCCGTGACCCGGCAAGGCCTGGAGGAAGAAGATGGATGGATAAATGGTTCAATTCAAAAACAAATATATGTATTGTGTAGATTCAGAAGGAGTAACATTTTTGAAATATTTATTTTAAATAGTTATGATTATTATGTCGTCGGATAATATGTGATTAGAGGTTTTGGTTTTTAAACTGAGCATTATGTTTTAGTGACGTCTCTGCTGCTCTCAGACGAAACCCTCTGCTGTAATCTTCTTCCTGACGATGTGAGACAGGCCTCTCCTCTCTTCAGTCCACACTCAAAACTGTTCTTTTTAGCTGTGGGCACGACGACTGAAAGTGTTCTATCTGCACTTTTCTCTTTAATTTAATTTTAAGTGGAGTCTTAATTATAATTTTTAAATTTAATTTTACTGTTTTCATTATAATTCTTCTTTTTTAACTTGTCCTTTTTTCTGTAAAGCACTGGGAATTACTGTGTGTATGAATTGTGCTGTACAAATAAACTTTCTTTGTGTTATCTTCACCTGTGTTGTTGCCACTGTTGCTTCCCATCATGCAACAGCAGCAGCAGTGAGTTAAATAAGCCCTGTATGTTACCAACAATACAACAGCGCTGCGTTCACTGCCACACGTGCCTCGTAAGGACATGCACCCCACTCCTCCGTCCTCCATGAATCCAGGACACTATATTTTGTCACGTTTATAGGGTTTTTGGGTTCTAGTAAACATCCTGATCATAACCCGATACCCAGGTTAAACACATTTAACTAAACTGTTATTAGAATCCTCTCTTAGTGGACATTTAGTGCTATTACAAGTCTCTCCTTCTTCACGAATGCCTTTTGGTGTTAAGCTGGAGTAATTCTGGTTTAACAAAGCCAGACTCGAGTGGTTTAGTTCGTGTTTACTGCAGTCTCGGTGCATCTCTCTCCTGCGATGGTTTTAGGGCTTAAACCAAAGTGATTCTGGTTTAACAAAGCCAGGCTCAGGACAGACTCCAGTTTCTGCTCCAGAGCGTCCAGTCTTTTGTCGAAGTGCTCCTTCAGACGCAGCTCCATCTCCTCCAGACGCCGCTCCATCACTGGGTCCAGCTCACTGCAACACAGAAGAAGGTCAGGACTCAGGTTACAGCACTGTACCCAAAACACTCTGCTCTGCGTTCTGACTCCTCTTTACTCCTGCAGCAGTCTGAGCATCACCTGTCACCTTAAACCAGTGGTTCCCAAAGATGGGGTCCGGAGCCCCCTGGTGGGCCGCACTGCAGGGGGGCCCCGAGAGTTCATCTATATTTAAAAAAAAATTGAGTTTGAAATTAATTTTGAAGCAATTTTTAGCCATCAGTCTGTGATTTTGGTCGTGCTATTTGTAGTTTTGTAATATTATTTCTAGTATCTATAGTAGTGTTTGTAATATTTTTGTAGTACTTTTGTTGTTTGTATTTGAAGCATTTGTACTATTATTTCTAGCAGTTGTAATAGTGTTTGTAGTATTTTTGTATTATTATCTGAATTAATTTTGTAGTATTATTTGTAGTATTTTGGTAGTATTATATTTGTAATTGTATTCATAGTTTTTTATTATTTGTAGTATTTTTAAAGTATTTTTAAGTATTTTTGAGGTTGTATTTGAAGCAGTGGAGTCTTCATAACCTTAAAGTTTTTATAAAAATCTCTGAGGGAAAACATGACATAGACTTTTGAATACAGTAAAGTTTTATTGTTGGGGGTCTGCAGTGGATTTGTCTGATTTTTAAGGCGGCCTTATTGCTTTTGACTTTGGGAAAGTCATAAACAATACCTGGTTTTTGATACCAGGCACCTGAACAATACATTTTTCAATACTTATGCAATTTTAATTCATAGATAGATAGATATTTTTAGGCCTTTTTCAGCTTTATTAGATAGTGCAGGTGAGATGTGACAGGAATTATGGGGAAGAGTGCAGGGAGAGACATTCAGCAAAGTATGGGAGTCCGGACTCGAACCCACGACGCGGAGGCAGGCTGTATTTGCCCTTTACATGTGCCACAGCTCTACCGACTGAGTTATACCACAGTGCGTGCTCCCCTATTTCATAGTTTATAAATAAATTTGTTAAATTTATGGTAAAAGCTGTAAAAAATAGAGTGAGAAGTCTGTACTTTGAAAGATTTTTGGTATTTGCAGTTGGCGATAGTTAAAGGGCACAGTGGTACAGTAAGAAGGTCCCGGGTACGATTCCTAGACCGTGTGGGGCCTTTCTGTGTGGAGTTTGCATGTTGTCCCCGTGTCTGCGTAGGTTTCCTCTGGGTTTCCCCTACCATTAAACAAAACAAAACCTGTACAATAGACAACTTCCGTTTTGAGACGATGGGATGTATCTTCATTTCCAGTGCTGCTGCTCGCCAGTATGGAATTTACTTGGAGTCTTAAAAATTTGCCAAATATAAGGCTACATGATGTACAGAGATTTGCTGATGAATTAAAGTAAAGATTAGTTTGTAGTGTTGGCAGTAGATGTGAAAAGTCTATTATTTTGTCACAGACTTGATCACTACAGCAGAGTCAGTGTTCGAGCACAGAGCTTTACTAAATGAAAATATACTGTAGTACTATCCAGTGGTATTTCCTGATAAGCAGATTGTCAAATATTCAGATAAACTCAGATCATGACATGATCTAACACTGTTTTATAGCGCAGCTCTATCACTTAGCCATGTTGCTAACGCTATCTAGCTACATAACAAAGCACTCACTTCATAATCCAAGTATCCTTCGTTGAAGAATTAATATCCTTTCGCAAGTTTTGAAAGTTTTTGTGGGTAAATATTCCTTTGAAAATCGCTGTATATTGTGTAAACTTGTAAACGGCAATTTGAAAAAAGTCTGGGTGAATTTCTTATGGGAAAAGGGTCTATGGGTCCCCCATGGGGCCAGGACTCCCCTGTAAAAGAGATTCTGAATCTCAATGGGACTTTCCTTGTTAAATAAAGGTAAAAAAAAAATGCAGAGTGAGCGCTCTGTCAATAGTTGATCTTGGACGTCCACAAACCAAGCTGGTCTAGAGTAGTGAGTAGTAGTAAGGCTGTGTGTGAGTCTGCCCCCTGTGCTCTGGAGGTTGAAAACTCAAAACATCTGCTTCAACTGGACACAGCTGCTGTGTGTTTCTGAGGCGCTGTCTCAGGACCTGCCAGGCATCGAAACTTGGTACAGAAAGAAAATTCGTTTTTTGACACCACTAAGTGCTGGAGCTTTTTGGTCGGTAGCACAAAGGTATCGTTGTTCAGTACCCAGCCCTGCTCACCCCTGTTCCTTCCTTGGACCACTTTTCATAGATGCCATTTTTAATTTATCCTGCGAAACATGGCTGATCTAAGAAGATACCATGACTGAACTGAGGGGAAAACAGAGTCCACAAGTTATGGTTGAAATTAAAATGATTTATCTGTTTAGTCAAAATAAAGTTATGTCTCGGATAAACAAGAATCCACATGAGACAAACCTCCTCAAACCTTCACTTCCTCTGAGTCAGCTCTGATTCAACAAAACATCAACAACAGACAAAAAAATAAAGTCATTAATCTACCTTTAATCTGCAGCGGGTTAGATTTCTCCAGAGTCAAAGTGGAAAAATGTGGAATTAGAAGTGTTTTCTGAGCTGGTCTGTCTCTGAGATCTCTGAGCTCTGCCCACGTCACATCAGCAGCTTTTCCACACAGACTCTGCATTGTCCACAAGAACAAGTGACCAGACTGACATCCAGAGAGAAACATGCAGCAGATCCTCCCTGCGTCTGATTAAAGCTGTACCACTACAGCACTGTCTCTAGGATGTCATTTTAAATTTAGTCCTGGTTTAGACCTGGTTTAGTCCTGGTTTAGTCCTGGGTTAGTCCTGGTTTAGACCTGGTTTAGACCTGGTTTAGTGCTTGTTTAGACCTGGTTTAGACCTGGTTTAGTGCTGGTTTAGACCTGGTTTAGACCTGGTTTAGTCCTGGTTTAGTCCTGGTTTAGACCTGGTTTAGACCTGGTTTAGTGCTGGTTTAGTGCTGGTTTAGTCCTGGTTTAGACCTGGTTTAGACCTGGTTTAGACCTGGTTTAGACCTGGTTTAGACCTGGTTTAGTCCTGGTTTAGTTCTGGTTTAGTCCTGGTTTAGACCTGGTTTAGTCCTGGTTTGGTCCTGGTTTAGTCCTGGTTTAGACCTGGTTTAGACCTGGTTTAGACCTGGTTTAGTCCTGGTTTAGTGCTGGTTTAGTCCTGGTTTAGTCCTGGTTTAGTCCTGGTTTAGTCCTGGTTTAGACCTGGTTTAGTCCTGGTTTAGTGCTGGTTTAGTGCTGGTTTAGTCCTGGTTTAGTCCTGGTTTAGTCCTGGTTTAGTCCTGGTTTAGTCCTGGTTTAGACCTGGTTTAGTGCTTGTTTAGACCTGGTTTAGACCTGGTTTAGTCCTGGTTTAGACCTGGTTTAGACCTGGTTTAGTCCTGGTTTAGACCTGGTTTAGACGTGGTTTAGACCTGGTTTAGTGCTGGTTTAGTGCTGGTTTAGTCCTGGTTTAGTCCTGGTTTAGACCTGGTTTAGACCTGGTTTAGTCCTGGTTTAGTTCTGGTTTAGTCCTGGTTTAGACCTGGTTTAGTCCTGGTTTGGTCCTGGTTTAGTCCTGGTTTAGACCTGGTTTAGACCTGGTTTAGACCTGGTTTAGTCCTGGTTTAGTGCTGGTTTAGTGCTGGTTTAGTGCTGGTTTAGTGCTGGTTTAGTCCTGGTTTAGACCTGGTTTAGTCCTGGTTTAGTCCTCGTTTAGTGCTGGTTTAGTGCTGGTTTAGTGCTGGTTTAGTCCTGGTTTAGTCCTGGTTTAGTCCTGGTTTAGTGCTGGTTTAGTCCTGGTTTAGTCCTGGTTTAGTGCTGGTTTAGTGCTGGTTTAGTGCTGGTTTAGTCCTGGTTTAGACCTGGTTTAGTCCTGGTTTAGTCCTGGTTTAGTCCTAGATTGGGCTTTGATTAGCCCTGGTTTAGTCCTGTTTAGTCCAGATTTAGACCTGGTTTAGTCCTGGTTTAGTCCTGGTTTAGTCCTGGTTTAGTCCTGGTTTAGACCTGGTTTAGTGCTGGTTTAGTCCTGGTTTAGACCTGGTTTGGACCTGGTTTAGTGCTGGTTTAATCCTGGTTTAGACCTGGTTTAGTCCTGGTTTAGACCTGGTTTAGTGCTGGTTTAGTCCTGGTTTAGTCCTGGTTTAGACCTGGTTTAGACCTGGTTTAGACCTGGTTTAGACCTGGTTTAGTGCTGGTTTAGTCCTGGTTTAGACCTGGTTTAGTGCTGGTTTAGTCCTGGTTTAGACCTGGTTTAGACCTGGTTTAGACCTGGTTTAGACCTGGTTTAGTGCTGGTTTAGTCCTGGTTTAGTCTTGGTTTAATCCTGGTTTAAAAACCTAGGTTTTTAAAGTGGTGAAAAGTGTTATCCTGATATCGCAGTAAAAGTCTCAAAATATCGTCATGGACTTTGACAATATCCAGTGTTGAGCTCCCGGGGCTAAAATACTTTTGTTGCAGTAGAAAGGTAAAAAACCGAGGGAACTACAAGGACCATGATCCTTTGCTCCATTTCAGTTTAGTCAACATTTCAGTCTTAATCTTTTAAAAAATTACAATAATGAATGCATTAAGGCTTGTCAGGGCATTTACAGAGAATACTACTGTTATCATGAGCTTTTCTACGACACCTGAGCCTCCCACAACATCGCAATAAATAACATACCGTTAGATTAATATCGCAGTAAATATCGTACCGTGAGGTTTGGATATCGTTACATCCCTACTTTTTACATTTGGACATGAGAAGTTCTAGTTGCCTTTGGTGTTTACGTGTAAGACTCATGGTAACGTTTATATTTTTAAAACATATTCATTTGTAAGAAAACGTTTTGGGGAAAAATACTAATGGTTTCAAGCACTTTTTATATGTCCCTGGCTTCGGAGTAGGGCTGCAACTAACGAGTATTATTCAATTAATCTGTCAATTATTTTTACGATTAGTTGATTAATAAATGGATAGTGAAGCATGATTGAGGTGGTTAAAAACTTTTATCTCCATGGAGGAAAAACTGAAAATATTGTTTGTTGGTCAAATCTGATAAAGAAACTTGATGTCTGAGTGATACTAATTATTCTCTTCAGTTTGCTTTTCTCTCTTGTTTTATTAACCTATTTGATACAATACATAGCTATATGTATATCTACATGAGATCTACGGTCGGCGCAGCTACAAGGTCTGTGGTCAGAGGTGATTGTGTGGTGCCCTACAGACGCACTGCTTTTGGTCAGTCTGTTCCATCTGTCAGGGGCTGTAATATCTGGAACAGTTTACCTATTAACATAAGAGAATGTCCTACATACTGCTCTTTTAAACACCAACTAAAAATCTGGCTTAAAGTCAATCAAAGCTGTCCTCACTACAGAAGATTTTTTTGTGTGTGTGTGTGTGTGCGTGCGTGCGTGTGTCCGTATTCTGCATGTACCTACCCATGCACTGCACTTTCTTCTGATTTTGTTGCGGTAACTTGTGCGGTTGAACTTGTATGATTTTAAAGTTTTTATAAACTTCTACTATTGTAAAGCTAATGTAATTTTCATGTTGTATTGTGTTGTATGTTTTGTATGGTTTGTTTGTTGGCATCCTTACATCTTGCCCAGGGACTACAGTTGAAAATTAGCTTGTAGCTAACACTGGCACATTTACACAAATGTTCATTAATGTGCATTGTCCCTGTTCAAATAAATAAATAAATAAACATATACGTATGTATACCACTTTCTATATTCTATTATGCTGACATAAAAAAATGTATGTATTTCTATTTCTGTGGATGTCATTGACAGAGGAAATTAGCTCTCTTTAAAGTCTGTATATTTTCTGTATTTATTGATAGTACACGTGGACAGTAGGGCATTTTTGCGTTGTTTTTTGGGAATTTTTTTTTTTTTTTTGGCACCATTGTTATTCTTCGTTTTTGTTTTTATATTGTTTTCATAATATAATTTCATGAGATTTCCATTTGTTGCTGTTGTTTTATTGGCCCATTACAGGGATGTAAGATGAGATGGAAAAAAATTATAAAATGTTATTGGGCGTCATATTCTAATGCGTATGTATTAACGATGGTATGACAAACAGCATAATTCAATAAATATGTGATCACAAAAACAAGTGGTTAAAAACTAAAATCAAAAAATTTGAACCAGACGAAGCCGTGACTTTGCCCCAGAGCATATTCACACACAAACATAGTTTTAATGAAAAACACAAAATGTACATTGTTTTTAACAGTTTTTGTGGCTCTGCTCTGTCTTGGTAAAAAAAAACATCTTCTCTCAGCACATGGCATGTTTCAGAGTCTAGGAATACGCCAGTCAATGATTAATCGATTGTGAAATTACTTGACGATTATTTCAATAATCGATTATTAAAGTTACACTGTGTAACTTTTCTCCTAAATATGTGGGGCATACTGACTTGTTTTTGTGATTTTTTGAGCGATTATAAGGCCTGAGGCGCGATCTGTTGCTCCGAGCGGGGCTTCTGTACTGAGAAACCGCCCTCGCAACTTGGCCGGGAGCGCTCCGCTGTTCAGGAAGAGTCACGTGACAGGGAACGACTCGCTTTACGGCATTCCCTTCTGCTCTTATACCTGAGGTGCAGTATAACCAGGAAGCTACTTTTAGCGTTGTTATTTTCGCCAGTTCGTCAGGGCCGAAGGACACAAGAAGATGAAGACAATGTCGGACGAGGCAAGAAAAAGAAAATGTGAAAGGGACTGCACCAGATCGCAGACAAGAGTCAACATCGGACAGACTTTTGCTCGCTGGCGTCAGATGAGAGACAGAGAAGGCTGCAAATCGGATCACGTTTTTGCTTCTTTATTGTTGGGCAGGTAAATTAGCCTCTTTATTTTTTCTTTAGAACGTGCTTTTTCATACAGTTATTAGTTGTTTTTACTGTGACCATTGCGCAATATTTGTTGATAAGCTAACGCTAGCGCTAACTCTATAGAAGATCCAGTCCAAACTTCCAAAGGTAGCAGCAGGTCAACTAAAGTTGAAACAATGATGGAAATAGACGCACGCTCGCACAGTTTCAGAAGGAGGAGGGGCCCTAGTGTTTACGTTTTGCGACGGTGCAGTGGCACCTGTGGCCTCTAGAGGCGCAAGACCGGGAATCTTACACAGTGTAACTTTAATCAGATTAGTTGTTGCTGCCCTGCTTCGAACCTTCCCCCTTCTTGCCTCATTGCGTCTTGCAAGTGTCTCTTCCAACTCTGTGAGGTTATGGTTAGGATACTGTCCCCATAGGGAAAGTTGTCCTCGGCATTTGACCCATCCTTCAATGTCTCTGGGGTTAAACATGTGAGTGGCCGGTGACCGTTCTGCAGATCTGAGCCAGGATCCCGGTCAGCAGTACCTGACCTGAGACCTGAGTACCTGAGGATTAGCCAATGGGCATGGGTTAGGTTTGAACCCGGGACCTTCTTGCTATGAGGCGACAGTGCTAACCACAGCCACTGTGCCGTCTTTACTGCTGTACAATTTGTCTCCAGAGGCCAAAGTTGTTAAAGTCAGGTTCCAAGGTCTTGCAGATACTGCTGCAGTGCGGCTGTGGTCTACCTGTGGGGTGTTTTCCTTCAGTACCTCCGGGGCCCTCCTAGGAGTCCCACATTAAAGACCTCTGCTGTATGACATAAGGACAACTTATCTTCACTTATTTTTAAATTAATTTAATAAAATACTGACACTGACCATGAGCCGATGGTGAGCTGCTTCACGGCCGCCGCGTTGTCCAGTCTGAGCTGAGTCACGTGACCGCAGACGCTCTGCAGGACAGGGAGCAGGTCTGGGGCGGAGCTTAGAGTCTGGCCACGCCCCTTCATCAACTGTGACATTATCTCTGTGAGCTGGGCGGGGCTTACAGGGCTCCGGGCCTCACTGCTGTCTGGATATGAGAAGAAAATTAACACAGGTTCCAGACTTTATAAACGTTAAATTTTGTCAAATATGGGCGTCACTTCTGGCCTCTTAGACTCATTATCATAAAGACGCACAGGTCAGTCCTTACCTGAGCAGGTCGAGTCCGTGGAGGTGGGGCCAGAGTCATGTGACATCCCTCCATTCAGAGTGGGCGGGGCTTCAGGAGCGGCAGAAGTAAACTGAAAAGACAGCAGTTCAGACTTTTATAGATGCTCATTTAATCAGGAAAAGGTGATGATTCTATGGCACGTTCACACCAAACATAAATCTGGCATCAAATTTGCATCATTCACATCTAGTTGGATGCTTGAACACAACTACTCCCAACTGAGCTTGTCCCAGTTTGCTCACCTGTGTCCCGGGCAGCGAGGACGTCTCCTTAGGACACTACTGCTGTACAGCAGCACTCAACCCCAGCAGCAGAGCTGAGACATGGAGAAGTTATTCCTTGTACATTAGCTCTCTCAAGTGGTGTTAGTGGGGTATAGGTTTGTACACAGGCGCTGTTGTTCTGGACAGTGCAGTAACTGCTAATATAACAAGCTCATCTCAGTAACTGGAAAAATTAAGGCCCCCTTTATATCGTGTTAAAAATACCATTGTGTTTATTTGTGTTTTCTTGTTTTCAAGTGCTACGTCATACGTAACCACGTCCCTGATTGATTAACGTTGCACGAATATTTGGCAAAGTTCAAATTTTTCAACTTTAGCGAACAGAGTGTTGGACATGAATTTGCGCAGTTCGCTTCATTCCCCGATTTGCGTGACTCGCGTGTCAAATGCTCAGTCCATGTCATCCGCGTCAGATGTGTCTGAATGCGCCTTTACGTAGATCTAACACGTAGATCTAACACATAGATCACTCGCGCCAGGCGCCTCAATCGCGTTTGGTTAGAACGTACCACTAAGACATTTAAAGTGTTGGTGGAGTTTTTACCTGTGGTGTTGGAGTCTGAGGTTGGTTCAGGGACAGAGCTCTCCCTCCCATCAACAACGGGAACAGAGAACTCAGAGAAGATGTCTGGTTCTGAGGAGAAAGACAAAGACAGTGTTGTTTAAATCAAGTTTAGGCATGATTTAGTCGCTTACACTGGTCCTAGTTTTAGTCCTGGTTTAATCCTAGATTGGCTTTGAGCTTACATTTCGTTTAGCCATGGCTCCTTCTGTCTCTCACCTGCTGCTGGAAGTGCACCATGTCCATGAGGTGCTGAGCTCCTGGAGACAGACTGGTGCCCATCTCCTCCATCATGGTCTGCACCTGCCGCAGGTCGATGCCGGGGTTTACGGAGGGACCCGAATGCACCGTCTGTAACCCCACCATGATGGAGTGAATCTGAACGCATCGCCGACCGCTTAGAGACAAGAGCTGGAGAGATAAAGAAAGGAGAAATAAACATATGCAAAGTAACAGTGATTAGTGAAATAGATATATGTAGTTCCTTGGGTCTTATTCTCCAGTCTTTTTCAATCATATATTTATTATTATATATCATTTTATACTTAAGAAAATTAAGACCTATTTCATAAGCACAAAGTGTACAAAAAGAGTAGTATAGGTTTAATTTATAAGTTTAATTTCATCTTGGTAAGAAAAGATCTGAGCTCCTGTATCAGCAATAAGCAGTAATAAACCTTCGAGCATTAAGCTGGCAGTTTAGCACAAGCTGTGAACGCAGGTTGTTGTCTCAAATGTACGTGGCATATTTAAGACCAGTTTAAATGTATTTCAGAACAAATACTCCACATCTCTGCAAGTTTAAGACTTTTTAAGGCCCCTAGTAAGTATTTATTGAGTTGTGAGTAACAAGATGTCATCAGCTATATTTATTAAAATAAATAAAGCAGTAAACGTAACCTAAACCCACCTTCACTTCACACGACGTTGACGGATGATCGAGAACCAGCTGCTTCCTGTAGAAAGGTCCCGAGTCTCCGCTGAGGAGCAAAAGAAAATACAGTACTTTTAGATAGGATATATAATTCCCCACTGAGGGACTAATAAAGGTATTCTTATTCTTAGGTATTCTTAATTTGAGGAAAATTATAGTGTAAGATGCACAAAGGGAAAACAAATTCTTGGCTTATTTTCTTAACAGACAGCAAAAACAATTAGTGTAATGTAAGTAATGACATACACTGCCCGCATTATGTAGAGAATAGGTGATGTTTGTATATGTTTATCCAGTATCCAGTTGTGTAAAGAAGCAGTTCTGCATCTGTTACTCATAAAAATCTAACTGAGGAAATGGTGAATTATCTAAACCACAGATAGACAGCAATACTATGCATGTCCATACCTGTCAGCGGATTCCCTCTCATCCCTCTCTCCTCGGACCGTCCCGCTGTACTCTCCGCTCTGGTCGTACACCTCTGCCGTTCGAGCCTGGGTCACCAACACTAACCGTCTGATGGCTGAGGGACGGTCAGAGGGTCTGCAGTGCAGGGAGAGGACACAGGGGGCGCTCTCCTCAGTCTGAGATAACAGGAGCGGGGCTGCAGAGCTGAGAGGGAAACACACAAACATCAGACTCTGTTTATTCATGGAAATGTACAATCAATCATTATTATCTGTGTTTTTAATGCTACATTATATGATACTTGTATTAAACAAATAGAATGCACAAGTTAAAGCTCTTCACACCAAGTACCATCTCTGAAAATATTTCCAAGAGCCAACTTTAACAGAATAAAATGAGAAAAAACCCAGATCTAAAGCAAGTTATCAACAGGAAAATGCATGACTAAAAACGGACACAACAGGGACTACACTAGGACTAAACCATGACAAATCCAAGACTTAAACAGGTCTGCCCCAGAACTAAATTAGGGCATAAATTAGGGAATAAAATCATCTAAACCAGGACTGGTAAACTATTCACTGGGCCCTCTCCGCAGTTGCCTTTGTGACATAAAGCAGCAGCTCTCGCGGAATTTCCTTCACTTAAATGAGGAAAAGACCAAGTACATGATCTTCAGCCCTGATTCACCCCACAGTACGCCCAGCCTTGGCGTCTCAACCCCTCAGTTCACTCCAGCTCTAAGGAGCCTAGGGGTAATTTTGACAGTGACCTAAGGTTTGACAGCAGATTACCTCTGTGGTGAAAGCGAGCTTTTTTTCAGCTCAGGCTATTGGCAAAGGCGAAGCCCTTTCTATCCTGTGTCAACCTCAAAAAAGCTACTCATGCCTTCATCAGCTCAAGGATGGACTACTGCAATGCCCTCTATACTGGAGTTAATCAGTCCCTCCCCCGCAAGCTCCAGTTGGTTCAAAATGCGGCCGCTCGCCTTTTATTCAAACACTCCAAAAGACGCCCATATCACAACTGTTTCCTCCTGAATTTTTCTTTTCTTTCTTTTCTTTTCTTTTTTTTTTAAATCTTTCTTTTTTTTTTATTCTTGTTACATGTATGACTCGGCCTTGTTTTTAAATTGCCTTCTGTGAAGCACCATGGGCACCTTTAGGCCATTGTGAGGCACTATACAAATAAAGTTTGATTGAAGACCTGAACTTCAAAAGACTCCTGAGTACCACCAGAAGAAATTTGCAAACTGCCAGTAGTGCCCATACCCCACTTTGAAAATCACTGAGTTAAAATTACGTTTTTAAAAATATATGAATTTATATTTAAGCCTCCACAGCAGAAGGAGCCATTACTCTCTTACCACTGCGTTGTTTGCGTACACAAGTGCTTTTGTTTGTCCATATGATGAACTGATGTTGTTTTATTATGCTTTTTTAGCATGCTTTCAGAAGTAGAAGTTTTAGGAGGTCTTCCTTACTTGTTCTGGATGTGTTCCTCGTTCAGCTCCTCGTCATCGTCAACATTCACAGGAAACAGGACGTCAGACAGAGACCGTCCCTCTGTTTGACAAACCCAGGATGAAGACACGTCCACCATGATGCTGCAACACAACAGAAAGAGAGAGATTTAATTTCACAACCTTATATCAGATTAGATTAGACAGATACTTTATTGATACAGTTCCAGCTGCAGTTTCACAAAGTAAGAAAATATAAGGCACACAACCTGCAATATCACAAAGGAATGGATGCACTGTGTGACATATGCTACATCTCTAAGTAAAGCCATAAGACGTCACATCTAAAGTCACTTATTTTTAACATAAACTTGAGAGTAAAGTGTACCAAAGAATCACATTCAGACTTGAAACTCCATAACATTGTCAGATGCAGCACCTTTCTTCTAAAAATGTTATTCTCTGAGCTTTAGACAATAGCCAGTTTGTTCCTGTTTTCTTGTGACTAAGCAATGCCACAGCACCCACAACAAAGCACCCTTTGTCCCAAATCTACACTTCCCCCATTAAATTAATTCTCTTGTTTAAGACAAAATATCTTATATGAACGTGCATTAAAACAAGTTAAAGCCGACACGAAAATAAGTCTAAATGTACCAGTAATAATGTTTATTATTCCAAAATAAAAGCACTTATCTGAAACCCGTAAATGCATGTACAGATTTTTGTTATGAATTTTTTTATTTATTAATATAAAATAATGAATTGAACACTTCAATTTTGGATGTAAAAAACATTAAAAGCATTAGCTACAGTTCATTATTAATACACATTATACAAAGCTAGATATATAAACTAAACAACAGTGAAGTGCAGTGTTTACATGATGCATCGCTGGCTATTAGTTTCAGTAATAAAACACGTTCTCGGTTAACCTTAAATTCAAAATTGTCCAACTTTTACCTTTAAACCGTCTGCAAAAGCCGCGAAACGCCACCGCCTGGTTTATCTTCTACATGTTTATACAACCTTCTCCACCCGACATCAAATAATAAAACAATAACCGTGATGTTTTGTAGAAAATTATTAAAACTCGTTTGATACTAAAGCTAACCGAGCCACTGTTGCTAACCCGGAACTGTGCCGGAAGTTGACGCGGGACGTACAGGATGTTGTGATGTGACGTCGTTTACGTGAGACAGCGGCAACGTCGAAGAAGGTAAACCATACTGTTTTGGCAATTTTATTCTTTTATTAAATTTACTATAACGCTTTAATGATATTTTAAGGTATTTTGTGATTATTACAGCCAACAAGGTTCCGTTTTTACCTGTATGTTATACTTTTTGTATATTTTGTCAACGATTTACTTCCGATAGAAAAGGACTCTAAAGAAAGCTACTTATTGGATTAGGTTAAAAGCATAATTAACATTATTTTGTCAGTTACTCCATAATTTAATGTCGGTCAAGAGCTTGGTGGTTGCATATATTTTGTTCAATGCTTAGTAACGTTGAAAGCGTTGGTTCTGCTCGTGGTTGTGTTGAATGGAAAAGTTGAAACAAAATTGTCTCCAATGTCTTCGTAAATTTCGATAAAATCATGCTCGTCCACCTTTGAAGAAAAAACACCAAAATGATCAAATTACTCGTATTATCGTTGTTGCAATATTAAGAAAAAAAGCATACCTTTGCTCTGCTGTTGAAGCTCTTTCTGTGTAGACTCCTCTTAGTTTCCCTCTCTGAAATAACACAAGTCAGTGTTTAGATTATTCATTTCCACATTTTCTCTTTCTTGTTGTGACTTTGTTGGGCTTCCTCTTACCTTTAATCCTCGTCCAGATGTGAACTGCACAAACACACACGAGAAGAGTCGCTAACCCCAGACTCACAATAATGTGTCGCAGCAGCAAACCTGGAAATAATAATAAAATACAGCCATCCTAACACCGCTTGGTTTCATACAAAGATGCCTCTGTGGAGTTGTGTTTCCAGGAGCAGAACAAATGGACACAGATTAAACTACCTCTGAGTGTAACTGGAGAGAGAGACAGCCAATCAGAATCCAGGGCAGTAGGACAGACAGATTTGGACGGTACCAAGGTCTAGTACCTGGTTGTCCTCCCCTGTCTGTAGTAGCAATAGCACTAGAGACTAGTCATATTAGTGGTATTTTATATAGACTTAAATAGCGTTTCTCAAACTTTTTTACACCAAGCACCACCTCAGAAAATATTTTGCTTTTCAAGAGCCTCAGACTTGACCAGGACTAAAACTAAGTCTAAATCACAACAACAACAACAAGAATTTAAAACTAGGGCCGTGCAATTAATCAAATTTTAATCGTGATTACAGTTTTTTCTCCCAAATCTATGTAATCGAGAAAAAAAAAGATTATTAAATTAAATTAAATTGGACTCTGAATGACACGCCATATGTAGGGATTTTACTTTACTTTATACTCAAAGCTAGATGCACTCTTGTCTTTGTCCAGAACAGTGTCCAAAGTCTTATGTAGGCTCTATATATCAATTAACACAAATAAATGAGAAAAAATACTCTTCCTCTACAGGTTATTATTTTGATAGTACATGAATAACTGTTTTAAGTAATTTTGATTCCAATTATGACCTAAATAATTGTGATTATGAATGTTTCCATAATTGAGCAGCCCTACCTCAAACTAAACCAGTTCTGAACCATCACAAAAACAAAATAAAATAAAAAAACTAGGAACAAACCCAGAACTAAACCAGGACTAACACAGGACTAAAACCAAGTCTAAATCATGGAAAAACCAAGACTGAACTAAGACTAAACCAGTTTTTAACCAGGACAAACACAAAATAAAAAACTAGGAACAAACCCAGGACTAAACCAGGAAAACAAAAACAGGATAAACAAGATCTAAATCAGGACTAGCCCCAAATAAAGCAGCACTAAAACAGGAATTAAACTGTAAGCACACATCACTTTTTTGCTCAAGTAACAATTTTGTTACGACGACTTTTGTTGACGACTTCTGACCACTGATATTAAAATAACACCCAAACTGTATTGTATTGCATGAATTCACAGCAGTATTTTTTGCACCTGTAGTAGACCAAGTGTTGGGAGTTGACTTTCCTTCTTCTTCTTCTTCTTCTTCTTGTTTTTTGTTGTCATTCGTAACCTCACACTTCAGAGATCGGTAAAACAGAGACGACTGGTCCAGATCCGTGAAGGAGACGTTGGCAGTGGAGTTAGAGTGAGATATCTTAAGCTGTTTGTGATCTTTGGACACTTCTTTGCCATCGCTCATCGTCCATTTAACGGTGTGTCTGCAGAACTCCAGAGCACTGACGGAGCAGCTCAGAGTCACCGTGTCTCCGTCTCTGAGTTCAGTCACTGGAGGGGACAAGGAGAAATGTGAGAAAGGCTAAAAATATCCAACTCTGTGTCTATTCTGTGTTCAATTATTAGAAATCTTGCTTCAAAGTTGGTGTAACTAGCCCATAACCAGAGATATTTAGAACTAAACCAGGTCTAACTGAGGACTTTTTGGTAGCGAAAAGGAAGAGAGAGGTGAGCAGACAAGAGACTCAGCAGCAGGAGCCCCACGAGGAGGAGAGACTTTTGAATAGAAAAAAATAATACCAACTCCAAAGGTTAACAAAAACATTCCAGTCACAAAAGTTTATTTTGAACAGAGGCATTTCTTGAAAATGTAGCTTTATCTGCATAATAACAATGATAATTAAGTCATGTGAGTGGCTTCAAGGATGTTTGAAATGGTGCAACCAGGTCAAAACTGCACATATTGGCTTAATTCTCAAAGCTATAAGTGATCAAATAAAGAGCCATTAAGGAGCTGGAGTGCATTATTGATTGAATTTAATAGAAAGACTGTGATTAATCAAAAAAAAAATAAAAAAAATCATGCATTTAATCATCATTAAAAATTTGATCATTGCCCAACACACATTTTTTGTCATGGCAGTGCGGCCAAATGGCAGAAGAAACTTTGTACAGATACGAGGAGGGGTAAAGTAAAGTAACGCAGGAGTCACCTGTAGGGGGCACTCCATACTGGAAAATTAGGCAAAAACCGCAAAGAAATGAGAAAAGTTACTGACCTCTTCTTTAATGTAAACAACCTCTGGCGACCCCCCTGCAGTACCCTCCTGGACCCCAGGTTGGGAATCACTGACACAGTACATAAAATATACCAGTACTCACCAGTTACCACAGACAGGGCAGTGTCCGAGTACTCCCCCTGCTGGTCGTCTTCGCCTGTACAGGTGTAGAACCCGACCTGCTCCACAGTCACGTTCTTTAAAACCAGGGAGCAGTTCTCTGAGAGACTGACTCCTGGCTTCACCTCCTCGTGTTTCTGTCCTCGCATAAACAGCTCTGTAGTTCTAGATTTGTCCAGGAAGAGCCAGTTAACCTGATCGCACTGAAGCTCAGCAGGAGTTGCGCTTCCACAAGACAAGATGGCGTCCTCTCCTTCTCTCACTGTGAGGAAGGACAGGTGACCATTTGTGCCTGAAACACACAATAAATAAAGTTTAACATTTAAGACCAACCATGCATTAAACAAAACGTTAAAGATGCAAATATAGAATCTACTCTACATTGTATAATTTTAATAATTGTAATTGTAATATTTATTTGAGCTCATTTTTGGAAAGGACTACAGACACCTTCTCTTTGTTTCTCTGGGCCAAAGATGATTATTTCAGTTTTGTCAGGGGAAAGTTGTGATGCAGTGACAGAGTGAATTCACTGGTCCATGGTTGCATTAATTTACAAAATATACACAGGGCAGCCCCAAGTTCTTAAAAACATTGAATAGGTATTAAATATGATCTTGTCAAAATCTAGGCCTTAATAATATTAAATATTAAGAGTAGATATTAAATTGTGTTAATCTAGGTCAGAATCATTATGTCAATACTACCTTTATTTATTAAAGAAATGTTATCACTTAAGTGGATGATTCATTTTTTTAATGCAGCACTGGAATATTTTCATCTGTTTTAGACTTTTACAATAAAACCCTTGAATTTCAGAGTAGTACAGATAATCCCTGAGGGTAAACTTCATGCAGATTATTGTTCTGTTGTTGCTGGCATAAAATTTCACTCACAGTGGCATTAAAAAGTTTTAAAAAACGTCTTAAATACCACAAGGCAAAACCTGGAGCTGCCCTCATCACTTTTTTGCTCAAGTAACAATTTTGTTGACGACTTCTGACCACTGATATTAAAATAACACCCAAACTGTATTGTATTGCATGAATTCACAGCAGTATTTTTTGCACCTGTAGTAGACCAAGTGTTGGGAGTTGACTTTCCTTCTTCTTCTTCTTCTTCTTCTTCTTGTTTTTTGTTGTCATTCGTAACCTCACACTTCAGAGATCGGTAAAACAGAGACGACTGGTCCAGATCCGTGAAGGAGACGTTGGCAGTGGAGTTAGAGTGAGATATCTTAAGCTGTTTGTGATCTTTGGACACTTCTTTGCCATCGCTCATCGTCCATTTAACGGTGTGTCTGCAGAACTCCAGAGCACTGACGGAGCAGCTCAGAGTCACCGTGTCTCCGTCTCTGAGTTCAGTCACTGGAGGGGACAAGGAGAAATGTGAGAAAGGCTAAAAATATCCAACTCTGTGTCTATTCTGTGTTCAATTATTAGAAATCTTGCTTCAAAGTTGGTGTAACTAGCCCATAACCAGAGATATTTAGAACTAAACCAGGTCTAACTGAGGACTTTTTGGTAGCGAAAAGGAAGAGAGAGGTGAGCAGACAAGAGACTCAGCAGCAGGAGCCCCACGAGGAGGAGAGACTTTTGAATAGAAAAAAATAATACCAGCTCCAAAGGTTAACAAAAACATTCCAGTCACAAAAGTTTATTTTGAACAGAGGCATTTCTTGAAAATGTAGCTTTATCTGCATAATAACAATGATAATTAAGTCATGTGAGTGGCTTCAAGGATGTTTGAAATGGTGCAACCAGGTCAAAACTGCACATATTGGCTTAATTCTCAAAGCTATAAGTGATCAAATAAAGAGCCATTAAGGAGCTGGAGTGCATTATTGATTGAATTTAATAGAAAGACTGTGATTAATCAAAAAAATAATAAAAAAAATCATGCATTTAATCATCATTAAAAATTTGATCATTGCCCAACACACATTTTTTGTCATGGCAGTGCGGCCAAATGGCAGAAGAAACTTTGTACAGATACGAGGAGGGGTAAAGTAAAGTAACGCAGGAGTCACCTGTAGGGGGCACTCCATACAGGAAAATTAGGCAAAAACCGCAAAGAAATGAGAAAAGTTACTGACCTCTTCTTTAATGTAAACAACCTCTGGCGACCCCCCTGCAGTACCCTCCTGGACCCCAGGTTGGGAATCACTGACAGTACATAAAATATACCAGTACTCACCAGTTACCACAGACAGGGCAGTGTCCGAGTACTCCCCCTGCTGGTCGTCTTCGCCTGTACAGGTGTAGAACCCGACCTGCTCCACAGTCACGTTCTTTAAAACCAGGGAGCAGTTCTCTGAGAGACTGACTCCTGGCTTCACCTCCTCGTGTTTCTGTCCTCGCATAAACAGCTCTGTAGTTCTAGATTTGTCCAGGAAGAGCCAGTTAACCTGATCACACTGAAGCTCAGCAGGAGTTGCGCTTCCACAAGACAAGATGGCGTCCTCTCCTTCTCTCACTGTGAGGAAGGACAGGTGACCATTTGTGCCTGAAACACACAATAAATAAAGTTTAACATTTAAGACCAACCATGCATTAAACAAAACGTTAAAGATGCAAATATAGAATCTACTCTACATTGTATAATTTTAATAATTGTAATTGTAATATTTATTTGAGCTCATTTTTGGAAAGGACTACAGACACCTTCTCTTTGTTTCTGTGGGCCAAAGATGATTATTTCAGTTTTGTCAGGGGAAAGTTGTGATGCAGTGACAGAGTGAATTCACTGGTCCATGGTTGCATTAATTTACAAAATATACACAGGGCAGCCCCAAGTTCTTAAAAACATTGAATAGGTATTAAATATGATCTTGTCAAAATCTAGGCCTTAATAATATTAAATATTAAGAGTAGATATTAAATTGTGTTAATCTAGGTCAGAATCATTATGTCAATACTACCTTTATTTATTAAAGAAATGTTATCACTTAAGTGGATGATTCATTTTTTTAATGCAGCACTGGAATATTTTCATCTGTTTTAGACTTTTACAATAAAACCCTTGAATTTCAGGGTAGTACAGATAATCCCTGAGTGTAAACTTCATGCAGATTATTGTTCTGTTGTTGCTGGCATAAAATTTCACTCAAAGTGGCATTAAAAAGTTTTAAAAAACGTCTTAAATACCACAAGGCAAAACCTGGAGCTGCCCTCATCACTTTTTTGCTCAAGTAACAATTTTGTTGACGACTTCTGACCACTGATATTAAAATAACACCCAAACTGTATTGTATTGCATGAATTCACAGCAGTATTTTTTGCACCTGTAGTAGACCAAGTGTTGGGCGTTGACTTTCCTTCTTCTTCTTCTTCTTCTTGTTTTTTGTTGTCATTCGTAACCTCACACTTCAGAGATCGGTAAAACAGAGACGACTGGTCCAGATCCGTGAAGGAGACGTTGGCAGTGGAGTCAGAGTGAGATATCTTAAGCTGTTTGTGATCTTTGGACACTTCTCCGCCATCGCTCATCGTCCATTTAACGGTGTGTCTGCAGAACTCCAGAGCACTGACGGAGCAGCTCAGAGTCACCGTGTCTCCGTCTCTGAGTTCAGTCACTGGAGGGGACAAGGAGAAATGTGAGAAAGGCTAAAAATATCCAACTCTGTGTCTATTCTGTGTTCAATTATTAGAAATCTTGCTTCAAAGTTGGTGTAACTAGCCCATAACCAGAGATATTTAGAACTAAACCAGGTCTAACTGAGGACTTTTTGGTAGCGAAAAGGAAGAGAGAGGTGAGCAGACAAGAGACTCAGCAGCAGGAGCCCCACGAGGAGGAGAGACTTTTGAATAGAAAAAAATAATACCAGCTCCAAAGGTTAACAAAAACATTCCAGTCACAAAAGTTTATTTTGAACAGAGGCATTTCTTGAAAATGTAGCTTTATCTGCATAATAACAATGATTATTAAGTCATGTGAGTGGCTTCAAGGATGTTTGAAATGGTGCAACCAGGTCAAAACTGCACATATTGGCTTAATTCTCAAAGCTATAAGTGATCAAATAAAGAGCCATTAAGGAGCTGGAGTGCATTATTGATTGAATCTAATAGAAAGACTGTGATTAATCAAAAAATAATAAAAAAAAAAAAATCATGCATTTACTCATCATTAAAAATTTGATCATTGCCCAACACAAATTTTTTGTACAGATACGAGGAGGGGTAAAGTAAAGTAACGCAGGAGTCACCTGGACTTGTGAGTGTTTACAACAGTGCTGACCTGTAGGGGGCACTCCATACAGGAAAATTAGGCAAAAAGTTACTGACCTCTTCTTTAATGTAAACAACCTCTGGCGACCCCCCTGCAGTACCCTCCTGGACCCCAGGTTGGGAATCACTGACACAGTACATAAAATATACCAGTACTCACCAGTTACCACAGACAGGGCAGTGTCCGAGTACTCCCCCTGCTGGTCGTCTTCGCCTGTACAGGTGTAGAACCCGACCTGCTCCACAGTCACGTTCTTTAAAACCAGGGAGCAGTTCTCTGAGAGACTGACTCCTGGCTTCACCTCCTCGTGTTTCTGTCCTCGCATAAACAGCTCTGTAGTTCTAGATTTGTCCAGGAAGAGCCAGTTAACCTGATCGCACTGAAGCTCAGCAGGAGTTGCGCTTCCACAAGACAAGATGGCGTCCTCTCCTTCTCTCACTGTGAGGAAGGACAGGTGACCATTTGTGCCTGAAACACACAATAAATAAAGTTTAACATTTAAGACCAACCATGCATTAAACAAAACGTTAAAGATGCAAATATAGAATCTACTCTACATTGTATAATTTTAATAATTGTAATTGTAATATTTATTTGAGCTCATTTTTGGAAAGGACTACAGACACCTTCTCTTTGTTTCTGTGGGCCAAAGATGATTATTTCAGTTTTGTCAGGGGAAAGTTGTGATGCAGTGACAGAGTGAATTCACTGGTCCATGGTTGCATTAATTTACAAAATATACACAGGGCAGCCCCAAGGTCTTAAAAACATTAAATAGGTATTAAATATGATCTTGTCAAAATCTAGGCCTTAATAATATTAAATATTAAGAGTAGATATTAAATTGTGTTAATCTAGGTCAGAATCATTATGTCAATACTACATTTATTTATTAAAGAAATGTTATCACTTAAGTGGATGATTCATTTTTTTAACGCAGCACTGGAATATTTTCATCTGTTTTAGACTTTTACAATAAAACCCTTGAATTTCAGAGTAGTACAGATAATCCCTGAGGGTAAACTTCATGCAGATTATTGTTCTGTTGTTGCTGGCATAAAATTTCACTCAAAGTGGCATTAAAAAGTTTTAAAAAACGTCTTAAATGCCACAAGGCAAAATCTGGAGCTGCCCTCATCACTTTTTTGCTCAAGTAACAATTTTGTTGACGACTTCTGACCACTGATATTAAAATAACACCCAAACTGTATTGTATTGCATGAATTCACAGCAGTATTTTTTGCACCTGTAGTAGACCAAGTGTTGGGAGTTGACTTTCCTTCTTCTTCTTCTTCTTCTTCTTCTTCTTCTTCTTCTTGTTTTTTGTTGTCATTCGTAACCTCACACTTCAGAGATCGGTAAAACAGAGACGACTGGTCCAGATCCGTGAAGGAGACGTTGGCAGTGGAGTCAGAGTGAGATATCTTAAGCTGTTTGTGATCTTTGGACACTTCTCCGCCATCGCTCATCGTCCATTTAACGGTGTGTCTGCAGAACTCCAGAGCACTGACGGAGCAGCTCAGAGTCACCGTGTCTCCGTCTCTGAGTTCAGTCACTGGAGGGGACAAGGAGAAATGTGAGAAAGGCTAAAAATATCCAACTCTGTGTCTATTCTGTGTTCAATTATTAGAAATCTTGCTTCAAAGTTGGTGTAACTAGCCCATAACCAGAGATATTTAGAACTAAACCAGGTCTAACTGAGGACTTTTTGGTAGCGAAAAGGAAGAGAGAGGTGAGCAGACAAGAGACTCAGCAGCAGGAGCCCCACGAGGAGGAGAGACTTTTGAATAGAAAAAAATAATACCAACTCCAAAGGTTAACAAAAACATTCCAGTCACAAAAGTTTATTTTGAACAGAGGCATTTCTTGAAAATGTAGCTTTATCTGCATAATAACAATGATAATTAAGTCATGTGAGTGGCTTCAAGGATGTTTGAAATGGTGCAACCAGGTCAAAACTGCACATATTGGCTTAATTCTCAAAGCTATAAGTGATCAAATAAAGAGCCATTAAGGAGCTGGAGTGCATTATTGATTGAATTTAATAGAAAGACTGTGATTAATCAAAAAAAAAATAAAAAAAATCATGCATTTAATCATCATTAAAAATTTGATCATTGCCCAACACACATTTTTTGTCATGGCAGTGCGGCCAAATGGCAGAAGAAACTTTGTACAGATACGAGGAGGGGTAAAGTAAAGTAACGCAGGAGTCACCTGTAGGGGGCACTCCATACTGGAAAATTAGGCAAAAACCGCAAAGAAATGAGAAAAGTTACTGACCTCTTCTTTAATGTAAACAACCTCTGGCGACCCCCCTGCAGTACCCTCCTGGACCCCAGGTTGGGAATCACTGACACAGTACATAAAATATACCAGTACTCACCAGTTACCACAGACAGGGCAGTGTCCGAGTACTCCCCCTGCTGGTCGTCTTCGCCTGTACAGGTGTAGAACCCGACCTGCTCCACAGTCACGTTCTTTAAAACCAGGGAGCAGTTCTCTGAGAGACTGACTCCTGGCTTCACCTCCTCGTGTTTCTGTCCTCGCATAAACAGCTCTGTAGTTCTAGATTTGTCCAGGAAGAGCCAGTTAACCTGATCACACTGAAGCTCAGCAGGAGTTGCGCTTCCACAAGACAAGATGGCGTCCTCTCCTTCTCTCACTGTGAGGAAGGACAGGTGACCATTTGTGCCTGAAACACACAATAAATAAAGTTTAACATTTAAGACCAACCATGCATTAAACAAAACGTTAAAGATGCAAATATAGAATCTACTCTACATTGTATAATTTTAATAATTGTAATTGTAATATTTATTTGAGCTCATTTTTGGAAAGGACTACAGACACCTTCTCTTTGTTTCTGTGGGCCAAAGATGATTATTTCAGTTTTGTCAGGGGAAAGTTGTGATGCAGTGACAGAGTGAATTCACTGGTCCATGGTTGCATTAATTTACAAAATATACACAGGGCAGCCCCAAGTTCTTAAAAACATTAAATAGGTATTAAATATGATCTTGTCAAAATCTAGGCCTTAATAATATTAAATATTAAGAGTAGATATTAAATTGTGTTAATCTAGGTCAGAATCATTATGTCAATACTACATTTATTTATTAAAGAAATGTTATCACTTAAGTGGATGATTCATTTTTTTAATGCAGCACTGGAATATTTTCATCTGTTTTAGACTTTTACAATAAAACCCTTGAATTTCAGAGTAGTACAGATAATCCCTGAGGGTAAACTTCATGCAGATTATTGTTCTGTTGTTGCTGGCATAAAATTTCACTCAAAGTGGCATTAAAAAGTTTTAAAAAACGTCTTAAATACCACAAGACAAAACCTGGAGCTGCCCTGGAAAGGAACTTACTAACTCAACAGATAGTTCTTAAATCTACTCATTTGCTTAATCTTACTTATCTTTTTTTATTTACTATGTCATATTACGATTAAGTTGTGCTGACATAACTTACCTTATCATTCTAACATTATTAACTCACTATACTTATGCAGTGTAGGTAAATGTACCTATGAACGAGAACGCTGAGCCCTCTCACCTGAAAACTGCAGGAGCATCAGTAAGAACAGAGAAATCTTGAGGTCAGCCATGGTTTGTCTGCGGCAATCACGCTGAAAACTGACTGACTAAGTTTTCTTTACAAGAAACGGACACCACCAGTGTCTAGTTCCTTCGTTTTACTTCCTCAAAATCATCTGCTGTAAATGAATAAGGGTTTGTTTATTTCTTTATTTATAAGTTTATTTGAAAGGGACAGGACAACAAAGCATTGTTACAATTTCAGATGCAACCGATGCCATGTTTATATGCCATCTAGCTAACAGCTAATTTGCAGACCATAACAAACAATCAGACAAGAACACAGACATTAAAACATACAGTACATATAATACAGACTATTTACAATAAATCGCTGGTGGAACTGTGGCTCTAATGTTCACAGATCTGATTGGATTTTAGCCACGTTTTAGATCTGGGAGGGCTTTTATTATTATTATTTTTTTTTATACCTTTATTTAACAAGGAAGTCCCATTAAGATTCACATTGTCTTTTACAAGAGAGACCTGGCCAAGTAGCAGTCAATACAGTCATCAAGATAACAAATACAGCAAGATTAAACAAGTTAAACACACTGGGAAATTTAGAACAACTATTTAAAAACACAGTGAGCCTCTCAAGAAAAACAACCACATGTCTCCTTTACCACACTCTTTATGATTGCCTTAATTTACCAAAAGAAATGAGTGATTCCAATTTAATATCTCTTCGTAAATTGTTCCATGCCCAGGGTGCAGAGTAGGAAAAGTGGAACATTTAAGAGCAACCTAGTTTTTTCTTAGTGCTGAAAGTAAAGGAAGATCTGTGTCTGAAATAAAAACCAACCTTCACTTTGAGCTTTTTGATTAAAGTGGTAATATGTGCACTAAATGTAAGCTTATCATCGATCCATATACCCAAGTACTTGTACGATGGAACCCTCTCAGTGAATTTCCCGTCTGAGGTAGAGATGCTATAACCACCTTCTAATGGGGAACAGGCTTTTGAGAAGACCATACATTTTGTTTTAAGAACATTTAAAATCAATTTCAAGTTCAAAGGTGCAATTTCTAATGACTGAAATGCAGCCTGAAGATCTTGTACTCCCCCTGCAATGGATGGATGGGTGTAAACGACTGTATCATCAGCGTATAGATGTGTTTTTGAATGAATATCTTTACCCAAATCATTTATAAAAATAGTGAACAAAATAGGCCCCAGAATAGATCCCTGTGGAACACCTTTCACTATGTTAAGAAATTCAGATTTTTTTAATTTGGCAGGTTTGGAGTTCCTTTGTCTCACTTCCTCAAAATCATCTGCAGGTAAATGAATAAGGCTTTACTTCGCTCATCTTGTAAGGAAAACAAAAAATACCATGGCTTTAGTTTTCCCTTTAATGTGTTGCAGAGTGGTTAGCTTGTCTCCTGAGGTTGTGGGTTGGACTCCTGGTCTCTCTGTAGAGTGTGGGTTCTCTCCTCTTCCTCCCACCTTTGTCCAAACACAAGCAGGTGAACTGAAGACTCTAAATGCCCCAAGGTCTTAAAAGCATTAAATAGGTATTAAATGTGTTCTTGTCAAAATCTAGGCCTTAAAAGTGTTAAATGTTATGAGTTGGTATTAATTTTTGTTCATCTAGGTCTTAAAATTTGTCAAAACATTATGTTAATATTACAAAAAGTAGAGTCACTGCAATAATAAAATATATTGAGTTACAGAGAGTATTACAGATAATTCTTTAGTCTAAATTCATACAGATTATTGTTCTGTTGTTGAAGATCCTGGCATTAAATTTCACTCTTAGTGGCATTAAAAAGTCTTAAAAAGGTCCTAAATTTCACGAGACGGTTTCAGTCACAGTAACAATCTTAACTGTAGTTCTGAGGCTGATAAAGCCGCTCAGTTTTTATCACACCCAGACAGCTGCTGCAGTCTGATGACATTTATGCTCTGTCTGCAGTAAAGTAAACCGAGAGTTTGTGGAAATGGGAAGTGGCTTAACTTTTGTGCTGAAGCTGTTTCTTAAGAAGTCTTCAGTTCAGTTCTTTTTAAGTTCCAAGTTTACTCCAACATATCTTTAATAAGTCGTTTGTGTGACGCGTGTTTGTCCTCCCTGATGTGAACAGAAAGCAGTTCACATGTGACGCTGCTGCTGCTTTGGTGTAAATTTGGGTTTAATGGGAACTGTCCTGTTGTGGTTTGTGGTCCAGTACCACTCACGTACAGAGGGGGGCAGTAATGAGTCACATTTACTTGAGTAACTTGTTTTTAAATAAATTCTACCTCTAAGAGTACTTCTATCACCAAATAGCCTACTTTAGACCTGGTTTAGATCTGGTTTAGTACTTTTTTCCCCTGGTTTAGTTCTGCTTTTGTCCTGGTTTAGCCCTTGTTTATTCCTGGTTTAGACCTGGTTTTGACCTGGTTTAGACCTGTTTTTTTCCCTGGTTTAGTCCTGGTTTAGACCTGTTTTAGCCCTTGTTTAGACCTGTTTTTTTAGTCCTGTTTTTTCTCTGGTTTAGTTCTGCTTTAGTCCTGGTTTAGACCTGGTTTAGCCTTTCTTTAGTCCTGGTTTAGCCCTGGTTTAGACCTGGTTTAGCCCTTCTTTAGTCCTGGTTTAGACCTGGTTTAGCCCTTCTTTAGTCCTGGTTTAGCCCTGGTTTAGACCTGGTTTAGCCCTTGTTTAGTCCTCGTTTAGTCCTGGTTTAGGCCTGGTTTAGTCCTGGTTTAGTCCTGGTTTAGCCCTGGTTTAGACCTGGTTTAGCCCTTCTTTCGTCCTGGTTTAGCCCTGGTTTAGACCTGGTTTAGCCCTTGTTTAGTCCTCGTTTAGTCCTGGTTTAGACCTGGTTTAGACCTGGTTTAGCCCTTCTTTAGTCCTGGTTTAGACCAAGTTTAGTCCTGGTTTAGACCTGGTTTAGACCTGGTTTAGCCCTTCTTTAGTCCTGGTTTAGACCAGGTTTAGTCCTGGTTTAGACCTGGTTTAGACCTGGTTTAGCCCTTCTTTAGTCCTGGTTTAGACCAGGTTTAGTCCTGGTTTAGACCAGGTTTAGTCCTGGTTTAGACCTGGTTTAGACCTGGTTTAGCCCTTCTTTAGTCCTGGTTTAGACCTGGTTTAGTCCTGGTTTAGACCTGGTTTAGACCTGGTTTAGACCTGGTTTAGCCCTTCTTTAGTCCTGGTTTAGACCTGGTTTAGTCCTGGTTTAGTCCTGGTTTAGTCCTGGTTTAGACCTGGTTTAGACCTGGTTTAGACCTGGTTTAGACCTTATTTATCCAGTCACACTCAGACTCAGTTTGTTCTTCTTCTCTTGTAGCATGGACTTCTCTGAGGTCTACAGTGACACCGTGGGCAGCGTCTCGGCCTCGGCTCGGTCCGGGTCCGTGGTCCAGGTCCGGAGACTGATCCGGTCCGGACACAGCGTGGACGTGAAGGACAACCGCGGCTGGAACGCGCTCCACGAGGCAGCGGCGCGAGGAAACCGAGGCTGTGTGAGAGAGATACTGAGAGCTGCAGGTCAGAAACACAGCAGCAGCAGATTTATTTATAAACTCTAACATCATGGACATAAACAGTATTTTAGGTTTTTAAAAGGAGACATTTTAATAATAATAATAATAATAATAATAAATAAACAGGAATAATAATGAACATTTTTTCAATTTGATGACAGCAACACATCTCAAAAAGTAGTGTTATAGTCAAGACCAGGACCAGTCTGAGTCCAGGGTGAACTGAGACCAGGACAAGGCTGAGACTTTCAGGGTTTGAGACTGAGACTTTTAAAGATCAAGGCCAAGTTGAGACCAAACTCTGTGAAAAGACTAAATAAAGGGGAAAAGCTTTAAAAAGTGGTTCAAAAACATTAAAGTTTATTTTAATGGTTTAATGCAACAGAGGCAGATCTGTTCCTGATTCTTCTGATGTGGAAAACAAACTCCAAAATTATGATGAATAACATTTTCTTATAATGTTTGGGGGGAAAAACAATCTCAGAGACCACCACAGCCGAGACTGAGATGAGACCAAGATTGTAAAAAAAATGGTCTCAAGACCAAGACCAGTCTCGGGCGCTACGACACGATCAAAAAGTCAAGACAGGTCCAACAAAAGGCAACAAAAGACTTGGAAAATAAGAGCGTAATCTGCAGCTCTTTAAGTTATTGTCCACGCTTCAGTAAAATGTTTGGCTGTAAAAGGAGCATTTTAGTGCAGGTTCTCAGTCATCCAGGACATATTCAGTAAAAAGGTTAAACTCTGGACAGGGTTTGTTCTTAGAAGACGTTTCATCATTTCATACGAAGGAGTTAATCATTTCTAAAGTCAGCTGCTGTGAGTGGAGCTCACAGTATTTGCTGTAGTAACTTTTTTTCTGAAACCGAAACTCTGAATGTTTCAGTTTTACAGACAAGTAATAACATTTAAACAGAAGACAACAAAAAGAGGACTGAACAAACAAAAGAAAACAAACAAAAAGTTGACAAGGTCAACTATCAGATATTTAACATTACAGGAGGACAGAGGGAGGACAGAGGGGGGACAGAGGGAGGACAGAGGGAGGACAGAGAGGGGACAGAGGGAGGACAGAGAGGGGACAGAGGGAGGACAGAGGGAGGACAGAGAGGGGACAGAGGGAGGACAGAGGGAGGACAGAGAGGGGACAGAGGGAGGACAGATGGAGGACAGAGAGGGGACAGAGGGAGGACAGAGGGAGGACAGAGAGGGGACAGAGGGAGGACAGAGAGGGGACAGAGGGAGGACAGAGGGAGGACAGAGAGGGGACAGAGGGAGGACAGATGGAGGACAGAGAGGGGACAGAGGGAGGACAGAGGGAGGACAGAGAGGGGACAGAGGGAGGACAGAGGGGGGACAGAGGGAGGACAGAGGGAGGACAGAGAGGGGACAGAGGGAGGACAGAGAGGGGACAGAGGGAGGACAGAGGGAGGACAGAGGGAGGACAGAGAGGGGACAGAGGGAGGACAGATGGAGAACAGAGAGGGGACAGAGGGAGGACAGAGAGGGGACAGAGGGAGGACAGAGGGAGGACAGAGAGAGGACAGAGGGAGGACAGAGAGGGGACAGAGGGAGGACAGAGAGGGGACAGAGGGAGGACAGAGAGGGGACAGAGAGGGGACAGAGGGAGGACAGAGGGAGGACAGAGAGGGGACAGAGGGAGCACTGAGGGAGGACAGAGAGGGGACAGAGGGAGGACAGAGAGGGGACAGAGAGGGGACAGAGGGAGGACAGAGGGAGGACAGAGAGGGGACAGAGGGAGCACTGAGGGAGGACAGAGAGGGGACAGAGAGGGGACAGAGGGAGCACTGAGGGAGGACAGAGAGGGGACAGAGAGAGGACAGAGGGAGGACAGAGGGAGGACAGAGAGAGGACAGAGGGAGGACAGAGGGAGGACAGAGAGGGGACAGAGAGGGGACAGAGAGCGGTGCATGATCTTGTGAACGTAGAGAATAAGAACCAGGTGTTCTCTGTGCCAGTCAGGCACAGAGTCAGATACAGAGTCAGATACAGAGTCAGATACAGAGTCAGATACAGAGTCAGATACAGAGTCAGGTACAGAGTCAGGTACAGAGTCAGATACAGAGTCAGGCACAGAGTCAGGTACAGAGTCAGATACAGAGTCAGATACAGAGTCAGGTACAGAGTCAGGTACAGAGTCAGGTACAGAGTCAGATACAGAGTCAGGCACAGAGTCAGGTACAGAGTCAGATACAGAGTCAGATACAGAGTCAGATACAGAGTCAGGTACAGAGTCAGATACAGAGTCAGATACAGAGTCAGGTACAGAGTCAGGTACAGAGTCAGATACAGAGTCAGGTACAGAGTCAGGCACAGAGTCAGGCACAGAGTCAGGCACAGAGTCAGGCACAGAGTCAGATACAGAGTCAGATACAGAGTCAGGTACAGAGTCAGATACAGAGTCAGATACAGAGTCAGGCACAGAGTCAGGCACAGAGTCAGGCACAGAGTCAGATACAGAGTCAGATACAGAGTCAGGCACAGAGTCAGGCACAGAGTCAGGCACAGAGTCAGGTACAGAGTCAGATACAGAGTCAGATACAGAGTCAGATACAGAGTCAGATACAGAGTCAGGCACAGAGTCAGGTACAGAGTCAGGCACAGAGTCAGGCACAGAGTCAGATACAGAGTCAGATACAGAGTCAGGCACAGAGTCAGGCACAGAGTCAAGTACAGAGTCAGGTACAGAGTCAGGTACAGAGTCAGGCACAGAGTCAGGCACAGAGTCAGGCACAGAGTCAGGCACAGAGTCAGGCACAGAGTCAGGCACAGAGTCAAGTACAGAGTCAGGTACAGAGTCAGATACAGAGTCAGGTACAGAGTCAGATACAGAGTCAGATACAGAGTCAGGTACAGAGTCAGGCACAGAGTCAGATACAGAGTCAGGTACAGAGTCAGGTACAGAGTCAGGTACAGAGTCAGGCACAGAGTCAGGCACAGAGTCAGATACAGAGTCAGATACAGAGTCAGGTACAGAGTCAGGTACAGAGTCAGGTACAGAGTCAGGTACAGAGTCAGGTACAGAGTCAGGTACAGAGTCAGGCACAGAGTCAGATACAGAGTCAGGTACAGAGTCAGGTACAGAGTCAGGCACAGAGTCAGGCACAGAGTCAGATACAGAGTCAGGCACAGAGTCAAGTACAGAGTCAGATACAGAGTCAGGTACAGAGTCAGATACAGAGTCAGGTACAGAGTCAGGTACAGAGTCAGGCACAGAGTCAGATACAGAGTCAGGTACAGAGTCAGGTACAGAGTCAGGTACAGAGTCAGGCACAGAGTCAGGCACAGAGTCAGATACAGAGTCAGATACAGAGTCAGGTACAGAGTCAGGTACAGAGTCAGGTACAGAGTCAGGCACAGAGTCAGATACGGAGTCAGGTACAGAGTCAGGTACAGAGTCAGGTACAGAGTCAGGCACAGAGTCAGGCACAGAGTCAGGCACAGAGTCAGGCACAGAGTCAGATACAGAGTCAGATGCAGAGTCAGGTGCAGAGTCAGATACAGAGTCAGGCACAGAGTCAGGCACAGAGTCAGGTACAGAGTCAGGTACAGAGTCAGGTACAGAGTCAGATACAGAGTCAGATACAGAGTCAGGTACAGAGTCAGGTACAGAGTCAGGTACAGAGTCAGATACAGAGTCAGGCACAGAGTCAGGCACAGAGTCAGGCACAGAGTCAGATACAGAGTCAGGTACAGAGTCAGGTACAGAGTCAGATACAGAGTCAGGCACAGAGTCAGGCACAGAGTCAGGCACAGAGTCAGGCACAGAGTCAGGCACAGAGTCAGATACAGAGTCAGATACAGAGTCAGATACAGAGTCAGGCACAGAGTCAGGCACAGAGTCAGGCACAGAGTCAGGCACAGAGTCAGGCACAGAGTCAGATACAGAGTCAGGCACAGAGTCAGGCACAGAGTCAGGCACAGAGTCAGGCACAGAGTCCGATACAGAGTCAGGTACAGAGTCAGGCACAGAGTCAGATACAGAGTCAGGTACAGAGTCAGATACAGAGTCAGATACAGAGTCAAGTACAGAGTCAGGTACAGAGTCAGGTACAGAGTCAGGTACAGAGTCAGGTACAGAGTCAGATACAGAGTCAGATACAGAGTCAGGTACAGAGTCAGGTACAGAGTCAGGCACAGAGTCAGGCACAGAGTCAGATACAGAGTCAGGTACAGAGTCAGGTACAGAGTCAGGTACAGAGTCAGGTACAGAGTCAGATACAGAGTCAGGCACAGAGTCAGGCACAGAGTCAGGAACAGAGTCAGGAACAGAGTCAGGCACAGAGTCAGATACAGAGTCAGATACAGAGTGAGATGCAGAGTCAGGTGCAGAGTCAGGTGCAGAGTCAGGTGCAGAGTCAGGTACAGAGTCAGGTACAGAGTCAGGCACAGAGTCAGGTACAGAGTCAGGTACAGAGTCAGGTACAGAGTCAGATACAGAGTCAGATACAGAGTCAGGCACAGAGTCAGATACAGAGTCAGATACAGAGTCAGATACAGAGTCAGATACAGAGTCAGGCACAGAGTCAGATACAGAGTCAGATACAGAGTCAGATACAGAGTCAGATACAGAGTCAGATACAGAGTCAGATACAGAGTCAGGCACAGAGTCAGGTACAGAGTCAGGCACAGAGTCAGATACAGAGTCAGATACAGAGTCAGGCACAGAGTCAGATACAGAGTCAGATACAGAGTCAGATACAGAGTCAGGCACAGAGTCAGGTACAGAGTGAGGTACAGAGTCAGGCACAGAGTCAGATACAGAGTCAGATACAGAGTCAGGCACAGAGTCAGATACAGAGTCAGGCACAGAGTCAGGCACAGAGTCAGGTACAGAGTCAGGTACAGAGTCAGGTACAGAGTCAGGTACAGAGTCAGATACAGAGTCAGGCACAGAGTCAGGCACAGAGTCAGATACAGAGTCAGGTACAGAGTCAGGCACAGAGTCAGATACAGAGTCAGATACAGAGTCAGGTACAGAGTCAGATACAGAGTCAGGTACAGAGTCAGGTACAGAGTCAGATACAGAGTCAGGCACAGAGTCAGGCACAGAGTCAGATACAGAGTCAGGCACAGAGTCAGGCACAGAGTCAGGTACAGAGTCAGGCACAGAGTCAGATACAGAGTCAGATACAGAGTCAGGTACAGAGTCAGGTCGGCTGTAGTCCAAGCATTGCCTTAGAAATGAAACTGTCCCAATGACTCCTCGTTCGAGCGGCCAGGGCGGGACGTCCCACTCAGGAATACAACTCACAGCGATGTGCCATAGCTTTAGTAATGAGCCTCAGAGAAGCAGTGTCAACCATACACTGAGCTGAAACATTCATATAAAACTGATCTCCATAATCCAACACAGACAGGACAGTAAATAGTCTAATTTTATTCTAAGGGCCTTAAGCTCATTAGAAACTGACATTATGCTTTTAAAATGGACTCAAAATATAAAATTATTCTCTGGTCAAATGAACCTAAATATGAAAACTAATCTCATTGTGAGTAACACCAGTACAAAAGCCTTTATTAATGCCAGGTCTTGTGTATTCTGTCTTGTGTTTTCGCCGTTAGCGTCGTCCTCCGGTGATCTCCGCTCCTTTGTGAACTCTCGGACTCACGAGGGAGAGACGGCGCTGTTCTTAGCCGCTCGAGGCGGACACCGCTCTGTCGTCAAACTGCTGCTGAAGGCCAAGGCGGACATCAACCAACAGACCAACGACCTCTCCTGCCCTCTCTACGCAGGTAACTAATGGAACTAAGGTGTTCCTCGGGTTCGGCGGAGCAGACAGGAGCAACACCACAGAGGCTAAAACTGGGGTAAATGAGGCCAGTTAAAAATGTATCTTCACAAAATCTACTGCAGAGAAATGTCCCATATTTTGGGTCAAAACCACATCGAAGAGCTAGGAATGGGGTTGGACTACTACTACTGAGTTTAGTCCTGGTTTAGACCTGGTTTAGACCTGGTTTAGTCCTGGTTTAGACCTGGTTTAGACCTGGTTTAGTCCTGGTTTAGTCCTGGTTTAGACCTGGTTTATTCCTGGTTTAGTCCTGGTTTAGACCTGGTTTAGTCCTGGTTTAGTCCTGGTTTAGACCTGGTTTAGTCCTGGTTTAGTCCTGGTTTAGACCTGGTTTAGTCCTGGTTTAGTCCTGGTTTAGACCTGGTTTAGTCCTGGTTTAGACCTGGTTTAGTCCTGGTTTAGACCTGGTTTAGTCCTGGTTTAGTCCTGGTTTAGACCTGGTTTAGTCCTGGTTTAGTCCTGGTTTAGACCTGGTTTAGTCCTGGTTTAGACCTGGTTTCGTCCTGGTTTAGACCTGGTTTAGACCTGGTTTAGTCCTGGTTTAGTCCTGGTTTAGACCTGGTTTAGTCCTGGTTTAGTCCTGGTTTAGACCTGGTTTAGTCCTGGTTTAGACCTGGTTTCGTCCTGGTTTAGACCTGGTTTAGACCTGGTTTAGTCCTGGTTTAGACCTGGTTTAGTCCTGGTTTAGTCCTGGTTTAGACCTGGTTTAGTCCTGGTTTAGACCTGGTTTAGACCTGGTTTAGACCTGGTTTAGTCCTGGTTTAGACCTGGTTTAGACCTGGTTTAGTCCTGGTTTAGACCTGGTTTAGACCTGGTTTAGACCTGGTTTAGACCTGGTTTAGTCCTGGTTTAGTCCTGGTTTAGTCCTGGTTTCTTCTCTTGAGCACACACTTGCACTGAGAGGAGTTTTGTAAGTTGTAGAAGCTGAAGTCACTTGCTCCTGTCTGGCTCCTGTCTGTTCGTCCAAACTGTGATTATGTTTAATCATTTATCCAGAGTCGGAGCTAACTTTTCTGTGGCCCTAAGCAAAATTCAGCTCAGGGGCCCTACTATCAGCTGTGACAACTGTGATCGGTGATAAACAAACTTCACTTTTATTTAATTGAATGAATAACCTCTGAACTAATTATTATACTATATTTTTTTATCCAAACTGTCTCCCTGCCTGGGTTTTATTTAGTGAACGTTTTTAGATGACATCAGTGTAGACTTCAGTTTATTTTAGCCAAATTTATTGAAGAATATTTAACCCACTGTTTTATAAACCTAAAGCTTTTATCAAATTAGACCATTAGTATTTTACACATGAACTGTAATGTGATGCTCTAGGCTTCAAATACGCTGAACATACTTTTGGCTGCTGTAGCCTGTTTAAATATTCTGTGACCCCCTTTAGGGACCTGACCCACCATTTGAAAGTTTACATTATTTTCTGCTTGATGTAGCCCTGAGTTCTCTCCTCTGTTCAGCCACAGCAGCGCAGTCGAGACTCGAGAGAGACGAGGGACGAGAGGAAGAGGAAAGGATGCAGCGGCGGCGTTTGACCGAGAGGAGGGGGCGGGCGTGGCCTCAGCTGTGTACTGTGTGTATATGAAGGTCCGGCTCTGTATTTACCTCTGTTATCTCTCAGCTGTAGACGGAGGGCACATAGAGACGGTGCAGCTGTTGGCTCTGAGAGGAGCAGAGGTGAACCGGAGCCACACTGCCTCCTGCTGGACGTGCCTCCACCAGGCCGTTTATAAGGTAAAGAGAACACAACGCTGGCAGAGTGGTTAGCGCTCCTGTCTCTCAGTAAAAAGGAGGTTATGGTTGGACTCCTGATCTCTCTCTCCCCAGGGCCACAGTGAGATCGTCAGCGTCCTGAGCGCAGTGGCTGATCTGGAGTCAGTGGACGACCACAGCATCACTCCTCTGTTTGTGGCAGCTCAGTACGGACGCCTGGACTGCCTCCAGACTCTCATCGACGCAGGTAAGGCCGTAATATGACCTGTTTAGTCCTGGTTTATTCCTGGTTTAGTCCTGGTTTAGACCTGGTTTAGTCCTGGTTTAGTCCTGGTTTAGACCTGGTTTAGTCCTGGTTTAGTCCTGGTTTAGTCCTGGTTTAGTCCTGGTTTAGTCCTGGTTGAGACCTTGTTTAGACCTGGTTTAGTCCTGGTTTATTCCTGGTTTACACCTGGTTTAGACCTGGTTTAGACCTGGTTTAGACCTGGTTTAGTCCTGGTTTATTCCTGGTTTACACCTGGTTTAGACCTGGTTTAGACCTGGTTTATTCCTGGTTTAGTCCTGGTTTAGTCCTGATTTAGACCTGGTTTAGTCTTGGTTTATTCCTGGTTTAGTCCTGGTTTAGTCCTGGTTTATTCCTGGTTTAGTCCTGGTTTAGTCCTGATTTAGACCTGGTTTAGTCTTGGTTTATTCCTGGTTTAGTCCTGGTTTAGTCCTGGTTTATTCCTGGTTTAGTCCTGGTTTATTCCTGGTTTAGTCCTGGTTTATTCCTGGTTTAGACCTGGTTTAGACCTGGTTTAGACCTGGTTTAGTCCTGGTTTATTCCTGGTTTAGTCCTGGTTTATTCCTGGTTTAGACCTGGTTTAGTCCTGGTTTAGACCTGGTTTAGACCTGGTTTAGACCTGGTTTAGACCTGGTTTAGTCCTGGTTTAGACCTGGTTTAGCGTGTTAGTTTAGGAAGCACTGGTCTGTTTCTTTACCTGACTTTGTGTTTCCAGGAGCGTGTGTGAACGTCCAGGCGGCAGACGGGGCCACTCCTCTGCTGATCTCCTCTCAGGAAGGGCACCAGGACTGTGTGGGGTTACTCCTGGCCCACAGGGCAGACCCGAACCTCAGCTGCAGCTCAGAGTGGCCCCAGCTCCCCATCCACGCCGCCGCTCAGTTCGGACACATCGGGTATGCGTCGTGTTTTACCTTTCACTGTTTACATCGCTCATGAGTTCAAATACATGCAGTGGTAATTTCAGAGCTTTAACCCGCGTCACACACTCAGCTCACTTACTGTGTCTGAAACCCAACAGGGCCACAACCCGCTCTGTCCTCCTCCTGCCGCTCAGTACAAACACTCAGATGTTCTCCTCTCATGTCTGACCTCTACTCCTCTACATCAGGGGCGCCCACACTTTTTCCCTCAGAGGGCGAAAATGTATTAGAAGGGCAACTTTTTAATATAATATGATCTATGTATGATTAAAATTCAGAATTTACTTGTTAATATATCTACCAACCAACAACAGAATCACAGTAAACAACCCTTATAGTTTGATTGGGAAAATACAATAGAATAGAATAGAATAGAATAGAATAGAATAGAATAGAATAGAATAGAACAGAAAGAGGTACTCGTCCAGACTGAGTCCAGAGGAAATTTCTGTCTCAAAAGCCGTGACAAACAACACCAGGCAGACATGTTAAAATTGTAAATTGTTCATATTTATTTTAAAGAAGTTAATAAAGGATATGTGAGTGTAAGTAAGTCAGAGTGTCTGCTGTTGAGTGCAGCTGAATGTTGTTAGCGACAACAACAAGCACAATTTTCATATATCTGTACTTTTACTTGAGTTTTACATGAGATTTTACTTTTACTTCACTACATTTTAGAGCAAGTATCTGTACTTTTTACTCCACTACTTTTATGAATTGGTTTGAAGTAAAAAGTATTTTGACTTTGGTTTAAACTCATTAGTTTTTGCCTTGTTGTGAGTATGAAAGATGCAGTAAAGTAGTACTCTTCAGATAAACCTCACCGACAGTTTCAGTCTCTTAACATTTAGTTTTCAGCAAAATCCCTCACATTTAACAGATTCATTAGTTCTTGAACCTGTATGAAATACTTTTACTTTTTTACTCACAAGTACGTTTGAAAGTGAGTACCGTATTTTCCAGACTATAAGTGGCTCTGGAGTATAAGTGGCACTAGCCAGAAAATGCATAATGAAGAAGAAAAAAACATATATAAGTCGCACTGGACTATAAGTGGCATCTTTTGGGGGAAATTTATTTTACAAAATGCGACACCAAGAACAGACATTTCATGTTGAAAGACAAGTTATAGTAATAATAGAATAGAGAACAACAGCTGAATAGGTGTGCGCTATGCTAACGTAACACATTGATGGTTATTCAGCTACATGAAGCATAAACAACGAACTGAACAGGTGTCTCGTATGTTAACGTAATATATTAACAGTTATTCACATAACTATAGCATAAAGAACATAATATAACAAGTTCACCAAACTCACCATCTCACTCCTAATCACTAAATCCTTTAAATTCTTCATCCTCGGTGTCGCTTCTGAACAACTCCGCCAACTCCGGAGGTAGACGAAGCGCCACTTCCTCCTCTGCGTGGCTGTCGTCAGACTCAGCATCAGTTCCATTTCCAATTATTCCGCTCTTTCTCAGTTGTCTTTATAGCCTAAGTTGTTAGTGGTAATGTTTACATTTTAAATTGTCAGTGGTACAGGTGCAGCAGATGCTGGGACACAAGCCTAGAGCGCCCTCTAACCAACACCTGAAATATTTTAATATATAAGTCACACCTGAGTATACGTCACACCCCGAGCCAGACGATGGAAAAAAAGTGCCACTTATAATCTGGAAAATACAGTACTTTAATACTTTTACTTTTACTTGAGTCAATCTTTGCTCCTTTATCTGTACTTTTACGTAAACAAATGGAGTACTTCTTCCACCATTGGTTAGCGAGGGGGTTGTATCAGTGCAAAACAAAAAGAGAACAGAGACGTGCTGCTGGAGGGGAGAGAGCTCGCTGGCAGAGTCGGCCTGGCCTGGTGCTCCCAGACGCTGCGAGACTCCACCCTCAGGACCTGAAACATAAAACACTCTCTCACACACCAAACACACCCTGCCAAAGCAGAGGGCATGACAAGGCCTTAAGAGAAGGAGATTGGTGCAGTCACAGTGCTCTGGCTATGAAAAAACTATCCCCTTTTTTCATGTTGTATGGCAGTTTAGTGAGACTGGTGCTAAGCTCTTTATCTAACCCTGTCTTCCTGCCCTCTCTCCTCAGGATCCTGAAAAAGCTGATCACTCTGACAGACTGCTCCTGTGGCCACGCCCCCGGACAGGTGAGTCCCCTTTACCTGGCCGTACAGAGTGACCAGAGGGGGGCGCTGGAGGTCCTTCTGGCAGAGGGCTTCAGTCCCGATGCCCAGGACTGCGAGGATCTGCTGGGGTTAAGGTCTCCACTCACTCTGGCCCTGGCTCTGGCGGCGAACCACACGCACAGGAGGTAAGACCCAAGACCACACATCAGTCCCAAAGCCCGGTCTACAGTCGTAAACATTTATTTCTCTGTTACAGCATAGAAACGGTGAAGCTGCTACTGTCCGCTGGTGCATCTCTCCACAAGGACACCTGGACTTGTCTTCTCAAAGCGGACAAACCAGACCTCCTGCAGCTGGTTCTGGACTTCAGGACTGTCCCCGGACCTTCCCCTCACAGAGCAGGTCTCAAGAAGTCCTTGTCCAAAATCCAGGAGAGACTTATCGAAGGAGGAGATGAGAGCTTTGGTCCAAGTGTGTCTGAACCAAACCGAGACTGGTCTGATGTGGATGCCTCTGCTTCTGAACGCGGGACTGGACCCAAACTTACTGCTGCAGAGAAAAATGTAAGAATTAGAGACAAATGTAGAGACACTGAGACACTGTACATGTGTGTTTTTGATGTTGCAGGTGTAAAGATGCTCCGTGCTGTGTACTAAATCTCCTGCTGCAGTATTTGAACTGGTCCTGTGTTCGTTCACACCTGAGACTGACTCTGGAGAAAAGACGAACAGAGAGAAGCTGGGAACCTCTGACGCTGTTTGGTACAAAGACATTAAAACACATTTAACTCAAGCTACTGAGATAAATCTAGTATATCATAAAACTGACCTTCTCTCTCCTCTCTCACCTCTCTCATCACTTTTTTCTCCTCTCTCCCCTCCTCTCTCCTCTTTCCTCTCTCCTCTCTTCTCCTGGCTACTCTCTCCTTTCTCTTCTCTCCTCTCTCACTCCCTTCTTTCTCCTCTCTCCTCTCTCCTCTCTTCTCTCCTCTCTCCTCTCTCGCCTCTCTCCTTTCTCCTCTCCCCTGTCTTCTCTCTCCTCTCCTTTCTCCTCTCTCACCTCTCTTCTTTCTCCTCTCTCCAGATTCCATTCCCAGTCTGTCTCACTTGTGTCGGCTGCAGATCAGAACTGTTCTGGGATCAGCTTTGTTAATGAGGGCTAGAGTGATGCACCGGCTTCCTGTTCCTGTCCTGTTACATCACTTCCTGCAGTTCAGAGACATCCAACCAACTCTTTAAAGTCCTCATTGGACAAAAAGGACTATTACTTCCTGATCTGCAGAAGAAAGTGGCTATTTACAGAGAGATACTGGTTGGAGACTCCTAACCTAAACTATTCAAGCTTTTTTGTCTGTTTATTTTGCAAAACAAAATAAATAAAGCAGAACCAAACTATTTATGTCAGTATTTATCTTGTTTGATGAAATAATTCAAGATTTTATTTGGAAAATCTGAATTTTACAACGCTAACCCAAACTCTTAAAAGTTAATCCATTGTTTCTGTAATGCTGAACTTTAACCGGGTACATTTCACGGCGCTACAGAGGGACAGAATAAAGATTGCTGACTTGTAAAAAGTGCTTTTTCTATGTTGTTGTTATCTGAACACTTATGTTGACAGCAGGATAGCAGAGTGCTTAGCACTGTTGACTCACAGCAAGAAGGTCCCTGGGTCAATTATCGCACTTTATGAGGCCTTTCTATGTGGAGTTTGCATGTTCTCCCTGTGTCTGGATGGGTTCTATTTCATCCCTCCTGGCCGCCAGAAGGCGGTGCTGAAAGCACTGAATTGTAGCTACATGCCACGGACACTGAGGATGGCTAGGATGGCACAGCTGTCCACATGCGGGAGTGACCTGCCCCCCTCAGGACAGGTGGCCCTGGCGCCGTCTAGGCGTTCCAAGCGTCTGAGTGATTTCACAGTTGTGACGCCCCCTCCCAGGAAGAGGGTCAAGTCCAAGGGCCATGGGCTGTCCTCAAGAGTCGAACAATTGTCCTGCTGAGTTGGCTGAGATGAGGTCTCTTTTCCAGGCTCAACAGCCAGAAACTCCCACAGACGGGGCAGGGTTTTCTACTCCACCCATGCCTTGGCCCCGGAGGACAATGTCCTTTCCCTAGCAGCCTCGGCATCTCATTTTCAGGACGAGGAGGTGGAGCAGACCTCTCGAGCTTCAGAAGCTGGTTCATTCTCTCCTGCTCAGAGCTCAATTGGTGATGCGGGGGATACTTCGATGCACACTGTTATGCGCATGGCTTTGGATCGCCTGCGGGTGGAGGTCCCCCAGCAGGATAAGTCTGCCCCTGGAAGCGCCTTCTTCAGGCGTGGACGGGCTCCTCCGGTCTTCACTGTTCCCCCTTTTGAGGAGTACCTGAGGGAATTACACAGCCTGTTGGAGAGATCCCAGTGCCCTTTCACGTCTTTCAGCTGATGGTTGGGTGTTGGACGGCAATGCACAATCCCGCCGGAGCTGGCTTGGATCGCATGCCTGCTGTTGAACTGGCCATTGCTTCCCTCATTGTTTCACCTGAGGAGGCCCTGCGTCTGAGTGTGAGGTGCCCGCGACCCCAGTGTCGTGTCACAGATGACTTCATTATGCGGGCTTATAATGCTGGTGCGCGTGCCAGCCGCCTGGGTAACTCTCTGGCGCACCTCATGTTTGCGCTCTCTGCTTCCCTGCAGGACGACAGCGCTGCAGCTGCCTCTGTTGGGTTTAGTGATGCAGCACTGCAGGCTTTTGCCCTAATGACAAGGGAACTTGGGCGGGTAATGTCCTTCCTTGTTCAGGCTCGCAGACAGGTCTGGCTGGCGCAGTCTGCGCTGACTGAGCCATGTCGTAGGACCCTCCGCAGTGTGCCTGTGGAACCGGGGCAGTTGTTTGGCCCAGCTGCGCTGGAGGCTCTGGAGAGAACTGTCCAGGCACAGCAGACCAGGCGACAACTGTCAGGTCTCAATAGGACCACGCCTCCCCCCAGTAGGCCGAGGGGTCCAACTGCTGGCCCCAGTTCCCGGCCATTGCCTCAAATGCGCCCCACTGGCGACCGTTATTCTCACCTTTTCCCTCAACAGTGGTCTGGCACGGACCTTGGGGGTGGTGCCCGCCTACCAGCTAGGCAGCCCCAAGCCCTGGGCACTAGCCGTCGTTCCCCCAGGGCCCCTAGAGGCCGTGAGGCTAAGAGGTGAGGCCGTTGGGCCGGCCGTCGGATATTTTTCCCAGCAGCAGCTCAGTTACTGGACTGCTCACGCATCAGACCCTTGGGTGGTTGCCACCTTGACCCATGGGTACAGACTGCAGTTCCGACGCCGGCCCCCTATTTCAGGTCGGGTCAAAATGACCATCATTGGCGACTCGGCAAAAGCTATAGCGCTGGATCAGGAGTTATCCGCCCTCCTAGCCAAAGGCGCAATCGAGGCTGTGGATCCTCTGCTGCAACCCAGGGGCTACTATTCCACTTACTTCCTTGTGACCAAAAAGACTGTCAGATTTCGTCCAAGCTTGGATCTGAGGGGATTTAATCAATACATGAAAGTATTGCGTTTCCATATGCTCACCAGGAGAGAAGTCTTGGAAACCGTTGCCAGGGGGGGAATGGTTCACATCCATAGACCTGAAGGACGCTTACTTTCATGTCCCCATCGTGCCAGAACACAGGCGCTTCCTCAGGTTCGCATATCGGGGTCGCCACTGGCAGTTCAGGGTGCTTCCATTCGGACTCTCTCTCTCCGAGGGTGTTCACCCAATGCGTAGCGTAGCAACCTCAATGGTTGCTCGTCCATTGTGTCGTCGGATAGACGACATACTACTTTTAATCCGTCGCTTCAGACTGGGCAGACGGCTCCCATACGTCACTTTCCTACAACTCCTGGGCAAGTTGACCTCTGTCATACGTGTGGTACCTCTCGGCTTGCTGTTACTGCGCCCCCTGCAGAGGTGGCTGAACAGTTTTCACCTGGACGCGGGACGACACAGGCATCGGCTGCTCAGGGTGATGCGACGGTGTCTCCGTGCTATGGAGCCATGGAGGAACAGGGCTTAAATGGCCCGGGGTGTCCCCATGGGTTCTGTTGCATGCCGAAGGGAGGTTGTCACCACAGATGCTTGTCCCGCTGGGTGGGGCGCTGTGTGGCAGCACAAGGCCATTCAGGGGCGCTGGTCTGCAAAGGACTGCTCCGAACATATCAATGTGTTGGAGCTACGGGCCAGTGCATCTAGCTCTCAGGCATTTTCTGCCATACCTGAGAGGAAGGCACGTGCTTGTACGGTCAGACAACACCTCGGCTGTCTACCACATCAACCACCAAGGGGACACCAGGTCAGCACGTCTCCTGGAAGTGTCTCAGGACCTTCTGACGTGGGCAGCCCCCCATCTGTCCAGCCTGAGGGCGATGTATTTACTGGGGGAGAGCAACCAGCTGGCGGACGCTCTCTTTCGCTGGGTTTCCTTACAGGGAGAGTGGTGCCTTCACCCAGAGGTGGTGCACACAATTTGGAGCCTCTTTGGCCGAGCAGAGGTAGATCTCTTTGCTTCAGAAGAGTCGACTCATTGTCTCCTATGGTTCTCCCTCACAGGGATGGCAGGCTCCCTAGGTCAGGATGCATTGGCACATCCATGGCCTCGGGGCCTCTTGTACGCTTTCCCCCCGCTCCCTCTGATTTTGCCAACTCTTCAGAGGGTCCTTCAGGAGGGTCACAGGTTGCTCTTGGTGGCACCCCTCTGGCCAGTGCGGCCTTGGTACCCGTTGCTGCTCTGTCACGGCATGCCATGGCGCCTTCCAGACAGACAGGGGCCACACCCTGGTGTCTCTTTTTCTGAGGGGAGCTCATAGGCTGTGCCCACCGGCAGTCCCACGAGCCCCTGTGTGGGACCTGCCCCTGGTGCTGGATGCTCTGTGCCATCCCCCATTCGAGCCTTTGGCGCAGGCTTTGCTCAAATGGCTGTCTTATAAAACTGTGTTCTTGCTAGCCATTGCCATATTGAGTTGCATGCCCTTTCTGTCAGCTCCTCATGTCTCAGATGGAGCCCGGATGGGTCTGGCGTCACACTGTGGCCGAATCCAGCTTTCGTTCCAAAAGTGTTGTCCCATTCACACAGTAACCAGCCTCTGACACTGGCGCGGTTTGTGCCTCCACCTGGAGAGGATGCGGACAGGCTGGAGTTGTTGTGTCTGTTGAGGACACTGAGGGCATATATTGCAGCTACAGCAGATATAAGCTGTTTTTATGTTATGGGGGTCCGAAAATGGGCTGCCCTCTTTCCAGGCAGCGCCTTTCCCATTGGGTTGTTGAAGTCATTTGCCATGCCTATGGGGCAGGACACTACTCCCTGCCATCTGGTGTACGGTGCCATTCCACCAGGAGTGGCTCTACGTCATGGGCAGTTATGAGAGTGGTTTCGTTGGAAGCCAAATGTGCTGCCGCCTCATGGGCATCACCGAGCACGTTTACCCGATTCTACAACGTGAACGTCGCCACCCCTCATCCACTTGGTGTGGTTCTCCTGCTGGAGTCCTCTGGGCCTACTCAGTGAGGGGAAATCAGGATTCCTTGTGACTTTGCTGGTATTAGTCATTCAGTGCTTTCAGCACCGCCCTCTGGCGGTCATCCGGGATTCATAGAACCGTAGTTACATACGTAACTTTCGTTTTCTCTCCCATCAACCTAAAACGAACAATAATCCTCCTGCTAGATACTCCAGACCAGGATCCTGGCTCAGGTCTGGTCCTCAGCTCCTGCCAAATTTAATCCCAGAGACATTGAAGGATGGGTCAAATGCAGACGACACATTTCTCTATGGGCACAATAAAGTCTACTTTAGTAAAATAACATTTACTGCAATTTAACAAAAACAAGGAAAGTAATTTAAAAACATGAATAGCATCACTGTTATTTTTTTAAACAAATATATACAAATATTTTTACATATTTTCCGTGTCACAATGACCTTACTCTTAGTCACGTCCACCTGAGCTAACACCTTTCTCTATCGCAACTGTACCATTGTTATTAGTAAAACTAATATTTGATTCAAACAAGTTTACCTAATATCTTAGCACACGTGGGTAATGTTTATATTGTGTAATATATATATACTCCTCATAGCACCTTTAATTAATTCTCCCAACCCCTTTTTTAATTTACTACTAAACAATTTTACTGTTATTTATTTTGCTTTACAATACTAAAATAAATGTTTAATTCTGTATTTATTAGTAATATTCTCCCGTCTCTCTGTTATGTTTATGTTACGGATCTATTTGGGGACACGAACAGCACTTTCTCTAATTTGATTGGTTCTTAGTGCTGTCACTCATAATTCCCTCGTCTCTGATTGGCTGGCGTCACGTTGTGGGGCGGGTCTCCAGTTTGACAGGTGGAAGTAGCATCGCGACCGCACAGAAACCGACAACAAGCGGCTGATTTTTGGATTTACCTGCGTTCAAAGCCCACCTGTCCGCGTTCACATCTGACCACGACCCGGCTGCACCATCGTGAAGATATGCCTTAATGTATTTCATCCGTGAGTAATGGAAATGTGTGACGTATTTGCGGGTTTGCCACGTTTTAGGGCGTTTGTTTTGTTAGCCGCTAGCTTTGTTTTTTATAGATGCGTACAGAATAAACAGCGTGAAGCTAACAGCGGCTAACACTCTCACTTTTGCAAACAGCAACGGCTAGAAATGTGAAATATTTCCAGTAAAGTTCACCTAGTAACCATTGCAAATCATTATTTCTACATATTAAAGCTAATCACAGAGAACTGGTCGCTAAATGTGGCTAGCTTTACGTGCGTAACACCTTTAAACGTACATTTTCCAGGTGTTTTCTTCACAAAAATAATTCCTCCATCGCCTTGACACTGGTTTTAAATTGAATGAGGTTTAATCTCGCTAAACCAGCTCTGGAGATTATTGTAATGCGTTTAATCCAAGAAGAGTTAAGGCGTTAAAATGTATTGTATTGTGAAGCTGCAAAATGGACCTATCTCAAGATATTTGGCGACTAATAACAGGCTTTGTAATGAAAATACAATTTGAAATGTCAATAATGAACTAGTCTGGTCTTTCTCCTTTCACCTCTGGCATCAGTAATTCACCACAGCACTGACACTGGATATTCTCTTCTTTTGGACCATTCTCTGCAAAAAAAACAACAAAAAAACCTAGAGATGGATGTGAGTGAAAATCCCAGTAGATCATGAGCAGTTTCTGAAATACTCAGACCACGTTCAGAGTCACTTATCAAATCCCCTTTACTTCTCCATTCTCATGCTAAGGAGTCAGGACTGCCGGGGCCAGACACAGAGTTTTAGACCTGCCGATGTATATCGTGTTAGGCTGAGGCCAAGTTTAGTTCTGGGTTACTCTTGATTTTGTCCTGGTGTAAACCTGGTTTATTCATTATTCAGTCCTGGTTTAAACCTGGTTTATTTCTGATTTAGGTCTGGTTTAGTCTGGGTTTAGTTCTGGTTTAGACTGGCTTTACTCTTGGTTTAGTCCTTGTTTAGCCCTGGTTTAAACATTGTTTAGTTTATTTTTGCATAAACAGTACAGATATTAGTAAAACACTGAGGTCAGGACCTCTGTGACCTCTGCGATGCATATGGCCATGCCCAGGTCTAAACCAGGACTAAACTAGGACTAAACCAGGTATAAACCAGGACTAAGCCAGGACTTTCTTCTCCATACTGATGCTCAGCCAGGTTTGTCTTGGTGGAGGTGATGCACTCTGTTTGGCTGTTGTCTCTAAATTAGATGCGTATAAAATGGTCAGACTTTAAAAATGAATCTATGTAAATTTATTGAAAAGAACGCGTTGAATGGCTGTTCATTGTTTGATTTCCACCTTGGAAGACACCAAGTCCAAAGGTCACACATTTTGATTTATGGTTGTATTATAAACAGAGCTCGTAATAGCATCTATTTGTTTAAACATTATTATAATGAGAGTTAATGTAATGAATTAATTTAGCAATAGTAGTGGTCGTAGAAATCCAGATAAATATTGGCAAAACATTAATAATATAGCCATTTAAAACAGTCTAACACTCTACTGAGAGATAGAAGTTTAGGTCTTTGATGTTGATGTTTATTAGTAGTGAGTTATTCTAAAGCTGGGGACACACCGCACAGTTTTTTGCATGATTGTATCACAATTCACAGAGGCGCCGAGTCTGCACCAACAACATTAGTCTCAGGGAGTTGTCAGAGCAGAAATCGATTAGTGTGGGAGGTTTAAAGACTCAGCAGTAAATGTGTCTGGGGCAGAGACTCCAGCAGACCTCAGTCCCAGTCAGACATCTTTTCAAGTCTCGCCGTTGATCACAGACGTGGGTGGTATTTAAGTATGTAAGGGCTAGGCTAAATAAATATAATAATCCATGTTGTGTTTATGATGGTACTGAATAAAACAGACTGAATTATTGTAGCTCTTTTTGCCTTAACGTTATGTTAGGAAGCTGTCAACTGTACAAGCTAAGGTCAGCTAACATTAGTGAAATTACCTAGGCTTATTTATTCATTATTATGCCATAAAAAAGTGCCATAACAGATTCTTTGTTTATTCAAACATGTGGTGTATAGTTTAAAAACCTCCAGAGGTCCTGCTGTTCTCCTCTGAAACTCACAAATTATGACCACTCCAGTGCTCTGTAGTGAAAAGGGAGGACATTCAGACTCAGCCACTGGTGCAGTCGATAAATGTGTGCTCCTCAGTCTTTCTAAAATCTGCTGAAACCAGGTGTAGTTAGCAAATTTAATAACTTCTCTGAGCTAATTAACGGCGTTTAGTGCTTTCCTTCGTCACCTGTTGGTTCTGCTGAAGTCCTCGTTGTTCAGTCCTCTGTGGGATTTTTGTCTTCTTCCTGTTTCCATTTTAACAACAGTAAAGTCCCTCTGACGTCCCACATAACCACCACATTCAAACAAACCCACTTTCTCCACAAGTCTTTGTAGAACTGGCTTCTGCTGCTGTCCCCGTTCACAAATAAGGACAGAGCTGCTCACAGTGCACAGGATTCTGGGGTTTTATGACAAAAACGACAAACTGCCATGTTTGTTTGAGTCAGCGCTGCATTGCTTACGTTCCGCCCTTTATTTATCTGATTGGTTACTTCAACTGTGATTGTTCTGCCCATAGAAACGAAATTTCAGAGAAGGGACCAGACTAACTTCTTTGTAGGGAGGAAAAGAGTTTGTCTGGGTGGCCAGGGTAGTCATTATGTGTGAGCTCCTGGTCTTTTCAAAATCTGTAACCACTGAGAAAGTCCTATAGTCTGTCCCTGGTGTTTTAGTTTTGTTTGTAGTGCGAAATGAGGGCTTTAGAGCATTTACCCCTTAACTAGATGATCCCTGGTTTGAGTCCAGGTCTGGGCTCTGTGCAGTGTCTTTACCACTGTGAATGCACTTTGATTGTGAATATGTGGCTGCATAAAATGGCTTTACTAAACTAATATTCTTCTTTAGCTGAGGCGCGGATGGAGGAGGTGCGTTCCCGTCCGTACATCATTCCCGTTCGGCCGGGCGGAGACATGCAGCCCGCCCGCCGCAGAGACGCCGGAGTATGGCACCAGACACGCAGCTTGCTCTACAAGAACCTGCTGATCAAGTGGAGGACCAAACAGCAGTCTCTACACGTGAGCACAGCCCATATTTACACCTTATCTGAATCATAACACAAACCACGAACTCGCGGCTCCACTCCCTTTTTCTCATGAGCTGTGGAGGAGGAGAGTATAAAGGAATCTGGGTTTAACTGGGACAGAGTTCAGCACAAACAGTATCTGCAAATGTATTTTCACTTTTGGGTAAAGAAAAAGGAGTGTTTACATCAAATCTCATAAAATAAAAATAAAACAAAGCCAGAGCTGAGATTGGAGAGCAGAGTTAATGAAGAGCGGAGAGAGTTGAGAGCATCATGAGCAAGGGAGAGCAGAGAGAGTCAAGAGTGGAGGGAGGAGAGAGCAGAGAGACTCGAGCAAAGAGTCGTGGGCAAGAGAGAGTCAAGCGCAGGGAGAGTTGAGAGAGCAGAGGGTCGTGGGCAAGAGAGAGTCGAGAGAGGGCAGAGTCCCGAGCGCACAGACATGCTCCTCTTGTGTGAACTCAAATCCTGAACCACAGATCTGAACAGGATCGGGAGGCGCTCCTCCTGAGATGCTCCTCCTATGGCACTTCTCCTAGGGCACTTCTCCTAGGGCACTTCTCCTAGGGCACTTCTCCTAGGGCACTTCTCCTAGGGCGCACCTCCTGGGACGCACCTCCTGGGACACTCCTCCTAGGGCGCTGTCTCTAAAGGGCTCGTGTTTGTGTGTTTCAGGAGCTGATCCTGCCCCTGCTGCTGCTCGGCCTCCTGATCCTCATCAGCACTCTGAACCCTCACGTTTACTACGGCAGCATCAGCACCACGGAGCTGGATCAGGACGGCCCCTTCCTCAAAGCCCTGGGGTACACGCCCATCAACAACATCACCAACAGCATCATGGAGGAGGTGGCTCAGGAGATGCGTACGTCTCACACAAGTCTGCATACACCACGCATGTTTCTGGATTTATCAACATGGACGTGAGCGTACGGTTCGCTCTGATCCTACGCCAGGTCAGGAGGTGGTGCACATATTCGCCAGTTTCAGGTCAGCGCCATACTGCACAGGAATACAATTAATAAGAGCATAAAACGCACTGCCACATTAAATCTATTTAGTATTATAGTCCTGCAGAACAAAAATTGCATTTTAAAATATTGTTAGGTCCATATATATCTAGCAGCACGAGATATCATTAAAGTTTATGTTTGTTTCTCAGCTATAGCTCTAATGAGGCTGCTTTTGATAAAAGCCTAAATCTTCCGTGCCAAATTATTGTTGCAGAGCTAAACAGGCGAGTGTGGCTGCTTTTAGCATAACTACAACTGCTGTGTGAGACAGCACCTGGTCCCGGGAGAAAGCACTGCTCAGGCTCGGTCTGGGTCTGTCATGGCTATGGGTCTTGTACATCTCTAGTATTTAACACACTTAACACGCTGCCAAGCATCTGTGTAATGTAAATGATGAATTAAATAATGTTTTGAGGCTGATATTGCGTAAACAATATACAGTAGCTTCAAATGTTGAATGTATTTTTAGATATCAAGGTAAACGTGGGGGTTAAATCTAAAACTAAATCTTTCATTCATCAAAACTATGTTAATTTTATTCCTTATTTATTTGTAAATTTTTTGCTCAGATTCATGCCTGTTTTGCCGTATTTTGTGCCTTCATGCGGCAAACTCCATGGGTGAGGCCACCTGAACCCTGAATATTTAGGGCTGTTTCATTCAAATCATGCTCGTTTTCAGCTGTTGCATCGATCAGCAGCTGGTTGTGTGTACGCCTGGACTGGAGGCACAGTTTGATAAATCCCACGCACCCTGCAGTGCACAAGAATCTGCACTCGTTTCTATGCAAGTTTGATAAATGAGAGCCAGCGTCTCTGTTCTGACAAAAGCTGACGACCTCTTTGCATCAGTCCCAAACTATTACATGCCCTATGACCCCAGTGCGACCTCCACTAGAGACCTGACCCACAAGCAGCTCCCTGACAGGACCAGAGGCTCCATGACAGGGACCAGACCCCCTGACGGGACCAGAGGCTCCCTGACGGGACCAGGACCCCCTGACGGGACCAGAGGCTCCCTGACGGGACCAGACCCCCTGACGGGACCAGAGGCTCCCTGACGGGACCAGACCCCCTGACGGGACCAGAGGCTCCCTGACGGGACCAGACCCCCTGACGGGACCAGAGGCTCCATGACAGGACCAGGCTCCATGACAGGACCAGGCCCCCTGACGGGACCAGAGGCTCCCTGACGGGACCAGACCCCCTGACGGGACCAGAGGCTCCCTGACGGGACCAGGCCCCCTGACGGGACCAGAGGCTCCCTGACGGGACCAGGCTCCCTGATGGGGGCAAGGCCCCCTGACGGGACCAGAGGCTCCATGACAGGACCAGGCTCCATGACAGGACCAGGCCCCCTGACGGGACCAGAGGCTCCCTGACGGGACCAGACCCCCTGACGGGACCAGAGGCTCCCTGACGGGACCAGACCCCCTGACGGGACCAGAGGCTCCCTGACGGGACCAGGCCCCCTGACGGGACCAGAGGCTCCCTGACGGGACCAGGCCCCCTGACGGGACCAGAGGCTCCATGACAGGACCAGGCTCCATGACAGGACCAGGCCCCCTGACGGGACCAGAGGCTCCCTGACGGGACCAGACCCCCTGACGGGACCAGAGGCTCCCTGACGGGACCAGAGACCCCCTGACGGGACCAGACCCCCTGACGGGACCAGAGGCTCCCTGACGGGACCAGAGACCCCCTGACGGGACCAGACCCCCTGACGGGACCAGAGGCTCCATGACAGGACCAGGCCCCCTGACGGGACCAGAGGCTCCCTGACGGGACCAGACCCCCTGACGGGACCAGAGGCTCCCTGACGGGACCAGAGACCCCCTGACGGGACCAGACCCCCTGACGGGACCAGACCCCCTGACGGGACCAGAGGCTCCCTGACGGGACCAGAGACCCCCTGACGGGGCCAGAGGCTCCCTGACGGGACCAGAGGCTCCCTGACGGGACCAGAGGCTCCCTGACGGGACCAGAGACCCCCTGACGGGACCAGACCCCCTGACGGGACCAGAGACCCCCTGACGGGGCCAGAGGCTCCCTGACGGGACCAGAGGCTCCCTGACGGGACCAGACCCCCTGACGGGACCAGAGGCTCCCTGACGGGACCAGAGGCCCCCTGACGGGACCAGAGGCTCCCTGACGGGACCAGACCCCCTGACGGGACCAGACCCCCTGACGGGACCAGAGGCTCCCTGACGGGACCAGAGGCCCCCTGACGGGACCAGAGGCTCCCTGACGGGACCAGAGGCCCCCTGACGGGACCAGACCCCCTGACAGGACCAGCAGCTGACCATAATTCGGTTTATTTTCTCCTTTACCCCAGACATGGAGGACCACCTTGAGATGTTTGCGAGTGAGGAGGACCTGGAGAACGCCTCTCTGTACCAGCCGTCCAGCTACGTGGGAGTGGTGTTTCTGGACAAATCTGCCACTTCGTATCGGCTGAGGTTTCCCTACAACCAGCTGCCCCTGCCCAGCGACTACACGGAGACCATCGGTAACGTTTTATTTACATACACACAAGACTTTTGCATGCGGGTGGTCGATGTGGGCCCAATGTTTCCCTAATCAATCAAAAAGTTTTGCTAAATGATGATTTTTGTCTTCTCTTCTATCAGCAGGGCCTACTATGAAACAATTGAAGTTTTAGAAAGAAGTTGTCATTTTTTAGTTTATTTTCACGTTAAACTGTTAAATGTCCTGTGGTGGGACTGTGACATTTTTAAAATACAAAACACAAACATTTCCAAAATATGTCACTAGTGTCTGGGAGAGTTCCTAAAGTTTTTAGCAGAATGTGAAATATTTGTACTTTACTAAAACAGCACTTTTAACTGCATCTGAATCCTACAATAAAAATTAAAATCAGTTTAATCTTGTAATCAAAATGGTGTCCTGTGGTGTGACCTGAAAATAATTTTTTAAACCAGAACTTGCCATTTACAGAGCAGACTTCTGGAGTTAAGGCTTTAAGCTTAAGGCCAAATAAAACTGCTATTTTATTATTATTTTTTGTAAAATCCTCATTTTCCACAAAACTGTTAACGTGTGTCTGTGTGGAGTCCTGCGGTGTGTCAGCTGAATTTATCACAAAATAAAATTTTGGATGTTAAGTATCTTTATTTTTTGAATGGGACAGGGATATATTATTAAGTTGACACCACAGAAATGTTAAATATTCAATTCAAATGGCTAAATTGTAATGAATGTGACAGAAAAAGTCGCAAAGCAAGACAATGTCAAATAATGGATAATAGAATTGCACTTAAAATTATGAAGTGCTTACGAAAACTGATTTATATTGGAAATTATTATTTAATATTCTTTGCGTTCTACCTCAAAGTTGTGTCACATCGCAGGAAAGAAGCTGTTACTCCACCAAACTTCACCTCTGTACTGATTCACCTAAATAATAATAAAACTGTCTTTCTCTTATGTTTTCTCCTCTGTAGCCAACTGCTTCACCAGTTCCACAAACTGCAGAGCGGCGAACTACTGGTACTCAGGCTTCATCCGACTCCAGTCTCTCATCGACGCCGCCATCATCCAGGTCTGAACTCGCCTTAAAGCAAAACATGACCAGAACTGTTTCTGTCCTGTCACCACATTTCTGCTGATTCTGTCGTCAGCAGCAACTGATTCTTGGTCCTAAATCCATTCCTTGTTTGGTGCAGGTTTAGTCAGGGTTCAAGTCTTGTTTTTGGCATGTTTTTTTTTTTTTTTTTATGCTTTATTTTTTCAGATTTAATCACTGCAAAGCATATCATAATATCCACTGCAATATTTAATTTTAATTAAATAGAAATGTTCTAAATATTAAATAAAATAACACAATTAAAAAATTATAAAAATAAATATTAACAATAATAATACTAAATAATAATACCCTCTGTTTTAGGCATGGTTTGAGGCAAAGTAAACCTCATATGTAGGTCATCTATGTACCTAAAATATTAATAACCAGTATAACCAACTTTCACCTCTGACATATAGCACTATGCAGACGTTTTGGTGAGAGGTGAGCGCTTTAATTTATAAAGAATTTTATTATTTTATTTTTGTTATGAAAATTAAAACTCCCCTATTCTCCTAACTTTTCTCTTTAAACCCTGTTTTAATGTCATCTCCTCCTCAAAAACAGACCTGCTGTAGTATTCTGTATGTTGAGGTGATGCCCTTCTCCAGAGCTGAAAACGCTCGGTCTCACGGCTCTACATAGACACGTGAAACCAGGAAGTGCTCCTTCGCGTTTCTAAAGCACAGACACCGTCACCGGACTCATTCTGATCATTTCAGCCTTAAACCGGAACTCAGTAACTTTTCTACCTTAAGTAAACAGTTTGGGAGTCTGTGTGATGGTTAAATGAGTTGCTGTGGGGTGAATAAAACGTGGTTAGAGCCAAACAGCAAGCTAGAGATGGATTTATTTCTTGTTTTTTTGTCACGGCAGAGAGGCCAAATGTCAATAAAAAACTCTGTACAGGTATAAGGATGAGAAAAGGAAAGTAAAGTCGAGTGAGAGGTCACACAGTCGTCAACTGGACTGAATATTTACGCCAGTGCTTTACTCGAACTGTAGAGGGCACTCCAGAGAGAAACATGAGGCAAAAACAGCTAAGAAACAAGAAAAGTTACTGAGTTCCACTTTAAACTGCTGTCACTATGATGCAGTTTATCTGTTAGCCTCATTTTGCTAACAGCCGTGTTCTAAATAGCCATTATGCTCTGTCCAGTCCCCAGCGTTGCCAGCAGGGGGCAACAGACGCCTAATCCCCCAAACCTAACAGCTCCCAACAGAAGAGGTTTTCCACAGATACAGTATTTTAAGTTATAAAACTCTCCCCTCTCCTCTCCCCTCTCCCCTCTCCTCTCCCCTCTCCACTCTCCTCTCTCCTCTCCCCTCTCCTCTTCCCTCTCCTCTCTCCTCTCCTCTCCTCTCTCCTCTCTCCTCCTCTCTCCTCTCCTCTCTCCTCTCTCTCCTCTCCTCTCTCCTCTCCTCTCTCCTCTCCTCTTCCCTCTCCTCTCTCCTCTCCTCTCCTCTCTCCTCTCCCCTCTCCTCTTCCCTCTCCTCTCTCCTCTCCTCTCCTCTCTCCTCTCTCCTCCTCTCTCCTCTCCTCTCTCCTCTCTCTCCTCTCCTCTCTCCTCTCCTCTCTCCTCTCTCTCCTCTCCTCTCTCTCCTCTCCACTCTCCCCTCTCCTCTCCCCTCTCCCCTCTCCTCTCCCCTCTCCTCTCTCCTCCTCTCTCCTCTCCTCTCTCCTCTCTCTCCTCTCCTCTCTCCTCTCCTCTCTCCTCTCTCTCCTCTCCTCTCTCTCCTCTCCACTCTCCCCTCTCCTCTCCCCTCTCCCCTCTCCTCTCCCCTCTCCTCTCTCCTCTCCTCTCTCCTCTCCTCTCTCCTCTCCCCTCTCCTCTCTCCTCTCCCCTCTCCCCTCTCCTCTCCCCTCTCCCCTCTCCCCTCTCCTCTCCCCTCTCCTCTCCTCTCTCCTCTCCTCTCTCCTCTCTCCTCTCCACTCTCCCCTCTCCTCTCCCCTCTCCTCTCCCCTCTCCTCTCTCCTCTCCTCTCTCCTCTCCTCTCTCCTCTCCCCTCTCCCCTCTCCCCTCTCCCCTCTCCTCTCCCCTCTCCCCTCTCCCCTCTCCTCTCCCCTCTCCTCTCCTCTCTCCTCTCCCCTCTCCCCTCTCCTCTCCCCTCTCCCCTCTCCCCTCTCCTCTCCCCTCTCCTCTCCTCTCTCCTCTCCCCTCTCCCCTCTCCTCTCCCTCTCTCCTCTCTCCTCTCCTCTCCTCTCTCCTCTCCTCTCTCCTCTCTGCTCTCTCCTCTCCTCTCTCCTCTCTCCTCTCCTCTCTCCTCTCTGCTCTCTCCTCTCCTCTCTCCTCTCTCCTCTCCTCTCTCCTCTCCTCTCCTCTCTCCTCTCCTCTCCTCTCTCCTCTCCTCTCCTCTCTCCTCTCTCCTCTCTGCTCTCTCCTCTCTCCTCTCCTCTCTCCTCTCTCCTCTCCTCTCTCCTCTCCTCTCCTCTCCTCTCTCCTCTCTCCTCTCTCCTCTCTCCTCTCTCCTCTCTGCTCTCTCCTCTCTCCTCTCCTCTCCCCTCTCCCCTCTCCTCTTCCCTCTCCTCTCCTCTCTCCTCTCCTCTCCTCTCTCCTCTCTCCTCTCTCCTCTCTCCTCTCCTCTCTCCTCTCTCCTCTCCTCTCTCCTCTCCTCTCCTCTCCTCTCTCCTCTCTCCTCTCTCCTCTCTCCTCTCTCCTCTCCTCCTCTCCTCTCCTCTCTCCTCTCTCCTCTCTCCTCTCTCCTCTGCTCTCCTCTCTCCTCTGCTCTCCTCTCCTCTCTCCTCTCTCCTCTCTGCTCTCTGCTCTCTCCTCTCTCCTCTCCTCTCCTCTCCCCTCTCTCCTCTCTCCTCTCTCCTCTCTCCTCTCTCCTCTCTCCTCTCTCCTCTCTCTCCTCTCCTCTCCTCTCTCCTCTCTCCTCTCTCCTCTCTCCTCTCTCCTCTCCTCCTCTCCTCTCCTTTCTCCTCTCTCCTCTCTCCTCTCTCCTCTCTCCTCTCTCCTCTCTCCTCTCTCCTCCTCTCTCCAGATGCAGACGAAGCGCTCGGTGTGGAGTGAGCTGGATTTCCGGGTGGTGATGATGGGACAGCCCGGCTCTGTGGAGGTGCAGAAGTTTCCTCACGCTCTGATCTCCATCTACCTGGTCCTGGCCTTCACTCCCTTCGTCACGTTCCTCATTGTGAACGTCGCAGGCAGAGAAGGAGCACAGGCTCAAAGACACCATGAGCATGATGGGCCTCTACGACAGCGCCTTCTGGTGAGAGAACACTCTGCAGAACATTAACAACTGCTCATACAGTCAACATATTTAATATAGAACGAACAAAGTTATCAAACTTTTAGACTGTAGCGTTCATGTGCGCAACAACAGGGCTGCCTGTCTTTATTACTGTAACAGTGGTTGTGTTCAGCACCGTGAGGCCGCGTTTTGTTGCTAAATCATCACGCTTTCATTTGACGCACGTTGTAACCGCTGTGGCTGTGGTCAAAGTCCTGTTTGTCTCGAGTTTTTGGTTTACAACATCCAATCACCTGTGGACAGCAGCCTGTAATGAAGTGGGTGCCGCCATGTTCTCACAGAGCGTTCAGAGAGCTCCGTTACCTTTTCCCAGAGCAGATTTGCAACCCAAATTAAAATTCAGATTATAAGCTTTTCTGCATCAATTCAGCATCGTTTTAAAGAAATAAACAATGCATTGAAAAAATTATTATTTTTTCCCATTCTTGACAACAGTAGCATTCATTTCAACTGGAGAAAAAACAAAACAACATGAAGTAAGATGTTGCAGACTCAGAAATAACCCTCTCTCTCTTGTATTGCAGGTTGTCCTGGGGCCTGCTGTACGCCGCTCTGGTCACCACCATGTCCATCCTCATGTCCATCATCGCCACATACACTGCTCTGTTCCCCAACAGTAACTTCCTGGTCATTTTCCTGCTTATCTTCCTCTACGGGATCTCCTCTGTGAGTATGAAATAAAACATATATATGTAATTTAGACAACACCACAGCTGTGCTTCTGATAATTACAGCCATAAATGTACTGCTTTAGTGGCTGGCAGTCAGACCCATTCACTTACGAGCTGTTTTCTGGACACCACATTAGTCAAGTTTCATCTGCCTCAGTGAGTGTTTACACGAACCTGAGTATCCCGGTATAACCTGAGAGCTTTGACACATGCGCCAGTGAGCGTTGCTAACACATGACTTAGTTAACGCATTTATAGTGATAGAGGGACAGGAAATCTCCAAATAAACTTGACGACATAAAGAGTGGACAAAATAAGGCTAAGACTTCAGTGGCCAAAAAACTTGCAAAAAGTGAAGAAAAACCAAGGCACTTTTCATTTACTTCAAGTATAAAAAGTTTTTATTTCATGTGGCTTTTATTATTATAAAATCTTTAGAAAAAATAGCGTTCTTGTACTTAGATCCACATAGGGGCCAACAAACAGCCTTCTTTAGGGTGAATAAAGCTGTTTGTGCCTTGGTTTTGCTTCACTTTTATACACTTTATACTATATTTTTACATAAGTTCCTTCGGCCTACAACCTGCTGAGAACAAGGCCAGAGCACAGTCTTGGGTCGCCGGCCCACCAGCTGAGAATGCAGGGACACTAATCCATGTTTTCTGACTGAGCAAATGACCATTAAAGCTATTTATCTATATATTCTCACTTATGTTTACCATCTTTTAATATTTTTTATTACCATAGATTTTTAGGGATGTATGTTTTAAAATCACAGATTTCTGCCTTTCCTGTGTGACCTCTCACCCCTCTGCTCTCTCCTCAGATCTTCTTCTCCTTCATGCTGACCCCGCTGTTCAAAAAGCCTAAATTCGCCAGCACCGTTGGATCAATGCTGACCGTTGTGTTCGGCTGTTTTTCTCTCTTTACCGTCCTCATGAGAGACTTCCCTCAACCTCTGGTCTGGCTCCTGTGTCTCCTGTCCCCGAGCGCCTTCTCCATCGGCATCGCACAGGTAACAGAATGTCCACAGACGCACCTGTACAGGTGAAGAGTGGCTCTGAAATGTCTGTGTCTCTTACAGGTGGTGTATCTGGAAGCTCAGGGAGATGGGGCAGTCTTCTCTTCTCTGGTGAATGGACCTCATCCTCTCTACGTTCCTCTGCTGATGCTGGTCGTAGACTGTGTGATGTACCTGCTGCTGGCCATTTACCTCGACCAGGTGCTGCCAGGTGAGGAGACTCTAACCCCCAATTTCCACTGCAAACGTTGGTGCCGCACTGCTCTTCAAATACACTTCCTCTGTAGTGAATGAGAGCGTTTCCACTGCCAGCGCCGCGACTGTAGAGCAAGACTGAGCGAAGCTTCATTGGAAATACCCCACAGTTCTATTTTCCTGCGATGGCGCTCCCAGTTCATTTCAATCTACACAGATCAGCTCTCACCAAACCGGATACTAAATGAACACAACATCCAGATTTTCTAAGTAGAAACCTACGCTGTACACAGAGCACTGGGTTTTTATAAAAATATTTATATACATGCATATGGGTTTGCTAAAATACTAAGGGTGCTCCGATCGATCGGCCGCAATCGGCGATCGGCCGATCATGGCTAAAAATAGAGTGATCGGTGATCGGTAAAATGGGCCGATCAGAAGGGCCGATCAAATTGCAACAAACACGCGAGGCTCTCACATCTACTGTCCTGCAACTCTGGTTTGATTAAACAGCAGTAGCGTTATTCTAGCAGTGTTTTTAAGTTAAGCCCAGAGAAAACTGTGCGTTTTGTGGCTTAAACTGCACCAAATGGCTGCTAATGGAAAGAGAAAGTAAAAAGGCAGCCCATGTCTCTGTGTGTCTGGGAAGAGCACCTTTCATCATTGTCTTCTCTGCTCTCTTTGCACGTTTTCTTCATTCAGACGTTGTCAGACCTGTCTGCAGGAGCTGTCTGCTCTTTAGTCCACTGTGTTTCAACCTGGTTTGGCTGCGCGTTACGCGGACACAGGCGCTGCACCTGCGGACTCGCACTAAAGGCACCAATTAAGCTGATTTTTATATCAGCGGAGCATTCAAACAAAGCCACACAGACACTGGGCACACACTGAAGGCCAATAATGCAACAAAACCTCTTCTAAAACAAAAATAAGTAGAATTTTGTTGTACTTTTATATTTACAAAGGCTACAGTATTTTTCAAATGGAACTAATAATAGCCTGCATACAATACATTACTACATTGAAGACCACGTGATCGGTATCGGCCTCAAAAATCCTGATCGGAGCACCCTTATAAAATACGTTATGTATGTGTATTTTTAATTAAAAATCTATTATATTCACACGCACTACAGCTCTGCAAAAACACTGCTTTTTCCAACTTAATGAACTCACCCGTTGTAGAGGAAAAGTTCATGAAGTAAGGTCAGTGACAACAACAACAGGGCAATCTCAAGTTAAACTGTTGTTTTCTGTCCTTCCTCTTGTTAATAAAGATTGTTTTGATCTCGAATCAGGGGTAAAGAAAGATTGAGATGGTTTGGACATAGACAAAGGAGGAATAGTGCATATATAGGTGAAGGATGAGGTTAAAGTTGGAGGGCTAGAGGAAGTCTAAAGAGTAGATTCATGGATGGTAGTGAAAGAGGACATGTTAAAGTTGGTTCTTTTCCTTTTGTCCAGGTGAGTTTGGGATGCGTCGGTCCCTTGTGTACTTCCTGAAACCGTCCTATTGGTCCAAACGCAGTAAACGTTATGTGGAGGTCATTTCTACTTACGACGCCGAGGCCAACGGAGCTCCAGGAGGAGATGTCTCCATCGAGCCCATATCTCCAGAGTTTAGAGGGAAAGAGGCCATACGGTAAAGGACCAAACATTGTTAAGAAAACCTGGAACAGAGACCGGCTCCACATCATGACGCAAGTTTAATTTTGGTTCTTCTCTCGTTTTAGCATCAACAACATCCGCAAAGTTTACAAGGAAAAGGACAACGTTGTGGAGGCTCTGAGAGGTGAGTTTTTTATCACAGTAGGTCTTTATCAGCACAGCCCGGTTTGGAATAGCAGACAGGAGCTGGTAGAAGCAGCTTGTACTAATAAATAAACTTAGAAATAATGAAATCAGGTTACTTTCTACATTAACACCCATTGATTTTAGATCAGTCTCACAACTTTCTTTGTTCAAATGTATTTTTTTATTAATAACTTTCCCCCCCAACATTGTCTAGAAAGTCTTAAAGATTTAATTAGGAATTTAGTGGCTTAAATTTGCTGAGATTCAGAGTAAACAGGTCTTTAATATGTCACATACATTTGATGCAACTACTTGTATTTACTAGCTTATTCTAAAATGCTGTGTATTAGCGTCACCAATACAAGACATCAAACCTTACCAAGACCAAAATGCTGATTGTAAAATTGAGAATTTGGTCTGTTTTGTACTTTTTTCACACTGGGTGCTTATTAAAGACGTCTCAATTTTCATGAACAATGTTTTGAAAAAGTCCTAAACTCAACTTGTTGAACCCTGCAGAAACCCAGAACTAATACAGCCTAATTTAAAGTTTCTCTTGAGCATTTTTTTCCCCCATCTCTCTTCCTCCAGGTTTGACCTTTGACATCTACGAGGGCCAGATCACGGCTCTCCTGGGCCACAGCGGCGCGGGGAAGTCCACTCTGATGAACATTCTGTGCGGGATCTGTCCTCCCACCAACGGCTCTGCCTCCATCTACGGCTCCCCAGTGTCGGAGGTGGCTGAGGGGCAGGAGATGAAGCAGCTCGTGGGCATCTGTCCCCAGTTCAACATCATCTTCGACGTCCTCACCATAGAAGAGCATCTCCGGATCTTCGCCGCCATCAAAGGGATTCCAGCGAACGAGATCGACGAAGAGGTGACAGATACACAAAGGGAAATGTGTTTTTAGATGCAGTTTTCTGAAAGGAAGTAAAACTCTTCTGTGTCAGGTGTCTAAGGTGCTGAAAGACCTGGATCTGGAGAAGATAATGACGGCTCAGGCCAAAAACCTGAGCGGAGGCCAGAAGAGGAAGCTCTCTGTGGGCATCGCCATCCTCGGAGACCCCAAGGTAAAGATCTGCAGTCGATTTACACTCAAGGAAAAAAGAAACGCACCAATTTGTCAAAAAATATTACAGCCAGTGAAAAATGACAGACTACAATGAGTTTAGTTCTATTCTGAGTCAAAATGAAATGACTGTTTTCCTGGTTCCGGTTGATTGATTTTGGTGAGCAATAACAACTGTATTTTTGTATTAATCACCTCTGTCTGGGTCATGAGTAAAACTCAGAGATGAATTGGACCTGTCCTCAATTGTGCACAACCATTCCCTATAAAAAGACACCAAAATGGAAAAAAAAGCACATTTGTTCGCAATGCCACGACTCCTGCAACCAGAGAGAGATTGGCAGCCATTGGCCTGCTTCAAGCTGAAGGAGCACACGGCTGTAGCCAGGAGTTTGGAGTCCATCACTCTACTGTTGTACGCCTCGCTGAGCGTTTCCACACCACTGGATCCTCCAATGACCGTCCCAGATCTGGTCGACCACATGTCACAACTGCTGCATTATTATTGTTTGGTCATGTTATTGTTATTGAAACTGTCATAAGCATTGATTAATTGGGTCTGAATATCAGGGACGGGTATATGGTTGATGTGCACATGGAATATTTCCATCAAAAATAAGTAACCAAACAAAAATGTGGTAAAAAACGCAGTGGTGCGTTTCTTTTTTTCTTTTTTTCTTGAGTGTAGATTCAGTTCTGTCCTTGTTGTAAAGGGCAGCAGCACAGTAGCAGAGTGGATCAGCAGCTCATATTAGCCACAGAGAACATACTGTATATTTTTTAGTTCTCCCAGATCCTTTGAATTTCTTGGATGGGCTGTAAAGTGAAGGTAAACTGTATAAAATGTCCATCAAACATGATTTCTGTCAGCGTTTCCACTGCATTCATTTCTGAGTCTTGGCCACCACTGCAAAACGCCCTCTTTATTAAGTTCCTCTGCCCCTGGCTCTGTGGAGTTTATCAGCTTTTTAGTGGAGTAATAAATGCGTGAGGTGTTTTATTTTATAGCCTAACATTTACTTAGCTGTTGTTGTTGAGTTCAAAGCATCGTATGTTGCTTTGGTTCTCCTCTCTCCTCTGTCACCACCGTTTGTCAGCAGCGGCAGCAGCGTAACACATATAAAAACAACAGATTATACACACACACACACACACACACACACACACACACACAGACACACGTGGACTGAGGAGACTGAGGAGATGTGAACTTACGTGAGAGCGGGGTTTCTAGAAGTGATGTGGAGCAGTGCAGATTTAAAGCTGCACTAGCTGATTTTGTGACTGTAAAAGTGATGTCTAAAAGAATGTAGAGTTTGAATGATGCACTCCTCTCTCCTTCACTCTGTCCCAGTCTCACACAAACCTGGAGTCTGTCCACAGCCAGGAGCTGTCACAATAACACAGCACACATCTGGAGTCTGCTTTTCATTCTTTTAAATAAAAAGTAAAAATACTGTGAATAAACGATACATTTTGTAATAAAACAACAGCTCCTTCACATTATTCCTGATAGATTCTAGTTGTGGATAGATAAAGGATGTATCGACCAATCAGAGCGCTCCTGTCCTATGAAAGCGTGTGATTGGTTAAACTGTTCCTTCCCTCGCTCTAAAACAAAAACCTTTATAACACAGCCCACAGGTGACCTCAAAGTCTCAGTTTTTCTCAGATGACTTCTGTTATGCTGCACTAATAACTAAATAATTATCTACCAAAATACAAGGAAAAATAAATCAGGTAGTGCAGCTTTAAAGATATTAGCACTTATTTTTTTTAACCCCATTCACTTTGTGGTTCGCTTTGCACCTTGTTGTTGTCTTGTTGCCTTAAGTGAAAGGAACGCTTGTCGGAGTTCACAGCCCTGTCATCTGAGGGACAGGTATTATTCAGTTTAGTAGAGAAGCTTTTTTCTCTCATTTTCTCTTTATAACAATATAAAGATTATAATAATAGCATAATAACGTTTAGGCTGTCCCCCCACCCCGGTCACGTGCTGCGACTACAGTATCTCTCTCTTGTTAACCTCCTGTTTGTCCCCTCAGATCTTATTACTGGATGAACCCACAGCGGGTATGGACCCCTGCTCCCGTCACCAGGTGTGGTCTCTGCTGAAGAGCCGCAGAGCTGGGAGAGTCACCGTCCTCAGCACGCACTACATGGACGAGGCCGACATACTCGCAGGTAACACTTTGTCCTACACTGCTGTATGTAATTATTCTAAAGGATATGACCGAGGGTGTTTCCCGCCTCAGGCCCATAGTTTCTTGGTCAGACACCTTTTGATTTTTAAAATTTTTCACGTCTCATGTCTCTCTTGTGTCTGCAGATCGTAAAGCGGTGATTTCTCAGGGTCAGCTCAAATGTGTGGGTTCCTCTCTGTATCTGAAGATCAAGTGCGGGGTCGGGTACCACCTCAGGTCTGGTCAGGTCACAGTGCACTTAACGCCCTGTACGTTATTATAGTTTTATTATAGACTTATGTGTTTCTTTTCCCACTTTTAGGATGTCCATCAGTGAGGCGTGTGATCCTGAAAAAGTCTCCTCTCTGGTCCAAGTCCACGTCCCTAAAGCCAGACTGTCCCGACAACACGAGACAGAGCTCACCTTCACTCTGCCGTTTGAGAGCATGGACACTTTCCCAGGTGGGAAAGTGTAACTGTCTTTATTATGATTAGGCATGGGCATTGGTTCCACTAGCCTGGGCAGCCTCTCCTATTTTTTTCAAAAGCAGGACAGGCTGATCCCTCACTCGCAGTGAAGTGTTTCTGTCCTGTTGATTTGGAACTCGCCTATCACAGCCATTAATCTGCAGTGCGTCTTACAAACACAGAAGCAGAGTGAATGTAATAGCTTCTCTCTGATTAACAGCGTTTAGGTCTTTCCTTCATCACCTGTTGGTTCTGCTGAAGTCCTCGTTGTTGTTCAGTCCTCTGTGGGATTTTCTTCTTTGTCCTGTTTCCATTTTAACAACAGTAAAGTCCCTCTGACGTCCCACGTAACCACCACATTCAAACAAACCCACTTTTTCTTTCACAAGTCTTTGTACAACTGGCTTCTGCTGCTGTCCCTGTTCACAAATAAGGACAGAGCTACTCAGATACACAGGATTCTGGAGTTTTGTGACAAAAATGGCAACAATCAGCCATGTTTGTTTTGGAAACAGGTCTGCAGTGCACTGCTTACGTCCTGCCCTTTGTTTCTCTGTTTGGTTTCTCCATCTGTGATTGTTCTGCCCATAGAAATGACGTTTAAGCAAAGTGCGAGAACCAGTTTAAATCTTTCCAATCCATTGAATTATTATGCCTCCACCGTTATCGATTCCACTTCTCGATGCTGCTTTGGGGAGTTGCGTATGTGTAAATTGCATGTTTTTCTCCAATGCCCGCCCCGTTTAATGTGGTGGTTACGTGGGACGTCAGCGGGACTTTACTGTTGTTAAAATGGAAACAGGACGAAGAAGAAAATCCCACAGAGGACTGAACAACAACGAGGACTTCAGCAGAACCAACAGGAGACAAAGGAAAGACCTAAATGAAGTTCTACACAAAGATATTCACTTATTTTTTGGTCACGCACGTTCACCACTGGCAGCCGCTACACTATGAAGACGTGCTTAAAGTGGAAGTGACGTCACACATGCATCATCAGCTGAAGCACATATTGAACCTTCAAAGTAAATTCCCATTACACAGAAAAGTCTCCCCGACAGATCTGTTTGTCCTCCTCAGGTCTGTTCTCAGAGCTGGACTCTCAGCCGACTCTGGGCATCACCAACTACGGCGTCTCCATGACGACACTGGAGGACGTGTTTCTGAGGCTGGAGGCCGAGGCCGAGGTGGACCAGGCTGGTGAGGTTCTGCACATCATTTATAAACTTTACACCGGGACTTATTCATCTGTTCTTCTGTTCTTCGTGTGTTCTGCAGACTACAGCGTGTTTAACCGCGAGCAACCCGAGGAGGAGGGCGATAACTCCACTGTGGATGACATAGACCAGCGCCTCCTGACCTTCTCCGAGTCCAGGCCGGAGGTGGTCAAAGGTCACGCCCTCTGGAGGCAGCAGTTCAGCGCCGTGGCCTGGCTGCACATGCTCAACATGAGGCGCGAGAGGAAGGCCTTTGTGTACACGTGAGTACTTCTGCTACCCCAGGGACAGAGAGTAAACACAGTTGGACCGCACGCCTGTCATGCCCGGTCCTTTGTTCCAGTCCCAAGCCCAGATAAATGAAGAGGGCTTGTTCAGAGCTAAATGATGCAAAAGGTTCTTTACTTTTCTGCCCCCTTTTGGGTGAAAACATCTCACTGAATGGCGCTGAATACAAATTGTCAAATCTCTTCTCGCACTGGGCATCAAACTCTAAACACAAGCTCCAGAAGCTACATGACCAGTTAAGTTAACGGTTCTATTCCCTCACTGCTAATGAAAGATTAGGTTCGTTATTTGAAGAAACTCAGAGAAATATGAGTCGATGTCTGTCTTTTTCACAGGTGAACGACCCCACCTGGTGGAAGGATTTTAGTACAACAATATACTTAATTTTACGTCCTTCATGATAAATACAGTCTGAGTAAAAGTACTGCTACTTCAAAAATAATATTACTCAAGTATAAGTAAATTTACCCAATAAAAATTCTTACTTCACTAAAAGTAAAAAAGTATTGAGTATAAAATTTACTTAAGTAGACTGTGCATTTGAAAGCTTCTTCTTCTTTCTGATTGCAAGTCAAATGTTCACCTCACTAAACCCCAGGGGACAAAAACTACTTTTAACTCAATTTTTTTTTTTTTTAGACGATTTAAAGTTTTACTCAAGTAAAAATAGAAACCATCCAAAATTGACTTAAGTAAAAGTACAGTATGTTCTACAAAATGTACTCAGAAAGTTCTTTTTCTTCAAAAAATTTACTTAAGTAAACTACTTGAGAAAAAGTATCAAGTTACTGTCCACTGTCAATATAAATGTTGATATAATTTTAGTCCAGACATAAATTGACACTAAACACATTTAAGTAGACCAACATTTTACCTGAGTATAGCTTTTGAGTACTTTGTCCACCACTGGATATTGAAAGATTAGTGTCAAAGCTAAAAATCCTAACAGCAGAAAGCTTACAGAGCTAACAGATGAAACCAGCGTGGTGCCAAATTAAATCATGAAACTAACTAAGTTAAGTAAATAAATGTTTTATGTGGGATGAATATTATTTTAGATTTGAACACAACAGTGATCGCCTCAAATATGTTCATCATACACTCAGTATTCTGTAATTATATGGTAAACTCTGGTCAGTTTATCCTGCCCATTCTCTCTGTGGTTCACCTGAAGCCACAGATCTCTTCCTTTGGTTTCTTTGGTTTGTGAGCAAGCAATGAAAATCTGAAATTATGTTTTGTTATTGGAAGTACACATCGATCGTAGCAGCGCTTGGCCTGACACCAACTTCTCTCCCACTGGACTGGTTTGTTTTCACCCAAAAAGAGGCGCTAACATTCTGGTGACAAGAAAGTGACATATGTCTGCTCTCTTCTATAATGAGCAGTAGCTGATTAACACTCTCCCTTCCTTTCTCTTTCTCTCTCCTCAGTTTTGCCCTGTTCCTTGTGTTTGTGGCGGCCGTCCTGGTTCTGTCTCTGGCCACGGGGAACATTCAGATCCACTCTCCGGACCGAGAGTTCCTCCCTGTGTATCTGCTGAAGAAGAACCAGGCTCCGCACCGGTACTCCACCAGCCTCTTGGTGCAGAACTCCTCTGGTACGGACTATGTTATATCTGTAATGCTTGTCTCTGCAGCCTCTGTTCGTGCAGAACTGCTCTGGTCTGGAGTATCCTCTGTGTCTAAGTCTCGTCTCCTGTAACTCGATCCACTCTGCTCTCAGCTCTGGATCAGTAATAGTCTCTGGAGACAGTTTAAGTTCAAGTCCTTTACCGTTATTGTACTCTGGGGAGCTTTCCTCACCACTCAGACGAACAAAAGTCTTGTAATTAATATGTTTAAAGGTCCATATTCTGCTTTCCTCAGTCTTTCTGAAACAGTGTTACTCCTTTGCATTAGTATTTCAGGTTTCAGGCCCATAGCGCAATAATTTAATCAGAAAAATTATCTTAGACTTGAATAATCTTGGAAATACATTTGTAGCTTTGCCTTTTTACAAGTTTCAGATACAGTGTTTTAGTTAAGGTGGCCACCTTGGCTATAAGCATCTACCACCTTGACTACCACTCAATATAGGCCATATAAAGTCATATTTAAATTTTGTTTATTCCCTCAAAACCAAATTTGAATGCTTTTATGATGCAATGTTTATGTTAAATGAACTTTTTGTGGCATATAGGAGTTGTAAGTGGGGTGTATAAAGTACATTAAGTTGCAGGTTCACAATTTGGAGGCACTATAAATTGGCCACCACCTTCCCTGACACATTTTCTGTGAGAAACACTAAGATATATATATTTTTTTGGTCCTGAGCAACCACAGAGCTGACTAGCTTCCGTCAAGCTTTCAAACACTTTAATATACTCATTAAAAAGAAAAAAATTAACGGGAGATTTACTTTTGGCACCAGAGTGAGCCGGGCACATTTGCGTCCCATTGGTCATTTACTCTTTCTGTTTCTACTCGTTAGACCTCATATGTTTTTTCTTCCCAGACTCGGACATCTCTGACTTTGTCCATCACCTCGAGTCCCAGGACATCCAGGTGGAGATGATGAAGCACAGCGACTACATGTCTGCAGCTCCTCACAGCGCCGCCATCAACGTGACCGGGTCCAGTAAGGTCAGAGAACCCCTCACACACACACACTTTAATCTCTCTAACAGTCTGTGTAATAGTGTGTTTATAACGATGTGTTTACTGTCTGCAGGGCTTCAGGTACGTCCTGGCCTTCAACAGCACCACGGTCCACTCTCTGCCCATGACGGTGAATGTTCTGAGTAACACTCTGCTCCGAGGACTCAACGGGACGGGACGCATCCGGACCTGGACCAAACCTTTCGACTACGTGAGTACTGGAATCAAAAACAAGTCACTTTAGTCCTGGTTTATTCCTAGTTTAGTCCTGGCTTAGACCTGATTTTATATCAACTTATGGCCCAATACTGTAGCTGTTTATTTAAAAAGTTAGCTCTGTTGTGTTGTGTGTTGTTGTAGAAAATCCCTGATGCCACATCCTACGCCATGGTCTACATCGAGGCCATAATCCTGGGGATGCTGGCCGCTGGGATGCCGGCTTACTTTGCCATGGACCACACCAGAGACCGAGAGGTAAAAGGGTTAAAGGTGAATGTATTCAGGTTTTCCACCGGAGTTGCTTCAGCTGTTATGTCCTTGTTTCACAGATAAAGTGCCGTTCGACCCTGCGTATCTCAGGCCTGGTGCCCTCGGCGTACTGGTGTGGACAGGCCGCGGTGGACATCCCCTTCTATTACCTCATCCTCTCCGTCATGACCGGCATCCTCTTCTCCTTCCACACTGGCAACCTGCTCAGCTCCAGCAACCTCACCGCCGTGGTATGAGCTCTAGTCATGGTTTAGTTTAGCCTAGTTTAGTCCTTGTTCTGCTCTGGTCTAGTCCTGGTTTATTGTTGATTCAGTTATGGTCTAGCCCTGTTTTAGTCCGAGTTTAGTCTTGTAATAGTCGTGATAAAGTTCTGGTTCAGTCTTGGTGTAGCTCTGGTTTAGTCCCGGTTTACTCCTGGTTTTATTCTGGTTTAGCCCTGGTTTAGTGTTGCTTTTATTCTGCTTTAGTCCTGGTCTAGGCCTGGTCTATAACTACCTTTGTTCTGTTTTAGGTTCTGTGCATCATCGGCTTTGGCCCGGCCATCATCCTCTTCACTTACGTTGTGTCGTTCGCCTTCGCTCGAGTCCAGAGCAACAGAGACTTCTTCTCTGTCATCTGCATGATGGTGAGACTCTTTAGGCCGCTCTTTACCCCACAGCGACAGGTCCGTCCTAATCTGTCCCTGTCTGCAGGTGTGTGTGGTGTCTGCGTCTCTGGTGCAGCTCTCGTTTGTGAACGACAGTCTGGGCCTCACCAGGAACCTCCACAACGCTCTGTGTTTGTTCAACCCTCTGTACCCGCTCATGGGCTGCCTCAACTCCATCACCAAGGTCAGTACTCGTGTCATACACTGCCCGAGCCAAAGCAGGACAGTCTGGTTCCTCTTTCGCAGTGAAGTGTTTCTCTCTGGTTGATTTGGAACTGGTCTATCCCAGCCGTTTCTCTGCAGCGTCTCGCAGAAGCAGAAGATAATCTCCTCTCAGAAATAACTAAGACAGCTGTGGCTTATACAGAGTGAATGTAATAACTTGTCTCTGATTAACAGCGTTTAGGTCTTTCCTTCGTCACCTGTTGGTTCTGCTGAAGTCCTCGTTGTTGTTCAGTCCTCTGTGGTTTTGTCTTCATCCTATTTCCATTTTAACAACAGTAAAGTCCCTCTGACGTCCCACGTAACCACCACATTCAAACAAACCCACTTTTTCTTCCACAAGTCTTTGTACAACTGGCTTCTGCTGCTGTCCCTGTTCACAAATAAGGACAGAGCTGCTCACAATACACAGGATTCTGGGCTTTTATGACAAAAACTGCAATCAGTCCGCCTGTGTTTGTTTGGGTCAGCAGTGCACTGCTTACATCCCGCCCTTCGTTTTTCTGATTGGTTACTCCGCCTGTGATTGTTCTCCCCATAGAAATTAAATTTACTCAAAATGATACCAGACTAACTTCTTTGTATAGAACAGGAAAAAAGTGTATCTTGCTTGCCAGGCTAACAATTACTACTAATAATAAAAAAGATACCAGCAGTATCATTTACTGTCCTTTATTTCTTCTCTAGGCCACGTTTCTTCCATCTCTTTACGAGGATAACGTCTTGTGGAAAAACCTGCTGATTGCCGTTGTGGCTGTAGGTTCTATCTCATCGATTCTACTTATATACTCTTAATTATTTGATTGAATTCATTACTGAACCGTGTTAACATGCTTATTCCAGCCGTATCTCCAGTGCATCCTGCTGCTGTTCCTGCTGCGGTGGATGGAGATCAGCTACGGAGGACGAACCATGAAGACAGACCAGCTCTGCATGTACGGCTCATTATAAACACATAAAATAGTTTATAAACTGGTAACATTGGAGTGTTTTATGATTAAAAAGTTGTTAAAACAGAACTCACTAACTTTTCTCCCTTAAATAAACAGTTTGTGAGCCCTTGTGATAGATAAATGAGTTGTTGTGGAGTGAATAAGGTGTCCTGCAGCGCCTCTTGCTGTCTCAAAAATGACACTTGCACAAGTCTGAGCGTCGCCGACCCAGAGTCACAGAAGTCTCGAGTCTTGCGAAAAAGCGGAACATCACGGTTCAGGTCAAATAACATGCTACAGATGGCTTTATGCCGAGATTTTCGACGACTTTGTACAGATACGACTTGACTTCAGAAGATAAACAAACATGGAGGACACTAGAGGTCGACCGATTGTTTTTTCTGTGGCCAATGCCAATACAGATTTTTAAAATTCAGAGCAGCTGATGGCCGTTAAACATTGCTGAATTTTGCGACCGATATGCAGGCCTGATTTTCTTAATTTTAAGAAGGAAATTAATATAATGTAGCCATTTGTTTTAGTAATGCTTATTAAAACGGAAACAAAGGTGTTAGAATGGGACAGTGAGAACAGTTAAAGACGAGTTTTATGAGAAAAGGCGATCTCAGTCAGACTCTGTGTAACTGATCTGGATTTTTTGTTCTACGAGGTTCTATTCCAGGGAAATGAGCAAAATCTTTTTATTGCCGTTTTGAGCTTTTCAGGCTGAGATAAAGAGATTTTGGATGTTTCCTCTGAACTGCAGAGTAAGAGCCCAAACTGAGACAAGATGGTTGTGTAAGCTGGGGTCCTTCAGTCACATGGTCGCCCAGAAATGTGCCTGACCAAAAAACAGCATTAAAGTGCAAGAATCGTCTGCTTGCCAATTAACAAAAAAATGCAAAAATCTGCTTGTTATATCAGTGGACATTGGAATCATCCACTGGCTGTTTTTTTGGCAAAAGCATTGGTTTACAGAGAAAATCATGAAAGGAGAAATGGAATGGGGATGAAACTCTGGCTGAAAAGACGTCGCTGTTGCACAGCAGGAGCAGTAAAATAATCGCAACAAATCTACACACAAAGACTAATAATTGGTTGTGAGAAGTTCTCTTCTTTTGTGCTGCCAGCCTTACTTACAAACTGTATTTTCTTTGGTTTTTTTTAGGATTTCCTTGAAGTCCAATTCGAAGCAGGAGCGGATCCCAGAGGAGTCTGAGAATGAGGATGAAGACGTGAGGATGGAGAGAGCCAAAGTTAAAGAGGCGATGAGCTGTCAGGCCTGCGAGGAGGTCCGTGGACTTGTGTACGCCTCAGTAACAGCTGTTAAACTGAGCTCTAAACCCTTCTGTTTTCATCTGCAGAAGCCTGTGGTGGCGGTGAGTAACCTGAGGAAGATCTACAAAGGAAAGAGAGAGGGACTTTCTTTCAGCAAAAAGAGAAAAGTGGCCACAAAGAACATCTCCTTCTGCGTCAAAAAAGGTACGGCTAGTGTCTCGAAGCTGGTTACATGGTTTTAGTGCTAACATAAACTGATGAGGAAATGTTTTTAGGCGAAGTCCTGGGTTTGCTGGGCCCAAATGGATCTGGGAAGACCACTGTCATGCACATGTTAGCAGGAGACACGGACCCCACAGCGGGACAGGTACAGAAAAATATTCCCTGGACAGTGGTGGTCAAGGTACTCCACATCTGTACTCACGTAAAAGTACTGTTACTTCAAAAATAATATTACTGAAGTAGAAGTAAGTGAACTTAACAAAGAATGTACTTGAGTAAAATTTAAAAAGTACTGAGTGTAAAATTTACTTAGAAAGTATGAATGTTTCTGCTTCTTCTACTACTACAGTTTACGTCTTCTACCTCTTTGTCTACTACTTCTACTTCTTCTACTACTACTTCTTCTACTACTACTTCTTCTTCTTCTACTTCTACTACTTCTACTACTACTACTACTACTACTACTACTACTACTACTTCAAGTTTTGAACCCATTTCCCACCCACCTATTTCTTTAGACGTGAGTGTCACTTAGTACTATTTTTTCAGCCAAAATTTACTCAAGTAAAAATATGTTTTACAAAATGTACTCTTCCCCATAAAATTGACTTAAGTAAATTATTTGAGTAAAAGTATCTTGTTACTGTCCACCATTGGCCCTGAACAGTGGCCACACACAGACAGATAACCATTCACTCTCACATTCATTCTCTATGGGACAGTTAGAGTCTCCGGTTCACCTGCACAGGTATGTGTTTGGACAAAGGTGGGAGGAAGAGGAGAGGACCCACAGTAAGACGGGGGGGACATACAGAGATCAGGGAGGAGTCCAACCCACAACCTCCTGGCCTAAAGGCACCTGTGTCTGTACGTTGCAGGTGTTAATGGGAGACTTCCCGGTGGACCACGTGGGGTACTGTCCTCAGATCAGTCCTCTCTGGCCCAGAGTCACCCTGCAGGAACATCTGGAGATCTATGCAGCTGTGAAGGGGCTGAGAGGAGAGGACGTCCCGGGGATCATCAAACGGTGACAGTCTCACTCATTTATAAAGTTCAACACAGTTATTCTCAAACCTTCATCAGTGAGTCCCAGGTCATATTTTATCTCCTGAAATAGCTCAAACTTATGGAGTCACTGGTAACTAATGGTGCATTCATGTGGTCCTCGGAAACCTAGGAAAACATTTTTCTGAGTTAAAAGATGCACAACTCCAAAAGTCTCTGTCTCTGGAAGTTTTCAAAACTCTGGAAATTTATGCATCTGATTTTTAAATTTGCGTTTTATGCATGAGCTCTTTAACTAAACGGTGCTAATCATAAGAGTTTACTGTAAGCTGTCGTTTGTGTGGAAGGAAGAGAATTGCATTAGAAATGATAATCATTGCCGTTAATTTATTTTACCCCTAACTTCCCAGATCTGTGGCTAAAGCTATATTTGCAAAATGTATTAACGTTTGGCTTTTAAGCAGTGAGAGGGCTAATGTTAAGTCTGACTCGTTAGCTTTAATTAATAACATTATTGATCAGTAACTCTGTTGGTCTTCCTATGGTGACACCAATATCCTGACTTTCCAAGACAAAAGCACATGAACATAAACGAGTCGGAAAAAACGACTTCTCATCTCAGAAAAACGAGCACCCGAGGAGCACATGAATGCAGCATAACACCATACAGTATATGCCAGCACTAGTATGTTTATTATATTTATTCAGCACAATAAACATTTATTGGAAAAGAAAATGCAGTTGTTTTATCTATTCTTTCACAAATACTACTGTAGTGAACAGTTGTTCTGTTTTCCCCTCAGTGTGGTGAACGCTCTGGAGCTGAAGGAGCATTTGAACAAACAGGCCAAGACTCTGTCGGTGGGGATCAAGAGGAAGGTACGGGTTCATATATATATGATATATTCAAGAAATATTCCCTAAAATGTCCACTTAAATGCTCAAAGGCGTGTGACTGAGAGCTGAGACCTTTTCTTACCAAGACCAAAATGATTTGCAGCACTCACTGTCACAAATGGTGTCAGTTTTTTGTACATTGCGTGCTTATGAAATAGGTCTTAATTTTCTTGGACAATGGCCTTAAAAAAGTCTTTATTTAAACTTTTAACAAGCCTGCAGAAACCCTGATGCTAGCTTTTAAGTTATTTATTATAATAATATCCAGTTATATAATAAAACAAAGATCTTGTAAGTGTAAATAAGTATTTTCTCCTCTCCTCTGTTCTCTCCCTGCAGCTGTGTTTTGCTCTGAGCATGCTCGGAAACCCTCAGATCGTTCTGTTGGACGAGCCGTCTTCAGGGATGGACCCCAAGTCCAAACAGAGGATGTGGTCAGTGTGGTTACTCTGATGAAACTCTGCTCACATGGCTTAAGACTAAGAGCTAAATGGTGAGTTTGATGACATACGTGTGTGTTAATATTTATGCAGGAGGGCGATCCGTGCTGCGTTCAAGAACCGTCAGAGAGGAGCGGTTCTCACCACTCACTACATGGAGGAGGCCGAAGCCGTGTGCGACCGTGTGGCCATCATGGTCTCAGGACAGCTCAGGTGTAGCTCTTTCATGTTTAAGCTTTAATTATTGACTTATGACTAGACTGATTTTTTGCATTTTTTAGACAATCAATCATTTTTGGTCAGGCACATGTCTGGGCCCCATGTGACTGAAGGACCCCATCTTGTCTCAGTTTGGGCTCTTACTCTGCAGTTCATAGGAAACATCCAAAATCTCTTTATCTCAGCCTGAAAAGCTCAAAACGACAAAAAGATTTTTTCTCATTTCTCTGGAACAGAACCTCGTAGAACAAAAAATCCCAAAGCATTTTGTAGCTCTCCCCAAGCTCCGCCTGAGTCTGACTGAGACGGACTTCATGGCTTTCTCAAAAAATTCATCTTTAACTGTCACATTCTAACACATTTGTTTGTGTTTTAATAAGCAATTACTAAAATAAATGGCTATATAAAATTTATAGAGTTTATATTTATATTTACATATTTAAGGTTTAATGACATTTGCCCAAGGTCTTAAAGATATTTAACAGGAATTAAAGTTGCAAAGCATTTTTTGTTAAATTAATTATTAAAATCATTGATTAAGATTAAGATTCCTTTATTGTCATTCAACATGTCAGGCATGAAAAAAACGAAAAATTGTTACTCAGGGCCAGTGTCCAGCCTTTAAATCTTAAGATATTATTAACAGACTAAAAATACTAAAGATGAGTAAAACCATATTTAAATAGACATTTTCATTCATGAGACTAAAACTAGACAGTTTAGCATTTAACAGCGCGGTTTATCATTTAATAGTGCAACACAGTTCATTTCAGTCGTGAGTGATATGTGTTAATGTTATTCTTACATTTGTACAGGTGTCATTGGAAGTAAAACCCATGTTCAACCCCAACGGGAGGCATGCTTTTGTCAAAAAATACACTTTTACATTTTAGTGTAATACAACTTATGCCTTTTTTGCAAGTTGTATGTGAATTTGGCATTAAATTCTATCATAAGTTGCTTTAAAATGCCTTAAAGTTACCCTCGAATGTGCCTTCAGTTTGTGTTTTTGAAAGCTTATACAGTAGATGGGTTTAAAATTAATAAAACTGATCCTACATATCGGTCCAAAAAAATAAAAATCTGCAGTACTTATTGGCCATTGACTGCTCTGAATTTTATAAATTGACATCAGCCATAGAAAAACCCACGTTGGTCGACCTCTACTTACCATTTACTTACTAAGAAGAGGTAGAGATGAGAGAGCAAACGAAGCAGGGCTGAGTTCAGAGCAAAACTTTCCTCACAGCATTATTGTGGATTATTGTGGATTATTGTGGATTATTGTGAATTATTGTGGATTATTGTGGATTATTGTGGATTATTGTGACTGGACCAGCCCAGTGTCTAACTGCAGAGACGCTGTTTTGTTTTGTGTCCCAGGTGCATCGGGTCCATCCAGCACCTGAAGGGGAAGTTTGGGCGCGGCTACAGCCTGGAGGTGAAGCTCAGGGAGGACCTCACGGGGCTCCAGCAGGTGGCGCTCTTACACAAGGAGGTCCTGAGGATTTTCCCCCACGCTGGCCGACAGGAGAGGTGACTTCACTCTCTGTTTTATTCTCTAAATCATTATCATTGGTTTATAGTACGATTAATAAACATGTAAAGTTTGAGAAACCCCATTTCCAGCATTTTAAATTATTTCTCTGCAGTTTTGCAACACTAATGGTTTACAAGATCCCGATGGAGGACGTGAAGTCTCTGGCCACGGCTTTCTCTCAGCTGGAGAAGGGTGAGTTGAGCCATTTTAAGAAATACAGCTATAGCTTTAAAAATGTAATTACTACGGCATAAAAACCTCTGATTTTTCATTTCTGTTGTGTCTTTCTTTTCAGCGAAACAGTCCTTTAATTTTGAGGAGTACAACTTCTCTCAGTCCTACACTGGAGCAGGTAATAAGCAGTTAATAAAAAAAGCTCAGAATGGGGCAGTCCCACACTGGAGTTTTATACAAACGCTAAGGTCATGAAGCATCAGCAGTGGAACAACCTGAAACAATGACAAATGAACACAGTATGGACAGTATGTGATGGAATGTATCGTAATGAAGAATATTTTTGTCCATGACACTTTTCCATTTGTCATTGTTTCATATTGTTCCACTGCTGATACTTCATGAGCTTGTGCTGTAGAAAGTGTGGGACTGCCCCACTCGGAGCTTTTCTAACCTACACTCTTCTCTTCTTCGCTTCTTCTTTTGCAAAAGACAACAGTTTGACTCAAGACCTATTATTTATTTTCTCACACATTTATACAAACTACTGAAATTTCCACAATATCAGGAGTCAGAAAAAGGTTGAACAAGAAAGTCACCTGGACAAGGTTTGTTTTTGGAAGATGTTTCAGGAGACAAAAATGGATTCCCTAATGCCACATTTGTACCAGCCACGCTCTGGTACAAACGTGGCAGGGAATCCATTTTTGTGAAAAATGGAAAGTCCTTCTCTAAACAGGAGGAGGAGGTCTAAGATTTAATCTTCCTTCAGTCTACAACTCAGTGCTGAAAAAAACAAACAACAACACACTCCAAGTTTCACTCCAAGTGTTACTCTAACAATAGACCATCTACTTCAGAGGGAATGTAAGCTAACGGCTCATAGGTAACGACTCTGCCACTGCCTTCAGTCCAGGACATTCAGGACCCTGCCTCAGACTCCAGTCCAGGACATTCAGGACCCTGCCTCAGACTCCAGTCCAGGACCTTCAGGACCCTGCCTCAGACTCCAGTCCAGGACATTCAGGACCCTGCCTCAGACTCCAGTCCAGGACCTTCAGGACCCTGCCTCAGACCAGTCCAGGACATTCAGGACCCTGCCTCAGACCAGTCCAGGACATTCAGGACCTGCCTCAGACTCCAGTCCAGGACCTTCAGGACCTGCCTCAGACTCCAGTCCAGGACCTTCAGGACCCTGCCTCAGACCAGTCCAGGACATTCAGGACCCTGCCTCAGACTCCAGTCCAGGACATTCAGGACCTGCCTCAGACTCCAGTCCAGGACCTTCAGGACCTGCCTCAGACTCCAGTCCAGGACCTTCAGGACCCTGCCTCAGTCTCCAGTCCAGGACATTCAGGACCTGCCTCAGACCAGTCCAGGACATTCAGGACCCTGCCTCAGACTCCAGTCCAGGACATTCAGGACCTGCCTCAGACCAGTCCAGGACATTCAGGACCCTGCCTCAGACTCCAGTCCAGGACATTCAGGACCATGCCTCAGACTCCAGTCCAGGACATTCAGGACCCTGCCTCAGACTCCAGTCCAGGACATTCAGGACCTGCCTCAGACTCCAGTCCAGGACATTCAGGACCCTGCCTCAGACCAGTCCAGGACATTCAGGACCCTGCCTCAGACTCCAGTCCAGATCATTCAGGACCCTGCCTCAGACTCCAGTCCAGGACATTCAGGACCCTGCCTCAGACTCCAGTCCAGGACATTCAGGACCCTGCCTCAGACTCCAGTCCAGGACATTCAGGACCCTGCCTCAGACTCCAGTCCAGGACATTCAGGACCCTGCCTCAGACCAGTCCAGGACATTCAGGACCCTGCCTCAGACTCCAGTCCAGGACATTCAGGACCCTGCCTCAGACTCCAGTCCAGGACATTCAGGACCCTGCCTCAGACTCCAGTCCAGGACATTCAGGACCCTGCCTCAGACTCCAGTCCAGGACATTCAGGACCCTGCCTCAGACTCCAGTCCAGGACATTCAGGACCCTGCCTCAGACCAGTCCAGGACATTCAGGACCCTGCCTCAGACTCCAGTCCAGGACATTCAGCTGCTGATTGTTGTTTACCCATCAGCTTTACCTCTGGGAGGGAACTACTGGCTATAATCTCCACTCTCAGCAGTTTTCCTCGGAAATGATTAAGCTCTCTGAAAAAGCAAAGCGTCTTCTAAAACAAACCTTGTCCAGATGACCTTTTTCAGCCTTTTTTTCAGATTTTTCCTGGATGACTAAGAATCTACACAGACATCAGGAGTCAGCACAGTGGCAAGTATTTAATGTTTGCTTTTATCCACAAAGTCCTGCTCACATCCTTCTTAGTTAGTTTCTATGTAGATACTGTAGATAATGTAGAGACCGGAAGAGAGAGGAAATTAATGATTTCACACATGACATAGACTTTGACCAATCACATTTTCACGTAAAAGTCAGTTTTTATGTTTAGTTGGTTGTTGGTCTGTCTGGATACATTCAGGGCCAGATTTATCAAAGGTTTGCTTTTCGCTAAATGAATAAGTCGTGCTAAAAGGGGAGCAAACCCAGACACAGCGTCTCTCACAGGAGCTGAACAAACATAGCAGAACTTTTGCTCCTGTGATTCAATGAATCTGTAAAACGAGGCGTTCTCACCAGAACGCACAAAATTCAAGCAGTGGAAAATGCAAATGAAATCACTTTGCAGTCGCTGTTTGATTTATTTAAATGCATCATGTTGGAGGAGCAGAGGAAAGAGAGCAGCTTTTAGTGCACTGGGCATTGAAAATAAGTTCTAATGCTTTAACAGGACTCATTTACAAAGATACAACAGCAAAGTGTTGACTTGAAGTCAGAGGAAACAAAGAGACAGACTTTGCCTGAGACACTAAACACAGCCTCACTGTGTTTATCCCATTGCGGCGCTTGATTGACAGCTGCTGTGGCTCAAGGCTGTGCTGTGTAGATTTGACTCTGGACCGAGCAGAGGACATGGAAACATTTTTTATTGTTTTACTTAGCTATTTCAGCACAGCACTGCTACTTGATACATTTTGTTTTATTGTTTGAAGGGTTACTGGCTCTGACAGACAATGCATAGGACTTTACCTTTCCTCTCTGTCTCACCACAGGGAAACTAAGTAAGGTGACTCTGATCCAGAATCATATCAGACAAGGATTTAACAAGGATGGACTACGCAAAGTTAATACAACAAAGTAAAATGCAATGAAAAAATTATCCCTCAAAAACAGTGAACATATTCAGTCTGCTGCAGTCAGTCCTGTTAATTGAGGCTGGACTCTGTTGACTTTTGCATTGCATCGCTGTAGGAAAGATGCAGTCAGAGCTGAGCAACGTTGCTCTCGCTGTCAGTGCTTCTGTGCTCACGCAAAATTCTCTTTTACATATCAGATGTGTGGCAGCAATTATTTGCGCAGTTTTATCTGCACAAATAATTCCCACAAATAGCAAACTTTTTTTTAGGCTGCACTCACAATTTAGCACTGTCTTAGTGAACATGGCCCCTTTACGTCGTCCTTGTCTCTCGTCTCCCAGGTGTTTTTGGAGTTCGCTAAGGAGCAGGAGAGCGAGGAGGACGAGATCGGGTCTCTGAGCACTCACTTCCAGTGGCAACGACTGAGACAGGACGGAGGAGTGTCCAATCACACGGACAGCATCGTGCACCAGCTCTGAACTCAAGAAAAAACACTAAAGAACGCTCAAATAACACTAAACCCAGAGTGGACCCAGGACTGAGGAGCACTGGGTCCAAAGGTTGCTCCAGAATGCCTCAAACCTTACGCCGAATGGTTACTGAGGGGGAAAAAAAAAAAAAACACAAAATGATGAGCGTTTTTATGAACTGCTGAGGACATCACTAAAGTGGACAAGTTTGTGGTTTGTTTTTCAGCTTTTTAACTCAAAAAAAATCCAGTGAGATGCACCAGTTTTCTACATTTTAGGGACTTTCTTTCACCGTCTTTAATGCACTAAAAAAGGAGCGGTAAGACGTCTGCATTCACTACAAAGGCACACTACAGAGGAAACACTACAGAGGACACACTACAGAGGACACTACAGAGGACACACTACAGAGGACACACTACAGAGGAAACACTACAGAGGACACACTACAGAGGACACTACAGAGGAAACACTACAGAGGACACACTACAGAGGACACTACAGAGGACACACTACAGAGGACACACTACAGAGGAAACACTACAGAGGAAACACTACAGAGGACACACTACAGAGGACACACTACAGAGGACACACTACAGAGGACACACTACAGAGGACACACTACAGAGGAAACACTACAGAGGACACACTACAGAGGACACACTACAGAGGACACACTACAGAGGAAACACTACAGAGGACACACTACAGAGGACACACTACAGAGGACACACTACAGAGGACACACTACAGAGGACACACTACAGAGGACACACTACAGAGGAAACACTACAGAGGACACACTACAGAGGACACACTACAGAGGACACACTACAGAGGACACTACAGAGGACACACTACAGAGGACACACTACAGAGGACACACTACAGAGGACACACTACAGAGGAAACACTACAGAGGAAACACTACAGAGGAAACACTACAGAGGAAACACTACAGAGGACACACTACAGAGGACACACTACAGAAGAGAAGACAAAGGCAGGTGAATCTCTTAGGGTACAGTGATACTCTGGGATGATTCTGAACTAGTGTTGTGTGTGGTACTTGTGGTTACTCTCATCAGAGCTGGAGAGCAGGGGTTCTCAAGCTGTGGTACAGGTGCTGCGGATGGGACGATGGCTTCTGATTGTGGTACTCAGGTGGAGTCTGTTGCAGTTCAAGTCCAGATTTAGTTTAATTTATTTCCAGGTTTAATCCTTGGTTTGTGCAACTTTACACCTGGTTTAGAACACATTTTTTCCCTTTTAGTCCTGGTTTAATTCTGGTTCAGTTCATTTCTTTTCCTGGTGTAGTCCTGGGTTAGTTCTGTTGAGACACAGTCTTGTCCTTATTTAGTAATGAAATTTTCTGGGTTCGTTCCTATTTTACTCTTTGGTGTGTAGACCTGGGTTAGTCCAGGGTTTGCCCAAGGACACAGCGGCAGTCTGCAATGCTCCCTGTTCTGCTAACTGGACTGTTCCTCTCTTTAACCCTGTTCTAATGTGGTCTCCTCCTCAAAAACAGACCTGCAGTAGTATTCTGTGTGAGTAATCCTGTATGCTGAGGCGCTGCCCTTCTCCAGAGCTGAAAACGCTCGGTCTCACAGCTCTACGTAGACACGATGAAACCAGGAAGTGCTCCTGCGCGTTTCTAAAGCACAGACACCGTCACCGGACTCGTTCTGATCATTTCAGCCTTAAACCTCCATCACTACGAAGCATCAGCTCAGAAATCTATGTGTTAGCATCATGTCGCTAACAGCCATGCTAAATAGCCATTTTATGCTCTGTCCGGTCCCCAGCGTTGTCAGCAGGGGGCGACAGACACCTAATCCAAGCCAAAAGAAAGTTATAAAACGTAAAATACTAATGCAGAGGAGTCTAACACTGTTTCAAAAAAACTGAGAAAAGCAGAATATGGAGCTTTAATCTTCTGTGGGCCCAGAGAAGTGTCCTCTCCCAGTTTCTCTGTTGGTTGAATACTTTTAAAAGAAGGATTTTGGTTTCTCAGTCCCTCATACAACACTAAAACTCTCCTGACGTATCACAGAGGAGGCGTTTCTCAGATGGATCTGTGCAGAAGCTGAACCCTAAATCTCTCATGGTGCTCTGAACAGGACTCTTTTCTATCTCTCACTGCTATCTGATATATATTCACACATTATTATATATTTGTTCATCTGTTCGTGTTTGTGTGTGAGAAACATTTATCATTCGTCTGTTTACGACCGAACCAAAGAGGAACTGTACCTGAACCTCGACGCATCGGTAGCAAAAAGTCAAAGTGCAGAAAACACGGAGAGAAGACGAGGCAACAGGAGGAAAAAAACTAATTCAGCAACAAAACCAGTTAGAGTCTGAGTGAACCAGGTTTTGTTAACGCCTCCTTAAGTCTGATTAACCCTGATGCCCCGATGTAAAAAAGTTACGTTGCTGCTGTTCAGAGACAAAAGTGTCCTCGTCACAAAACATCGTAAGAAATGTATAGTCATATTTTTTTTTACTTTTTTTCTTTTTGCATAAATCTTTTAACTTCTGCCCTGATCATAAATACCAAATATTTAATTATTTTAACTGAATTTTACCTCTTTTTATGCCAGTGTATAGCATCTTAATGCTTTTAGTAAAGAAATGACAAGAGGCAAAGAAAAAAATAAAGGCAAAAAATAAAATATTTTCAGTATTCTCAAAGCAAAGTAATTTGTTACAACCCATTAAAACAAATTAATCCCAAATCCATCTAAATAAATGTTGTTGGTGATCTCTGACAGACCCAAGGTTGTAAAAAAAAAAAAAAAAAAAAAAATCACTTTGCTTTGAGAATATTGAAAATATTTTAAAAAAAAAATTTTACAAAAAAATTGAGACGCAATTACATACACTGGCATAAAAGATATACAAATATTTGGTATTTATGATCAGGGCAGAAGTTGATTAAAAGATTTATGCAAAAAAAAAAGCCTCTCCACCCTCAGACTCTCAGTCCCTCAGACTCTCAGTCCCTCAGACTCTCAGACTCTCAGTCCCTCAGACCCTCAGTCCCTCAGACCCTCAGTCCCTCAGACCCTCAGTCCCTCAGACCCTCAGACTCTCAGACTCTCAGACTCTCAGACTCTCAGATCCTCAGACTCTCAGTCCCTCAGACCCTCAGACTCTCAGTCCCTCAGACCCTCAGTCCCTCAGACCCTCAGTCCCTCAGACCCTCAGACCCTCAGTCCCTCAGACTCTCAGTCCCTCAGACTCTGACTCTCAGACTCTCAGACTCTCAGACTCTCAGTCCCTCAGACCCTCAGACCCTCAGACTCTCAGACTCTGTCTCTCAGACCCTCAGACTCTCAGACTCTCAGTCCCTCAGACTCTCAGTCCCTCAGACTCTCAGTCCCTCAGACTCTCAGACTCTCAGTCCTCTCAGACTCTCAGTCCCCTCAGACTCTCAGTCCCTCAGACTCTCAGTCCCTCAGACTCTCAGACTCTCAGTCCCTCAGACTCTCAGATCCTCAGACTCCCAGACTCTCAGACCCTCAGACTCTCAGACTCTCAGTCCCCTCAGACTCTCAGTCCCTCAGACTCTCAGTCCCTCAGACTCTCAGACTCTCAGTCCCTCAGACTCTCAGATCCTCAGACTCTCAGTCCCCTCAGACTCTCAGTCCCTCAGACTCTCAGTCCCTCAGACTCTCAGTCCCTCAGACTCTCAGTCCCTCAGACTCTCAGACTCTCAGATCCTCAGACTCTCAGACTCTCAGTCCCTCAGTCTCTCAGACTCTCAGACTCTCAGACTCTCAGACTCTCAGTCCCTCAGTCCCTCAGTCCCTCAGTCCCTCAGACCCTCAGACTCTCAGACTCTCAGACTCTCAGTCTCTCAGTCTCTCAGACTCTCAGACTCTCAGACTCTCAGATCCTCAGACTCTCAGTCCCTCAGACCCTCAGTCCCTCAGACCCTCAGTCCCTCAGACCCTCAGTCCCTCAGACCCTCAGTCCTCTCAGACCCTCAGTCCCTCAGACCCTCAGACTCTCAGACTCTCAGACTCTCAGACTCTCAGATCCTCAGACTCTCAGTCCCTCAGACCCTCAGACTCTCAGTCCCTCAGACCCTCAGTCCCTCAGACCCTCAGTCCCTCAGACCCTCAGACCCTCAGTCCCTCAGACTCTCAGTCCCTCAGACTCTGACTCTCAGACTCTCAGACTCTCAGTCCCTCAGTCCCTCAGACTCTCAGACTCTCAGTCCCCTCAGACTCTCAGTCCCTCAGACTCTCAGTCCCTCAGACTCTCAGTCCCTCAGACTCTCAGTCCCTCAGACTCTCAGATCCTCAGACTCTCAGACTCTCAGACCCTCAGACTCTCAGACTCTCAGACTCTCAGACTCTCAGTCCCTCAGACTCTCAGTCCCTCAGACTCTCAGTCCCTCAGACTCTCAGACTCTCAGTCCCTCAGACTCTCAGATCCTCAGACTCTCAGACTCTCAGACCCTCAGACTCTCAGACTCTCAGTCCCCTCAGACTCTCAGTCCCTCAGACTCTCAGTCCCTCAGACTCTCAGACCTGGGTCCTGTTGCCTCTTCTGTCTCTGCAGCTGTGTTTATGCACAGTTTAAAGATGTAGCACTCACGGCTAAAGCTAATTCTCTGAGTATTTTTGATAATGAGCTGAATGTAACGGGTCGTTATTATTCTTGTGTTTTCTTTGTGTAAATATTCCATGGTCGGTGTTTGTTCAGGGACATAACCTGAGAACTGTAAAGGGATTCTCCATCAGTGTCACACCAATATACAGAGAAGAGTTAACACAGGAATATTTATGATCAGTGGATTATTAATGATGTTTATACAAAGAAATATTCAGGGTTTAGGTTTAGTTTAATGTTAGCGCTTCTGGTTTAGTCCTGGACCTGCTATGACACACATTGTATAGAAATAAAGCAGAAATAATATCAGCCATTTAATTTTTATCAGTAATGTTGTTTTTTTTAAGTCACATTTGTGTTTGTCCCTCGGTCGTTGCCGTCCGTTGGGAAGCGCTGACGCTCGTTTGAATCATATTGTAATGAAATATTAAAGAGAAAATCCAGATGTTTAACTGTTTTATTTGAGAAAGACTTCATGATGCAGCTTTGGTCAGAAACACTGAGAACAGCACGGACACTGGAGTGAGAGCTCTGAGGACAATAGAGGATTTCTGAGTTAAAATGTGTTAAACCTGAGACGTGGATTTATTAGGTTTATCAAAAATACAGTATGTGTTTTTTTACATTTGGTTTAAGTCTAGGCTGAACTTGGTTTAGTCCTGGTTTACTTAGACCAAGTTAGCTCTGGTTTGGTCTCAAATTAAGTCTAGTTTAATTTATTTTAGATTCTATTGCTTTAGTCCTAATTTAGATCTGGTTTGGACCAGGTTTAGATCTGAACTAGTACTGCTTTCATCCTGGTTATTTTTAGTTTAGTTTTGGTTTAGTTTAGTCCTGGTTTAGGCCTAGGTGTATTCCTGCTAAGGCCTGATTTAGTCATGGTCTTGCCCTTGTTCTAGTCCTGGTTTAGTCCTGCTTTAATCGTGTTTTATTCCAGGTTTAGTCCAGGTTTACACCAGATTTAGGCTTGGTTTGGTCTTGGTTTAGTCCTGTTGTAGTCCTAATTAAATCCTTTTTTAATCCCAGGTTTAGCTTTGTTATAAAACATTACACTATTCTCACTTGTGAGTTTTTCCAGGTATTTTTCATATAGGCCTTATTATTCCACGTCTGATTGGCTTTACACATTTTAAACTATTTATACTGAAATTTCACAGCTTTTTACCACAGCTCTTATTTTGAAAAGGCTCTGTTTACTTTCATCTCCTCTGTATTTCTTTGACAGTGTACCAAGTTTAAACCAGGTTCGTCCGTGTTGTTGTTATTTTAAAACACTGATTTTAAGTTGCACTATTTTTGTTTTTTGTTGAAAGTCTCTGTGTTTGCACCGAAGTGGCTCTGGTTCCTCCGCCTCAGTTCTGTCTCTGAATAAAGTTTGTCCTCGCACGACTTTCTCATCAATAAATGTTCAAATACAAGAAAAATGTCTCTGTTTTTTGTGTTTTTGTAGAGTTTTGATGCGGACAGGTTAGTTAGCCATATGTTAGTCTTGGCTTTATCCTGGTTTAGTCTTGGTTTACTTGGACCAATTAGATCTGGTCTAGCACTGCTTTTGCTCTGGTTTTATTCCTGATTAAGTCCTAGTCTGGTCCTGCTTTAGTCCTGGGTTAAGACCTGGTTTACTTATAGTTTAGTCCTGGCTTAGACCTGATTTTATTTCCGTTTTAGTACTGGTAAGGCTTAGACCTGCTTTAGTCCTGATTTAGTCCCGGTTTAATCCTGGTTTTGACCTGCTTTAGCCCTGGTTCAGTCCTGTTTTAGCCCTGGTTTAGTCCTGGTTTAGTCCTGTTTTAGCCCTGGTTCAGTCCTGGTTTAGTCCTGTTTTAGTCCTGGTTTAGTCCTGTTTTAGCCCTGGTTTAGTCCTGTTTTAGTCCTGGTTTAGTCCTGGTTTAGTCCTGTTTTAGCCCTGGTTTAGTCCTGTTTTAGTCCTGGTTTAGTCCTGTTTTAGTCCTGGTTTAGTCCTGTTTTAGTCCTGGTTTAGTCCTGGTTTAGTCCTGTTTTAGCCCTGGTTCAGTCCTGGTTTAGTCCTGTTTTAGTCCTGGTTTAGTCCTGTTTTAGCCCTGGTTTAGTCCTGTTTTAGTCCTGGTTTAGTCCTGGTTTAGTCCTGTTTTAGCCCTGGTTCAGTCCTGGTTTAGTCCTGTTTTAGTCCTGGTTTAGTCCTGTTTTAGCCCTGGTTTAGTCCTGTTTTAGTCCTGGTTTAGTCCTGGTTTAGTCCTGTTTTAGCCCTGGTTTAGTCCTGTTTTAGTCCTGGTTTAGTCCTGTTTTAGTCCTGGTTTAGTCCTGTTTTAGCCCTGGTTTAGACCTGTTTTAGCCCTGGTTTAGTCCTGGTTTAGTCCTGGTTTAGTCCTGGTTTAGTCCTGGTTTAGCCCTGTTTTAGTCCTGGTTTAGTCCTGTTTTAGCCCTGGTTTAGTCCTGTTTTAGCCCTGGTTTAGTCCTGTTTTAGCCCTGGTTTAGTCCTGTTTTAGCCCTGGTTTAGTCCTGTTTTAGCCCTGGTTTAGACCTGTTTTAGCCCTGGTTTAGTCCTGGTTTAGCCCTGGTTTAGTCCTGGTTTAGTCCTGTTTTAGTCCTGGTTTAGTCCTGGTTTAGTCCTGGTTTAGTCCTGTTTTAGTCCTGGTTTAGTCCTGTTTTAGCCCTGGTTTAGTCCTGTTTTAGCCCTGGTTTAGTCCTGTTTTAGTCCTGGTTTGGAGATGTATTTAGTAAGACCAGGTTTAGTCCTGGCTTAGATCTGGTTTACGCCCGGTTTACTCTAAATCTAAAGTTTGTTAGTTAAGGTCTAAGTTTAGCCCTGGGTTTAAACGCAGTTAGTCCAGGTTTAGTTCTGGATTAAGCCTGGTTTAGTCCCAGTTTAGTCCTAGTTTAGACCTTTAGACCTGTATTTACATGTGTTTTAATCCTGGCGTTCTGGTTTAGACCTGGTTTAGTCTAAGTTTAAAGTTGGTTAGTCAAGTCCTGGTTTAGTTCTGGATTTCCTAACTGTCTAGTTTTGGTTTAAACCTGTATTTAGTCCTACCTTTTGGCTTTAGCAGATTTTCCATGGACACATCCCACAAATGCACTTTCTTTACAAATACGGCTCAGTTTGAAAAAGAAATAAATCAGCAGCTCCAACAATTTAAAGTTTATTACCAAGAAGCACAGTTACAAAGAAATAAGAAACCCAACGCTAAATCATTACTGTTGTGCTCGGTTTCTGTAGCCAGGGCTGTATGGCTTTAGAGTCAGTTTTGAGAATATTAAATTTAAATTTTGGTCATTAAAATACATTCAAGAAAATACATTTTGGCAGATGTGATATAACTTTAGTAACTTTATGAAAAAGTTTAAATTCTGTGAGTTTCTACTTCTTGGGCTTCTTCTCCTGGGTCACCAGCTCCGAGAACTCTGAGGGAAAATATTTAGAGAGAATATTGTTACATTTAGTAAAGGGGTTTAGAGTATTCTGAAGTATTTTGGGTGGTAAATACTTTGTACCTGAGTAGTTGATGCGTCCGTCTCCGTCCCGGTCTGCAGCCTTCATCACCGCCTCCGCCTCCTCATCAGAGAGAGGGACGACAGGGGCGGAGCCTGGGACGACTGACAGGATATATCTGGGAAAATAAATACACAAAAATATACAAATATATTTACATTACAGTTGTTACAAGAAACATATTTTTGGGGGCATTTTAGAAGGACACAATGCAGAGAATTCCTAGCCTGGCCGGGCACAGAAGTGAGCGGAGAAACCAATCAAAGAAACAAAGAACTGTTGTCGGTTTTGCCATAAAACTCCAGAATCCGGTGTACAGCAGCAGAAGCCAGTTGTACAAAGACTTGTGAAAGAAAAAGTGGGTTTGTTTGAATGTGGTGGACGTCAGAGGGACTTTACTGTTGTTAAAATGGAAACAGGACGAAGACAAAAATCCCAACAACAACGAGGACTTCAGCAGAACCAACAGGAGACGAAGGAAAGACCTAAACGCCGTTCATCAGAGAGAAGTTCTTACATTCACTCTGCTTCTGTGAGACGCAGAGCTGCAGAGAAACGGCTGGGATAGGCCAGTTCCAAATCGACCGAAGGGAAACAGTTCGCTGCGAGAGAGAAACCAGACTGTCCTGCTTCAGAAAAGAAAGTAGGAGAAGCTGGAGAATTGTATTTTTCATTACCACAACAACCCACAGCAAACAGGGAAAAGAAACTCTAGGTTCTGCTTGTTACTTCAATGACATTGTGCCAGTTTACAAAAACAAACTCGTGCTATAGGAATTATGGAAAATACCACTTGCCGAGGTCAAATTTGCACATGAGCGCCCCCTTTCGTCGCAATTTCCAGTGGAGAACTCGAAGGTAATTTTGATACCCGAGTTGCAGAGATGAGGTCGGTTTTGACTTTTCAAAATGGCGGAGAGCAGCGAAGAAATTGTGGATGATAAGGTTAATAAATGTTTGTACTCATGTTAGCTCATTGTTCAATTCTGTAGCATACACAATTTTAACATAGTCATTTTAACACAGTAACATTAGCAAACTTGTGACTGTATGATTCATAATCCATACAAATACAACACACTTCCTGTTTGAGTTCTGATACTTCCTGTTCTTGTTGTAGCAGATGAATGAATAAGTCCAGGACGGTTTTACCCATGGAGCAATTCAAGATAAAGTTTCTGACCGCCATTTTTTTTATTATGCTACAACCACAGCAGCACTTGAACACAACAACTCGTAATTTCCTATTTACAAGTGGGAAATATCATCTTTCCCATGTCACGTGAAGGCAGCATCAGAGACAGACAACCATTCATTCATTCACTATGGGACAGTTAGAGTTCTCCAGTTCTCCTGTGCATGACTGTGTTTGGACGATGACCCAGGAATCAGACCCACAACCCTCGCTGTGAAGCAGGAGCGCTAACTACTCTGCCACCACGCAGTAGTTCTACAATCATTTGGCCTTAGAACGTTCTTTTTGATAAAACTGGGGTGACTTTAATGACAGGGAGTAATAATTCCGTACTTGATCTCGTTCCATTCGATGAATCCGCTGCCGTCTCGGTCCAACTGAGAGAAGGCCGCTCTGATGGCCTGCTCCTTCTCCTCCTGCTTCTGGAACTGACGCATGTAGTCCAGGAAGCAGCTGTAGTGGAAGCTCCCTGAGGAATTCACATCAAAACGTTTACAAAAATATGTACAAACAGCTTAATATCAAGTTAAAACTCCCGAACTGCCTCGTGTCGTCCAGGAAGCAGCTGCAGAGGAAGCTCCCTGAAGAAGCAACATAAAAACACATGAGTTAAATCAGGAGCATGAGTCAAACGTAACCCAGAGAGAAGTTTGTACTGAGGAGAGACGAGTTCTGAGGCCTGGAGCTGGGAACCAAACAAACTGAGTAACTCTGGTTCTGAACTTTCTCAGTTCACTCAGAGTTAAACCCTCAACCTCTGATGACTGCAGCACTGATCAGGCACAGCTCAGCCTATAGACCGTTTTCACGTGACGTCAGACAACTTCCGTTTTGAGACGATGGGATGTATCTTCATTTCTCCCATAAGAAATTCACCCAGACTTTTTTTTAAATTGTCGTTTACAAGTTTACACGATATACAGCGATTTTCAAATGAATATTTACCCACAAAACGTTCAAAACTTGCAAAAGGATATTAATTCTTCAACGAAGGATACTTGGATTATGAAGTGAGTGCTTTGTTATGTAGCTAGATAGCGTTAGCAACATGGCTAAGTGATAGAGCTGCGCTATAAAACAGTGTTAGATCATGTCATGATCTGAGTTTATCTGAATATTTGACAATCTGCTTATCAGGAAATACCACTGGATAGTACTACAGTATATTTTCATTTAGTAAAGCTCTGTGCTGGAACACTGACTCTGCTGTAGTGATCAGTCTGGGACAAAATAATAGACTTTTCAGGTCTAATTAGAAGTTCATTGCAGTGAGCCTTTCAGACGAGCAGACTGTCATTCATTTAGATCGTAACATAATCTAATATTGTTTTATCGCACACACCGTTCGACCTATTGCTAACGCTACAGCATTAACAACTACTAGCTTTAGCTACAAGACAAAACACTTACCTTCATAATCAAATAAGTAACCTTCAATAAAAAAATGTATATCCCTTTTCGAGTTTCTGTACATCATGTAGCCTTATATTTGGCCAATTTTTAAGACTCCGAGTAAATTCCATACTGGCCGGAAATGAAGATACATCCCATCGTCTCAAAACGGAAGTTGTCTGACGTCATCGTGAAAAGGGCCAATAGGGAATCGTGTTTATACAGCGCTTTACCTACGACACAAGTCATCACAGAACTTCAGAGTCAGAAACAGGGTTCAGTCTAGAAGGAGGGGGGCGGGACCATCACAGCCCAAAAAAAGAAGATAAACTGATTTAAAAATAAAACCTCCACCTTCATGAGTTTAAGTAATGCCATTAACCTATAAAAGTCAATAATTTAAAAATAAATGAACAGCTTTGAAACATTCTGATTGTGAAAAAAATGGAGGCCTAGAACAAAAGATGAGATGTGTCAGGTGTCATCTCACTCACAGCTGATTGGTCCAGGTTGGTTTCTCAGTCTCTAAACCAGACCTGGGCAGCTGTGTGGAGTCTGTTACCATGACGACAAACCTCTTTCTGGAGACAGAAAACTCTGCGTTTCCTCAAAGTTAACCTGAACTTACCCTGAACTAAAACTAACAGGCCTCAGGATTTAGACCTGGTTTAGAACTGGTCTTGCACTGAGAGGAGTTTTTTTAAGTTGGACCCTTGTTCCTCGTTGTTAGACACAAACAGCACAAGGTCACTGCTCCTGTCTGCTCCTCCAAACCGTGACCTGGTGTGGGGACTGAGTAAGGAGCCACTTGGACCCAGGTCTAAGGTGTGAGGCTGACCCTGTCTCCTGAACTCCCGGGGGATGCGGTCCACTTCCTGTTCGCTCAGACTGGCTCCCATCGCCACGGCAACCCTCTGCATCTGAGGCCGGAAGTCGTCCTCCATCTTGGATTTGACCTGAGTCAGAAAAACATTCAACATAAACAAGAAATATACAACTCCTACAGCAGCAGCAGTAACAGGAGCTGAACGGGTTACTGCTGGGTTAGTAGTAGAAGTAACAGTAGTAGTAGTGGTGGTAGTAGTACTAACAGTAGTAGCAGTAGTAACAGTAGTAACAGTAGTAGTAGCAGTAGTAACAGTAGTAGTAGTAGTAGTAGTAGTAGTAACAGTAGAAGTAGTAGTAGTAGTAGTACAATAACTAACAGTAGTAAATTTTGCTTTAAGTTTAGCCCCAGTTCTTTGACTGCAGGATTATTTTGTAACAGAGGCCTAATTTTACCGAGTACTTAAAGTTTGTGAGCATGTTTTCCACATCTGGTCCCCCTTTAGTCCAGGTCTGGGTTTGTCTGATTTTTGGTGCTGTGGTCCTGGTTTAGTCCTGGTTTAGTCCTGGTTTAGTCCTGGTTTAGTTCTGGTTTAGACCTGGTTTAGACCTGTTTTTTTACCTGGTTTAGTCCTGGTTTAGTCCTGGTTTAGACCTGGTTTAGTCCTGGTTTAGTCCTGGTTTAGACCTGGTTTAGTCCTGGTTCAGTCCTGGTTTAGACTTGGTTTAGACCTGGTTTAGTCCTGGTTTAGTCCTGGTTTAATCCTGGTTTAGTCCTGGTTTAGTCCTGGTTTAGTCCTGGTTTAGTCCTGGTTTAGACCTGGTTTAGTCCTGGTTTAGTCCTGGTTTAGACCTGGTTTAGTCCTGGTTTAGACCTGGTTTAGACCTGGTTTAGTCCTGGTTCAGTCCTGGTTTAGACTTGGTTTAGACCTGGTTTAGTCCTGGTTTAGTCCTGGTTTAATCCTGGTTTAGTCCTGGTTTAGTCCTGGTTTAGTCCTGGTTTAGACCTGGTTTAGTCCTGGTTCAGTCCTGGTTTAGACTTGGTTTAGACCTGGTTTAGTCCTGGTTTAGTCCTGGTTTAGACCTGGTTTAGTCCTGGTTTAGACCTGGTTTAGTCCTGGTTTAGTCCTGGTTTAGACCTGGTTTAGTCCTGGTTCAGTCCTGGTTTAGACTTGGTTTAGACCTGGTTTAGTCCTGGTTTAGTCCTGGTTTAATCCTGGTTTAGTCCTGGTTTAGACCTGGTTTAGTCCTGGTTTAGTCCTGGTTTAGACCTGGTTTAGTCCTGGTTCAGTCCTGGTTTAGACTTGGTTTAGACCTGGTTTAGTCCTGGTTTAGTCCTGGTTTAATCCTGGTTTAGTCCTGGTTTAGTCCTGGTTTAGTCCTGGTTTAGTCCTGGTTTAGACCTGGTTTAGTCCTGGTTTAGTCCTGGTTTAGACCTGGTTTAGTCCTGGTTTAGACCTGGTTTAGTCCTGGTTTAGTCCTGGTTCAGTCCTGATTTAGACCTGGTTTAGTCCTGGTTTAGTCCTGGTTTAGACCTGGTTTAGTCCTGGTTTAGTCCTGGTTTAGACCTGGTTTAGTCCTGGTTCAGTCCTGGTTTAGACCTGGTTTAGACCTGGTTTAGTCCTGGTTTAGTCCTGGTTTAATCCTGGTTTAGACCTGGTTTAGTCCTGGTTCAGTCCTGGTTTAGACTTGGTTTAGACCTGGTTTAGTCCTGGTTTAGTCCTGGTTTAGACCTGGTTTAGTCCTGGTTCAGTCCTGGTTTAGACTTGGTTTAGACCTGGTTTAGTCCTGGTTTAGTCCTGGTTTAATCCTGGTTTAGTCCTGGTTTAGTCCTGGTTTAGACCTGGTTTAGTCCTGGTTTAGTCCTGGTTTAGACCTGGTTTAGTCCTGGTTTAGACCTGGTTTAGTCCTGGTTTAGTCCTGGTTCAGTCCTGATTTAGACCTGGTTTCATCCTGGTTTAGTCCTGGTTTAGACCTGGTTTAGTCCTGGTTTAGTCCTGGTTTAGACCTGGTTTAGTCCTGGTTCAGTCCTGGTTTAGACCTGGTTTAGACCTGGTTTAGTCCTGGTTTAGTCCTGGTTTAATCCTGGTTTAGACCTGGTTTAGTCCTGGTTTAGTCCTGGTTTAGTCCTGGTTTAGTCCTGGTTTAGACCTGGTTTAGTCCTGGTTTAGTCCTGGTTTAGACCTGGTTTAGTCCTGGTTTAGCCCTGGTTTAGTCCTGGTTTAGTCCTGGTTTAGCCCTGGTTTAGTCCTGGTTTAGTCCTGTTTCAGTCCTGGTTTAGTCCTGGTTTAGCCCTGGTTTAGTCCTGGTTTAGTCCTGGTTTAGCCCTGGTTTAGTCCTGGTTTAGCCCTGGTTTAGTCCTGGTTTAGTCCTGGTTTAGACCTGGTTTAGTCCTGGTTTAGTCCTGGTTTAGACCTGGTTTAGTCCTGGTTTAGACCTGGTTTAGTCCTGGTTTAGTCCTGGTTCAGTCCTGGTTTAGTCCTGGTTTAGTCCTGGTTTAGTCCTGGCTTAGTCCTGGTTTAGTCCTGGTTTAGTCCTGGTCTGGTCCTGGTTTAGACCTGGTTTAGACCTGGTTTAGTCCTGGTTTAGACCTGGTTTAGTCCTGGTTTAGACCTGGTTTAGACCTGGTTTAGTCCTGGTTTAGTCCTGGTTTAGACCTGGTTTAGTCCTGGTTTAGACCTGGTTTAGTCTTGGTTTAGACCTGGTTTAGTCCTGGTTTAGTCCTGGTTTAGTCCTGGTTTAGTCCTGGTTCAGTCCTGGTTTAGTCCTGGTTTAGTCCTGGTTCAGTCCTGGTTTAGACCTGGTTTAGCCCTGGTTTAAACCTGGTTCAGTCCTGGTTTAGTCCTGGTTTAGACCTGGTTTAGTCCTGGTTTAGACCTGGTTTAGTCCTGGTTTAGACCTGGTTTAGTCCTGGTTTAGTCCTGGTTCAGTCCTGGTTTAGTCCTGGTTTAGTCCTGGTTTAGTCCTGTTTAGTCCTGGTTCAGTCCTGGTTTAGACCTGGTTTAGCCCTGGTTTAAACCTGGTTTAGTCCTGGTTTAGTCCTGGTTTAGTCCTGGTTTAGTCCTGGTTTAGCCCTGGTTTAGTCCTGGTTTAGTCCTGGTTTAGTCCTGGTTTAAACCTGGTTCAGTCCTGGTTTAGTCCTGGTTTAGTCCTGGTTTAGTCCTGGTTTAGTCCTGGTTTAGACCTGGTTTAGTCCTGGTTTAGTCCTGGTTTAGTCCTGGTTTAGTCCTGGTTCAGTCCTGGTTTAGCCCTGGTTTAGCCCTGGTTTAGCCCTGGTTTAGTCCTGGTTTAGTCCTGGTTTAGACCTGGTTTAGCCCTGGTTTAGCCCTGGTTTAGTCCTGGTTTAGACCTGGTTTAGACCTGGTTTAGTCCTGGTTTAGCCCTGGTTTAGCCCTGGTTTAGCCCTGGTTTAGACCTGGTTTAGCCCTGGTTCAGTCCTGGTTTAGACCTGGTTTAGCCCTGGTTTAAACCTGGTTCAGTCCTGGTTTAGTCCTGGTTTAGTCCTGGTTTAGTCCTGGTTTAGTCCTGGTTTAGACCTGGTTTAGTCCTGGTTTAGTCCTGGTTTAGTCCTGGTTTAGTCCTGGTTTAGTCCTGGTTCAGTCCTGGTTTAGCCCTGGTTTAGCCCTGGTTTAGCCCTGGTTTAGTCCTGGTTTAGTCCTGGTTTAGACCTGGTTTAGCCCTGGTTTAGCCCTGGTTTAGTCCTGGTTTAGACCTGGTTTAGACCTGGTTTAGTCCTGGTTTAGCCCTGGTTTAGCCCTGGTTTAGACCTGGTTTAGCCCTGGTTTAAACCTGGTTCAGTCCTGGTTTAGTCCTGGTTTAGTCCTGGTTTAGTCCTGGTTTAGACCTGGTTTAGTCCTGGTTTAGACCTGGTTTAGTCTTGGTTTAGACCTGGTTTAGTCCTGGTTTAGTCCTGGTTTAGTCCTGGTTTAGTCCTGGTTCAGTCCTGGTTTAGTCCTGGTTTAGTCCTGGTTCAGTCCTGGTTTAGACCTGGTTTAGACCTGGTTTAGTCCTGGTTTAGACCTGGTTTAGTCCTGGTTTAGTCCTGGTTCAGTCCTGGTTTAGTCCTGGTTTAGTCCTGGTTTAGCCCTGGTTTAGTCCTGGTTTAGCCCTGGTTTAGTCCTGGTTTAGTCCTGGTTCAGTCCTGGTTTAGACCTGGTTTAGCCCTGGTTTAGTCCTGGTTTAGTCCTGGTTTAGTCCTGGTTTAGCCCTGGTTTAGTCCTGGTTTAGTCCTGGTTTAGACCTGGTTTAGCCCTGGTTTAGTCCTGGTTTAGTCCTGGTTTAGACCTGGTTTAGCCCTGGTTTAGTCCTGGTTTAGACCTGGTTTAGCCCTGGTTTAGTCCTGGTTTAGTCCTGGTTTAGACCTGGTTTAGCCCTGGTTTAGTCCTGGTTTAGTCCTGGTTTAGACCTGGTTTAGCCCTGGTTTAGTCCTGGTTTAGACCTGGTTTAGCCCTGGTTTAGTCCTGGTTTAGTCCTGGTTTAGTCCTGGTTTAGCCCTGGTTTAGTCCTGGTTTAGTCCTGGTTTAGTCCTGGTTTAGACCTGGTTTAGCCCTGGTTTAGTCCTGGTTTAGACCTGGTTTAGCCCTGGTTTAGTCCTGGTTTAGTCCCTCACCTTCAGCAGGATCCAGCGTTCTTCTGAGAACTCTCCTCTGACTTTTATAGCTCGCCTCAGCCCTGCCCTCGGACTCAGACCCAGTGGAGCAGTTCAGATCTGGTCCCAGAGCAGACGTCGCCCTGAGGTCAGCGGGAGGTCAACCTCAGGGCCACAAACCAACCCCGGCTTCAGTCGCACAAACCTTTTGGAACTGTCCTTGTTTTACGACAGAATGGAATCACCTTTGTCCAAAATTCTTAAAAAAACGCTTCAGCCAGATCCAGTTCTTGCTTTATTTGGAGTGAAGCCAGTTTCTGCAGAACTCACCCAGAGTTATATGATTCATTTTGTTAAATTGGAAACAAAAAAAGGCCTCTATCCCACTCAGGTTTAATACAAGATAATAATGAAACACCTGCAACTGGAAAAAAGGGGAAAACTGGAAGAATTTCACTGGACTTGGCAGCTTTTCATAGAATTTTTTAGCACAACAAAAGTATAATTCCTGAGCTTGAAATGGAGTGTTACAGGTAATATCCTCTGATTAATGTTTATGGTTCTTTTGTTTGTTCACGTTCATGTGTTTTGTTTTGTTTTTTACTTATATTTGTATTTTTTTTTAATTCAATATTCCATCCTTAAAGAAAAACTTGAATAAAGAGAATATATATTTATAAAAAAAACATGCCACAGTCACAATCAGGTTTATGTTTTATGTTAATGTTTTTTAATTTTCATCCAAAACTCATTTTTCCCCAAATTCAAGCCAGCCTTTTTGATTTAATGCGGCCCTAGTTTGGTTTAATCTTGTATTCCAGTGTCAGATCTAACAATAATGATTCTAAAACCATTAAAAGTATAGTTTATTTTAACTCCAGCAGTCACGGAGTCAAACTGAGTGACGCTGCTTTGAAGACAGCGCTGTGTGAATGCAGAGAATGTTGTTTCTTGAGGGAGAGCGGCTCATGAATCCATCTGCAGCTCTGCTCCTGCAGCTCCCGCCCGGGCTCCGGGCCCCACCAGCAGCTGCTCCTCCTCCACCAAAATAGATCCACAGCAGGCGAACAAAACATGTTTATAAAATGAATTACTATCCTCAAACATATTTAGTATTATTATTTACGTATTTATTTATTTATGTTTGGGAGGAGGAGCTTATGTATTATATTGTATTTTATTATGTATGTCCTATTTTTTTTATTTATAGTTCTGCCATATTTATTGTTATTATACATTTGTACTACTTTTTTAATATAATATCTGTTGTATTCATGTATTTCTTGTGATTGTGGAGCTGAACAATTGAATTTCCTTCAGGATTAATGAAATATATCTATTTATCTGTCTATTTTTTTGTCTAAAATTGAAAAATTAAACTTTAAATATCCAAATCCACTTTGTTTCTATAGCACATTCTACAAACAAGACAGTTTCCAAAGTGCTGCACATAAAACCTTTTTAAAAACAAAAGATAAATAACTATTATTCTATTTAGCTCAAAACCAAATAAGAGCAATACAATATAATAAAGTAAATATGTAAAAACAATAAAATAAATAAAAACAAAACAATAAAAGACACTCTCTAGAAATATATTATCCACAGCATATAAATGAAAAATGAAAAAAATTAAAGTTGTTCATAATAACTTAATAATAATAGGTTTAAATGCGCTTTTATTATTTATGTATTTATTTATTTGTTTATTTATTTATTTATTTTATTACCCCAATTTTTTCAAATTTGTTTTTAATTTTCTTTCAATTTTCTTTCTTTTTTTTTTTCTTTCTTTTTTTTTTACACACTACAAGTAAAATTAAATCAATATCAAAACTGGGCCCAGATAAAATTAATTTATACTTTACAGATTATGTTGCCTTTATGTATTTTTTGTGTGGGTTGACGCTGACGAGAGGGGGAGAGGGGGAAAAAATGAATAAACAAATAAAAATAAAATAAAAAAAAAGTCAAAACAGATTTAAGAAGCTAACAAAGGGAGCCCAGGTGGCGGAGGATACGTTTGATACCGTTTCCAGTTTTTTATAATCCATTTTAATTTTTTCCAGAAGAGTTTACGATTATTTGAAAATTGTTTTCTTTTTAAACGCGATTGAGCGTAACTCGGCGCGTGAACATTGTCCCCTGACGCTCGCCGTAGCGCTCTATATAAGAAACTAAAACCGGAAGTCCCGCCCCTCTTCGTCCCCTCTCTGTCAGACTGAGTGAGTGCCGCGTTATTCCTCCACATTTATCCCCATCCATCCACTAAACCCTCACAGTTACACTCCATTTTACTTAAACTATACATTCTCATATTTGTTGTTAATTTAATCGAACACTTATTTGTGATCTGTGATGTTTGTAAACCGATAAATCTGACTCGGTGTCTCTCTTTCCCCGCAGCGCTCAGTCCGCGGACCCGGCAGCAACATGGTGAGCCGCGGTTTAATTTTACTCGTTTTTGCTGTAACATGCGCTTCGCTTTACTGGAAAATACCTGTACAGGCTTTTTTGTGTTAGGAAATAAACGTATTACTCGCTTTGTGGTTGTCTTTTGTTTAAAGTTGTTTATCTTGAGCTGTTCGTGTTAGCGCAGCACTGTTAGCTTCCATGGGCTAACTGCGGCTAAATGCTAAAGTCTGAGAGGAGTCATGTTGTTGCTTGTTTTGGCGAACTGTGCCTGAAACTTCCGCTCATAAACGCAAGTTAAAGTAAAAGCATGGTTTATAGGTTAATGCTGCTGCTGTAAAGGATGTAGGGATGTCTGTTTTGCTTTATATTTTGTTAAAATGCTCCACTTTTAATGATAAAGGTTAAGAATTTAGTTTAAGGTGCGTGCACTGAACTTGTAGAGAATATTCTGAGTCCAAAAAACTCAGTAAACGGTGCACTGTTAGTAGTATTGTAAGTTTAAGCCAGACTTGCAAAGACGTTTGTAAATGTTAGAGATGGACAGCTCTCTCGGTTCTGTTTAAGTTCTCTTTGTTCAGGTGTCAGCCTTTATCTGGGCTTAAACGTTAGTACAGACTGTGTTCTCTAAGAGCAAGACGTCCTACCATCCCAGGCTGCTGTGTCTGTGGTGCATTCACACGCTTGCGAGATCAAGGATGGACCAAGTGCTGCGTTTCGGTGTCGACAGAAACGACAGTTCCACCGGTCCACTGACAAACTCTGCCAAATGTTTATAAGCTTCTGTCCACTGTTAAAGCACAAACGGAGCACAGGGTTTCAGTAAAACTAAAGACTATTAAAACCAGTAAATGTCTGTTTGTTGAAGTGTCTCTGGTCTTATTTCTTTACCTCTGTCTCTGCAGCCACGCAAGATTGAAGAAATCAAAGATTTCCTGCTGACAGCCAGGAGGAAGGATGCCAAGTGTGAGTAGCACTGGATTTGTAACAACACTCTGTTCTACTTTGTGGGCGTATTTTATTTGATTGTAGTACAGTCTTTTGGGATCTTGTTTGAATCAAAAGAAGAAGGCTTTGCCCTGTCTGCTCTAGGTTCAGTTAATCTAATATTAAACTTGCTTTGGTTATGCCGTGTCTGTTTTTAAAACCTTATGCGCCCTGACCAGAGATCAGAGTTTTTGCTGAGTTTTAAGTTTAAAAATCTGCATTTATGGCCTTAAAGTCTCAAATTTTCTGAGATGCAGATTCAGAAGCTTTAAATCATTTAAACAGGTCTTAAATATGTGAGGTAGCTTTGATGCAACTACCAGCATTCACTAGCTCTATTCTAAAATACTGCATGCATAAATGTATGTAGTATTGCCATCTCTGTGCATATTTTCTTATTAAGACAAAAATGATTTGTGGCTCTCACTGTCACATGGTCGAAAAGTGGAACAGGCAAGTTTATGACTTTGTACACTGCATACGTATAAAATAAGTCTTAATTTTTTTGAACAATGGTTGAAAAAGCTTTAAAAATGACTTAAATTAGACTTATTGAACCCTGGAGATCCAATGTACTGTTGTGCAGACCATAAAAGCTTTGGAAGAATACTTTGACTTCTTGCATGCGGCTGAATGCTGTGGCAGTGTGGGTTAGTGCTTGAGAAGTCAGTATTCCTCAGATGTATATATTCTGATAGAGAGTATTCCTTTGTTAGACATTTTAAATCCAACTTTAGTCTTTAAGTTGTCATAGTTTCATTAACTAGGTGTGTTATGGATGTATGAAATCTAACCTGGCGTCTTGTCCTTGTGTTTTCAGCCGTAAAGATCAAGAAGAACAAGGACAATGTGAAGTTTAAGGTGCGCTGCAGCAGATACCTGTACACCCTGGTCATCACCGACAAAGAGAAGGCCGAGAAGCTCAAACAGTCACTGCCCCCAGGTGAGTCCTGGGACTGGCGCTCGGACTCTGAATCTGTGTTCCTGCTTCAGATAAAGACGAACATTCAGACTACACTCATCCTGTGTTTGTTCCCATTGCACCAGTTAAAAATTACGGCTTTAAACCTTTACTTGCTTCCTAAAATCTGTGAAAAACGAACCTATGTGAAGGAATAATGGTTAGAAAATCCCTCAAAGCAGAC
>CM036260.1:28862785-28900285 GCA_020698575.1 Bostrychus sinensis | reverse complement strand
TGTCACTGACCTCAGATCAGTTACCTTCATCCTGTCACAGACCTCAGATCAGTTACTTTCATCCTGTCACAGACCTCAGATCAGTTACCTTCATCCTGTCACAGACCTCAGATCAGTTACATTCACCCTGTCACAGACCTCAGATCAGTTACCTTCATCCTGTCACAGACCTCAGATCAGTTACCTTCATCCTGTCACTGACCTCAGATCAGTTACCTTCATCCTGTCACAGACCTCAGATCAGTTACCTTCATCCTGTCACAGACCTCAGATCAGTTACCTTCATCCTGTCACAGACCTCAGATCAGTTACATTCATCCTGTCACAGACCTCAGATCAGTTACCTTCATCCTGTCACTGACCTCAGATCAGTTACCTTCATCCTGTCACAGACCTCAGATCAGTTACCTTCATCCTGTCACAGACCTCAGATCAGTTACCTTCATCCTGTCACAGACCTCAGATCAGTTACATTCATCCTGTCACTGACCTCAGATCAGTTACCTTCATCCTGTCACAGACCTCAGATCAGTTACCTTCATCCTGTCACTGACCTCAGATCAGTTACCTTCATCCTGTCACAGACCTCAGATCAGTTACCTTCATCCTGTCACTGACCTCAGATCAGTTACCTTCATCCTGTCACAGACCTCAGATCAGTTACCTTCATCCTGTCACAGACCTCAGATCAGTTACCTTCATCCTGTCACTGACCTCAGATCAGTTACCTTCATCCTGTCACAGACCTCAGATCAGTTACCTTCATCCTGTCACAGACCTCAGATCAGTTACCTTCATCCTGTCACAGACCTCAGATCAGTTACCTTCATCCTGTCACTGACCTCAGATCAGTTACCTTCATCCTGTCACTGACCTCAGATCAGTTACCTTCATCCTGTCACAGACCTCAGATCAGTTACCTTCATCCTGTCACAGACCTCAGATCAGTTACCTTCATCCTGTCACTGACCTCAGATCAGTTACCTTCATCCTGTCACTGACCTCAGATCAGTTACCTTCATCCTGTCACTGACCTCAGATCAGTTACCTTCATCCTGTCACAGACCTCAGATCAGTTACCTTCATCCTGTCACTGACCTCAGATCAGTTACCTTCATCCTGTCACTGACCTCAGATCAGTTACCTTCATCCTGTCACAGACCTCAGATCAGTTACCTTCAGTAGTTTTCAGATCTTCTCCAGATCTTTTTAACATTTCTTGCTTTTTCAGCTCCTGTCCCCACTGAGAGCTGTAGGCAGCACATCTGAGCTAATTTTGTGATAAAAGTGTCACATTTCTCAGAGTAAACATTTGTTTTGTTATCCGTGTTCTGTTGTGAATAAAATATTGGCTCATGTGATTTGAAAGTTTTTTAGTTTTCATTTTATAATTCTAAAAACATCCCAACATTTCCAGATTTCAGGTGTAGTAATATCCATCACGCAGGAGCAGGAGGAGATGGGTGAAATGTTTTGGTCTCATCTTTTTGGCGGCACCGGGACAGACCCATCTGTGACCAGGACCACAGTGACTCAGCCTCATTCCTCCTTACATTTATTTTATTCCTCGTTTCATTTTCCTTTCCTCTCTGTAGCACACAGTCTGCCTGTGTCTCGTGTAAATGAGATGAGATCAAATCAGATCTGGCTGTAAACTTTCTCCTGACAGCAACAAAAACAAACTTATTTAGTTTTAAAACGTGTTCAGATCTAACCTGAGGACACTGCTGGTCTTTACATGAAAGCACAGCCTCCTGTCTCCTGTTTATAAAAATATACAACACTCATATTTATCATGTGTGAGTCGGACACTTTTGACTAAAATTCTATTACTTTTTTATCTTCAACAAGTCATAAAATTGCTCATTTAATATCTTTATTAATGCAAATTGTATAAAATAAAAGTATATTTTCTTACATTTATAATGCTATATTGGTTGGATAGTTTCTTTTACAAATATTTTATTGACGCCGGATGAAATAGTGCTATCGCCCGAGGTTTAAGCTCGGCAGTGCTATGGCCCTGAGTCGGACACGCCCATCTTTCTGGCGTTTTCAGACTTATTTGTTGGATTTTTTGCTTGTGATCGGCTCTAATTTAAGTCTGGGATATTTACGTTCACAAATCATCACATCCGGTTCCTTGTTTCCGTCTTTCAAAATAAGATTGTGGGCTAAGCTAACGTTAATCAGAAAATAATAAGACGGACAAAGTTAGCTACAAAAACACGAAGATCACTGAAAGAACGTCGCCCGAGTGTGACCTGAGCGTTCCCTGAGCATTTCCTGATCAAAATTATTTTCATATCCTGATTATTTTATAAACACTTAGCATAAATACACAACAATACCACAGAGGTAGAGCAATGTGTGGAGTTTTTGTTTTTGTTTAGCCATTTAACGTCTTTACAAACGTCTGTTAGAAGACTGAAAAATAGCAAAAGGTGAGCGTGTCTGACTCAGGACACACACTCTGTGTCCTCCTCATGTTTAGTAAGTCGTCAGTTTAAAGACTGAAAACTACGATCAGCCCTGGAAGCACTGCTGTGTTTTTCTGCACATTTTCTGCCCCATAATTGTAAATATAAGCACTTTAAATATCTACATTTTAAAGAGAAGTGAGAGATGATTCCATACGACCATAACATGGCTTTTAAAATTCATTTTTAGTCCGGCGGCAGCAGTAGAGTCTGAACTTTTAAAGCATATTTTGAAAGTAAAAACGTCCACATGCAATAACCAGGTGTACGGCGAGCTCGGTCCATTCCCTGTTAACATTGTTGTCAAAAACAGAATGATTGGTTACTGGGGAAGATTGATACAAAAGAAAACAAACTGGCACAAGAAATGTACAATCATCTTCTCCACATGTACGGTGAAGGTCAGCTCATGTCTCCATGGCTTCAGCAGGTGAAGAACATTCTGGACCACTGTGGTCTGTCCTGAGTGTGAAGAACATCCTGGACCGCTGTGGTCTGTCCTGAGTGTGAAGAACATTCTGGACCGCTGTGGTCTGTCCTGAGTGTGAAGAACATTCTGGACCGCTGTGGTCTGTCCTGAGTTTGAAGAACATTCTGGACCACTGTGGTCTGTCCTGAGTGTGAAGAACATTCTGGACCGCTGTGGTCTGTCCTGAGTGTGAAGAACATCCTGGACCACTGTGGTCCGTCCTGAGTGTGAAGAACATTCTGGACCGCTGTGGTCTGTCCTGAGTGTGAAGAACATTCTGGACCGCTGTGGTCCGTCCTGAGTGTGAAGAACATTCTGGACCACTGTGGTCCGTCCTGAGTGTGAAGAACATTCTGGACCGCTGTGGTCTGTCCTGAGTGTGGAGAACATTCTGGACCGCTGTGGTCTGTCCTGAGTGTGGAGAACATTCTGGACCGCTGTGGTCTGTCCTGAGTGTGGAGAACATTCTGGACCGCTGTGGTCTGTCCTGAGTGTGGAGAACATTCTGGACCGCTGTGGTCTGTCCTGAGTGTGAAGAACATTCTGGACCACTGTGGTCTGACCTGAGTGTGGAGAACATTCTGGACCGCTGTGGTCTGTCCTGAGTGTGGAGAACATTCTGGACCGCTGTGGTCTGTCCTGAGTGTGAAGAACATTCTGGACCGCTGTGGTCTGTCCTGAGTGTGGAGAACATTCTGGACCGCTGTGGTCTGTCCTGAGTGTGAAGAACATTCTGGACCGCTGTGGTCTGTCCTGAGTGTGAAGAACATTCTGGACCGCTGTGGTCTGTCCTGAGTGTGAAGAACATTCTGGACCGCTGTGGTCTGTCCTGAGTTTGAAGAACATTCTGGACCACTGTGGTCTGTCCTGAGTGTGAAGAACATTCTGGACCGCTGTGGTCTGTCCTGAGTGTGAAGAACATCCTGGACCACTGTGGTCCGTCCTGAGTGTGAAGAACATTCTGGACCGCTGTGGTCTGTCCTGAGTGTGAAGAACATTCTGGACCACTGTGGTCCGTCCTGAGTGTGAAGAACATTCTGGACCGCTGTGGTCCGTCCTGAGTGTGAAGAACATTCTGGACCGCTGTGGTCTGTCCTGAGTGTGGAGAACATTCTGGACCACTGTGGTCTGTCCTGAGTGTGGAGAACATTCTGGACCGCTGTGGTCTGTCCTGAGTGTGGAGAACATTCTGGACCGCTGTGGTCTGTCCTGAGTGTGAAGAACATTCTGGACCACTGTGGTCTGACCTGAGTGTGGAGAACATTCTGGACCGCTGTGGTCTGTCCTGAGTGTGAAGAACCTTCTGGACCACTGTGGTCTGTCCTGAGTGTGGAGAACATTCTGGACCGCTGTGGTCTGTCCTGAGTGTGGAGAACATTCTGGACCGCTGTGGTCTGTCCTGAGTGTGGAGAACATTCTGGACCGCTGTGGTCTGTCCTGAGTGTGAAGAACATTCTGGACCGCTGTGGTCTGTCCTGAGTGTGAAGAACATTCTGGACCGCTGTGGTCCTGTCCTGAGTGTGAAGAACCTTCTGGACCACTGTGGTCTGTCCTGAGTGGGCCTCACAGTCGTTCAGTCGTGTTCCTGGCTTAAACTAACAGTGGAACGCATTCTAAAAGATCAGCAAATACAAAAGTGGCAAAGTGAGATCAGGGAGATGACCTCCTGTGATGTTTATGCTGAGATTAAAATCTTAAATACAGACAGGCCATGTGTAACTTCAGGACTAATAACAGCAGGATTCCTAAGGGTTTGGAACGAAGTTTAAGAATTTGTAATTTATGTGACAAAAACTGTGTGGGAGATGAATTTCATGTTCTTTTTGATTGTATAAACAGTGAGGTGGTGAAATTAAGACAGAAGAATATCCCTCATGTTTTATTTAGAATGTCCATCCAGATATAAGTTTGTATTACTGCTTCAAGCTGAAAAGAAGAAAATCATGGACAGACTTGGTGCCGACTTGGAAGAGGTTCTTGCTTTATATTAATCTTTACAAAGATGTTTTCTAGATTATTATTCTGTCAAGAAAGAAACTGTTTATGTTTGTGCTCCATACTGTGTATATGGTAATGAGCAAATAAATAAAATGAAATTAAAGCCAGATGGATATGAGGTTACCGAAGAGTTGCTAACATTATCTAAGTCTGGAATGGCTCCTGTTGAAAACGTTTGTAAGGGGCGGGACTTTCAGTAGAATATTTGGAGATTATTGGATACAGCTTTGATCTTTAACCACTGTTCTGTAACGCACTGTTCTGTAATGTGAGTGATCATCAGGTGTAACCCCAAAAAATGTATTGAACCGATTCCACAGTCAGTCTTTAGTTACAGTAAATAATTTGGAATCCTGAAACAAGTTTGTTTGTTGGTGACTGGTGACACAGTAATGTAACACTCCTCCCAGCAGGTGGCAGCAGGTATAGAAGTATCCTGGGAAGCTTTCAAAGAGAGCCATGGTCCTAAATAAGCTCCGCCCACTGCCAGAGACTCAAAACTGCTCAAGAAGTGGGCAGAGACCTGGCAGAGACCGAGGAGGAGGACTGAGGGTCGTCCACAGCAGGGGGCGCCAAGTCCCAGAAAGAAAGAAAAAATAAATAAATACAGGACGTCTGGACTAATGTTTTATGTTGCTTTTATAATAACACAGCTGAAATATTGTCGCCGCAGTAACGTGTGCTTCAGATGATTTTTACTCACATTAACTACTGTTACACAACCTGGTCTCACACAGCAGAGGGCGCTCTAAAACCTGTGAAGTCTCTTTTTAAAAAAACACTGAAAATTTTAGATAGGAAGCCTTTCCATTTTCATTATTGTAACATCTTAAGGAAGCATAACATCTTAGACTTGGATAATTATCAGATATTTTTGGATGTCTGTCTTGCACCTCCACCATTGCAGGTTTTTATACACAAGAAAACTAACAACAGAGTCAATACCAGAGCATTAACCCGGGGTGATTGCAATATACAACGCTGTAGGACTAAATTCAGCCAAATGGTGGCGTCTATTAGAGGAACAAAGTCATGGAATGCACTGGCAGCTAATGTTAGAAACTGTAATAACTATCTAACATTCAAGAAAACCCTAAAACATTGGTTAAAAACAAGCCAGTCATGTACTGATGTATAATCTACACTGTTTTCTGATCACAAGTTGATTTTAATGTGTTTATTGTAACTGGTCTTTGTGGTTCATTGTATGTCTACACTTGATATTATGTTTGTATCTGTACACTGTGTACTGTTTTATGGAGTCTGCCTTAGGACAGCGGATGAAATTTAGCTATTGTGCTAATTCTGGCGTATTTACATTGATGCTTACCTGCTGATATGTTGATTAATATGCATTGTACTAATTCAATAAATAAATAAATAAATAAAATAAATGCGTCTTTATTACTGAAGGTATTATTTCAGGAGCTGTTTATGATCAGATCTCCTCAGTAAGAAGCTCGACTGTCATCAAACAAAAAGTGACTTAAAGCGTGGTAAGACTAAAACACATCTGTGGACTCCAAACTCTCCCCAGTGTCACTATATGAAGGGTTTATCCTGTCACTGATCAGGCTCATTATGTCTTATTGTGCGCTGACACATGGGACAGTGGAAGCCCCGCCCCCTCTGTTGTTCCTGACTCCGCCCCTGCCGTGACTGGGGAGGGAGGCGGAGACTGAACTGACTGGGACGAGCGCGCGGGGGAGAGAGAGGCACTACACGGGCCCTGGGCAAGAGGTACAAGTGTGGCCCTTTATATGTTACTTTTTTTTCATAAATCACGTCATAACAAGAGGCATTTGATAACATTTAAAGCATTAATATAAGCTCTTCTTTGGCCTCGTATCCTGAACTGTTGCCTTGTACTCAGGAGAATCTGTGGGACAATGTAAGGCAAGGGGTCTGGGAGTCCTCCTCCAGGCAAATCTGAACAAAACCATTATGATTTCATGTTTTCTGGTGCATTTTTGATGATAAACAATAATTTAGGCTGGCTACAGTTTATGGTTTGACTTCTCTCCAGATAAGGAGAGATTTTAGGAGAAATGTGAGGCAGCTTTGCTTCAGTGGTTTGTTTTCTGTTGCTGAAACAACTTGATCACTGTTGTACAGGTAAATGACCATGGCTGTCCTTGTGGGCCCCCATTCAGCTCTGGGCCCTAGGCAGTTGCCTTCCTTGCCTGCCCTTCTGTGATGGCTCTGGGCGTGGGAGGAGACGCACCACAGGTCTCTGTGGAACTACTGAGCAGAAATCCCACTGTTTGACCACAGGAGGGCAGCACTTTGATGCTTTTCACGACAAAATGTGAATTTAGACTTTTTTTTTTAACAAAACGGTTCGAACATAAAACTATAAATAGTGAGATGTATCACTTGTATTATTTATACAACTGATCAGGCTAAAAAAAACTGGTTTAGTTGCTGCGGGTTGAGTTGCTCTTTAAATAACATTTCCAAACAAAACACTTCACTTACAAAACAAGAGCACAAACTCATTTGTTCGCCTACAAGAACACGCTGAGAAACAACTTTAATGAGCAAAAACACTAAAGTGACTGAGAAAGCATCTGTAGCTCGTATATAAATTGCTCAATAGACTTATTTCAAAACCCAAAAAGCCAAACAGCAGCAGAAACACCAATAATTATGCTTTTTTTACATAGTGTCATTTGTTTTTTGTCAGTGGTGTGCCACGGGATTTTTTTCAGCCAAAAAATGTGCCATGGCTCAAAAAAGGTTGAAAAATCCCTGGGATAAAGCACCAACTACACAGCTGTAAAACAACACAGTAAACATGTTTTGCTGTTTTTGTAAATTATATCTGTCCCAAACATTTCTTTTTCTCCTTGAATGTCCGCAGAAACGTGTTTACCCGGCTGATAAACCTGAGCAGACAGTAAGAACGAGGCTAACTGACTTCAGATCAGTTTTTACTTTATTTGATTACAGCAGGAGCGATCTTTTATGAGTTTTTTAAAGAATAAACTTTGTGAAACAGTGCAACATTAACAGAGCTGGTAGATGCTATCACAGATTTAACAGACAGCAGGACGTCACAACCGGCTTTTGTCATCCAACATGGCCGCTCCGTGCATCTCTGCAGAAATCACAAAATCAGATGACGCTGGCTGAGAAGATACATACTTCACCTTTGCATTAAACCTATTTTAAACCATCTTTTCTCTATTTTATCCCTCCACTCTTCATATTAGAAATGTATTCCTATTGATTTATCAGGTTGATGGGATGTGTTTGAGCCCATTAGTGCCAGTATTTCCCACACTGCAGCAGGTCTGTGAAGGCGTCTGCTCAGAATGGCAGGTTTAGCAGAATTAGACGGAGGTGACAGGGCTAAGTGAGTGAAGTATGAGTGGATACTGAGGGTTCATGTGGAGGAGGAGGAGGAGGAGGAGGAGGAGGAGGTGTGAGATAAAACCTGCTGTGAAGAGGAAAGTCCTGACCTTAACGGGGAAAATGTTGGAGTCAAACAGTGATGCAGTGTTTTAATTAAAGAGTGAAAAGTATCAAGGGTCGGTCAGTGTTGCACCAAAGGCAGCAGCAGTAAAAGCTGATTTAAAGGAAACCGACCTGGATCATGCAGCGGATATTACACTCTTTTTTCAATTCAGTTCAGTTTTATTTGTGTAGCCCAGTATCACAACAGCGTGGCAGCATGGTGGCAGAGTGGTTAGCACTCCTGCCTTCACAGCAAGAAGGTCCCGGGTTTGATTCCTGGAGCGGGTGGGACCTTTCTGTGTGGAGTTGGCATGTTCTCCCTGTGTCTGCGTAGGTTTCCTCTAAAACCTGTACAAGTAGTTCCCTCATGGGGCCAGGACTCTCCTGTGAATGAGATTCTGTATCTGTGGGACTTTCCTGCTTAAATAAAGGTTAAATAAAATAAAGTTGCCTCAAAGGGCTTCACAAACAGTTGATCAAACATAAACACACAATCAACACAAATAACTAAACTAAACAGACCCAGGACACTCTTGTCCTTAGCCCCTACTTCTCTTAAGGAAAAACTCCTAAAAAAAACCAGCTGTGGGATAAAAAGCAGAAACCTTATGGAGCCCAACTGAAGGAGAGATCCTGTCCCAGGACGGACAGCAACATGTGTCAGGAGTTAGTCCATTACTCATCTTTAGGATCATAGTTCACTCTGTAAGGATTCATCCAGACAGGGGAGGGGGGTGAGGTAGGGGTGGGACACTGAAGAAGGACAAAACAGGAACTAAACCAGGTCTAAACCAGGACTAAACTAAGACTAAACCAGGACTAAACTAAGACTAAACCAGGTCTAAACCAGGACTAAACTAAGACTAAACCAGGACTAAACTAAGACTAAACCAGGTCTAAACCAGGACTAAACTAAGACTAAACCAGGTCTAAACCAGGACTAAACTAAGACTAAACCAGGACTAAACTAAGACTAAACCAGGTCTAAACCAGGACTAAACTAAGACTAAACCAGGACTAAACTAAGACTAAACCAGGTCTAAACCAGGACTAAACTAAGACTAAACCAGGACTAAACTAAGACTAAACCAGGTCTAAACCAGGACTAAACTAAGACTAAACCAGGTCTAAACCAGGACTAAACTAAGACTAAACCAGGACTAAACTAAGACTAAACCAGGTCTAAACCAGGACTAAACTAAGACTAAACCAGGACTAAACTAAGACTAAACCAGGTCTAAACCAGGACTAAACTAAGACTAAACCAGGACTAAACTAAGACTAAACCAGGTCTAAACCAGGACTAAACTAAGACTAAACCAGGACTAAACTAAGACTAAACCAGGACTAAACTAAGACTAAACCAGGACTAAACCAGGACTAAACTAAGACTAAACCAGGACTAAACTAAGACTAAACCAGGTCTAAACCAGGACTAATCTAAGACTAAACCAGGACTAAACTAAGACTAAACCAGGTCTAAACCAGGACTAAACTAAGACTAAACCAGGACTAAACCAGGTCTAAACCAGGACTAAACTAAGACTAAACCAGGTCTAAACCAGGACTAAACTAAGACTAAACCAGGTCTAAACCAGAACTAAACCAGGACTAAACTAAGACTAAACCAGGACTAAACTAAGACTAAACCAGGTCTAAACCAGGACTAAACCAGGACTAAACCAGGTCTAAACCAGGACTAAACTAAGACTAAACCAGGTCTAAACCAGGTCTAAACCAGGACTAATCCACGCCTAAACCCAAAACTTAACTAATACTGGGATCTAAACCAGGACTAAGCCAGGTCCTGGGGCTACACAAAACCAAAAGGTTTCAGTCCCGCTCCCAAACTTTTCAGACCATGATCCAGAAAATAATGACCCGCGACTCAGGACCTCAGGAGACTAAACATTCAAATGCAGAGTTAATATTATTTATTCGCATGTTTTTTAATTATTTTTACTCACAGTTTTGCCGCACATTTGCTTTTACTGCATTATTTTCCTCTAGACCTAAAACATACAAATTCATAAATGGTCTAAGATTAAGCTCTAAGTCTGTCTCACTTTGTTCAGTACTCTTCTCAGAAATAATCACTCCGAGAAACACTTTTACAAAGACGCAAACTTTTCATTTTCTTTAATAACATTTGTTATTGAAAGTGTGTTTTATTGTATCCAGACTGAATTATGAATGAGCTGAAGCCTCTTCAATGGGACTTATTTGAATCTTCAATGGAGCATTTACTCGAGATAGATTTGTTTGTGCACAGTTTTGGGAATGAGGAGGTAATATAGAGAAAGTCTGTCGGCCGTGATCACACAAAACACTTCTGAGAGTCATTTAACAGAAGGGCTGTGAATGGTGGTAAATGTGAAGTTTGAGCAGAAAAACAGATGAGTGTTGTCTGAGAGCGGTGTGGCAGAGACAGGTCTGCGTCTGCTGGCTCTGATTACATTTGTCTTTAAAGAGGAAGGTAATAACTCTGATGATGATTGCAGCACCAACAGCTCAACAAGGATCCAGTCACAGATGAAGCTGTTTTATCAAATATAAAACTTTATGACTCTGTTACTTTGTGCAGGAGCTGGATTGTCACACGATTACAAACTCACAAAAACCCACCTCGTCAGGGTTTGGGTCAGGTCTGCTGCAGGACGGCCCAGCTGTGGCAGTGCAGCTGTGGCAGTGCAGCTGTGGCAGTGCAGCTGTGAGTGAGCAGGTTTTAGGACAACAAGATGAAATGATTTTGTTACTAATCTCACTGTTTCTCTGTCGCAGCAGTTTGTTGTTTAGCTGCATTAATGTACGAGTCTTTACTGTGATTGAAAACAAGCCACACTTGATCCAATCCGCTCAAAGAACTCAACTCAAAGTCCCTCCTATTTCCAAATTTTGATTTCCATACAACACATTTTATATCAGAGGTGTCCAAACTTTTTTTTTATTGAGGGCCACATACTCAAAATTATAGGCTGTAGAGGGCCACTCACAGGTGACATATGGCCTACTCTGCTGCTCTTTAAGCTTCACTAATTCACCTTTATCAACCCCACATTTATCCAGGCTTGGGACCAACACATGTTATGGCTTTATTTATTTTTTCTTTCTTAATGGCATGTCCACCTTACACAAATATCAAAGTTCTTACCTTTTTATCCTGAGCTAAATAAAAATCAATCAGCGGCAAATTGGGCCTACTGAGAATAAAACCTGAGGGCCAATAAAGAATGGTCTGAGGGCCACATTTCGCCCCCGGGCCATAGTTTGGACACCTCTGTTTTATATAATATAATGCTAATGTTACATCAGAGTGGCTTAGGCCAGGTAAGTGAACTGTTTTGTGCATAGTTCCCTCAAATTACGCTGCCTCTGTCCCTGACAACAGACTTTTAAAGCCCCATCGATCTAATTCAGTTCAATTCAATTCAGTTTTATTTCTATGACCCATCGTCACAACAGCAGTCCCCTCCTCCTGCAGCCCTAACACATTTTTTTGATGTTTTGCAGCAGTTTTTTGAGGATAACTTTTGCTGTGTTGATTCAAATGGCATAGATTTTGCCTCAGGTGTGTTTTTGGATGAATTTTCAGATTTCAGGATTTTTATTTTATTTTATTTTTTAATTTTTTTTGAAAAATCCTCTTAAAAAGGTGTCTAAAAAATACATTTTTTGTGCCATTGACTATTTATTATGCACTGTCACTGCAATATAATTTCACATTTTTATCAAGTATTTCATGGATTCATGATAGTGAGGGATTGGAATTTTAGTTTTTATTGTTTTTCACTAGGTGGCGCCATTTCCCCATATATGGTAGACAGAGGTATAAATGTGGAGATGGCCACATTAGTGTTTGTATAAATGATCAAGTCTACAAGGAAAATAAAAAACATGTTTTGAACTAAAATGATTTGGGTGTGTTTTTGTCATAAAGTGGTGTGAAAGTGTTTGTTGAGAAATGAGTTTGTTTGTGTTTGCGTGAGCACAAATCCAAAATGTAGTTCTTACAGTAGAAGCAGAAAAAGTGCCCTGTGCTGGATGTGTCTGCACCACATAAACTGGAATTTAAGGCTTACATTTCATAAACAGAATTAATTTTTGCTGTGTGTGATGAGAACTGAAGTTAATCATTGTAACCATGAAAAAAAAAAATTAATTATTGACCATTAGATTTTTTCTATGGCAGTCTTTATTGGTGCATTTTTTTTGTGCTTAGGGCGAAAGGTGAGACTAAAAAGTTAGGGCTTCACAGTTAGTTACACAACCAAAGAAGAACACACAATCAGACATAAAGAATAACTACACTAAACTAAAAAGTCCCAGGACGTCCCCTGTCCTTATCCTTCTCTTAAGGAAAAACTCCTAAAAAACCCAGTTGTGGGGAAAAAAGTGGAGAAAGCTCAGGGAGAACCACAAACCCAGACTCATGAAGCTAACGTCTGTGTTTTGTAAACTGTCTGTGGAGGAGCTGTTGGAGGAAGCTCCAGCTCGTGACACTTTAGCTGTTGACAAATCTAAACCCCGCCCACTCACGACAGTACTGCCACACCATTGGTTAAACCAGCTGTGGTTCAGACGCCCAGCTGTGTACACTCAGTCTGTGAACTCACACATCTCACACTCAGCTGTGTGAGGTCACCACAGAACCCAGAGAGGACGGACCGAGCACTGAGAGCTTTCATACAACAATAACAACAACAACAACAACAACAACAACAATGTAAGGATTTGTTCATTTTGGGTGAAAGCATCAAAGAGGACGATGATTCAGAAGTGTAATCAAGTCAGAAGTTTATTCAGTAAAAACACAGTGAGGTTACAGTCAGCAGAATGAGCGCGCTCCTAGAGGGAGGAGTGTTCTATGTTTTTATACTATGTATGACGACGTATGACGATCTCTGCATAGCATTATCTTCTTGGCTTCGAGTAACTTTTTTGTGCATAGGGCAGGGCCACAAAAAGTTCTCAGTTTCTGCAGAGTCTTCCCACCATCGACAGGAGCCCCCCCTGCAACCTTGGGTCCGATAACTTTGTAGCAAGCTCATTATTTGTGCCATATTTGGAATGCACCTAAAGCTGGGGACACACTCCAGGATTTTCTCAGTCGTTACAGTTTCTGAAAAGACTAGGAGCTCACACTAACCGACTGGTTTCAGCAGATTTAGTTCTGACTGAAAGACTGGGGCTCACACATTTAACGACTGCGCCTCACACACTACAAGATCTGTAACTGCAACTGACGCCAAACAAACGCAGCAAACTCTGGCGGGGAACTCGCGAGAACTAAATGGTAAACAAACATGGACGCTCCCTGGGTCGCTGTTGCCGTTGTGTGCGTAGCTATCTGTTTGGAAAAAGGAAAAAAAAAAAAAACGTCTATGTATCTAGTTTCGCTTGGGTAGCGCTCAACTTTCTTCGGTGTTTGCCATGATTGGTTATGTTTTCTTCTTCTTCAAATTTCCGCTTATATTTTCCCGCCGCTTCCTGTTTCTTCGTCTGCGTCCTGACGCTATTTCCTGTGTCCCATCAACTGTTTTTCATCGGCCACTGGACTCCATGAATTCCCAGTTGGATGTAAACAGCCCACACTACAGGAGTGTGCTCCAGAGTCGGCTTTAAAATTCAAACATGTTTGATTGCTTGCGACTGACGTCAGGCCAGGTTTTTGCGGCGCACACACTTAACGATTCGAGTCTTTGAACATCACACACTAACGTATTTCAGAGCCAACTGGTGATTACGATTCCCTGCAACTGTTGTTGACTGGTAAAGACTCGCTGCAACTGTGAATCGTTATAAAATCGGGCAAAGAAATCGTGTAGTGTGTCCCCAGCTTAAGAGTAGAGTGACCTTAGAGTGAAAGAAGAAAAACATCACATAAAATCAAAGTATTATTATTACTAATGTTGAAGTGTTATTAACCTTAGCAGTAGTACATCAAAATATAAGTTTAATGGTAATACACAAAGCTATATGTAGAAATATTCAATAATAACAACAACAACAACTGTAACTGTGCTCCTCCTGACTCTCATCCACACTGCGTCCACGTCCTGGCTCACACTGTACGGTGGCCACAGTAAAATAAAAGCAGGATGACTGTTGTTGGGACTGCTATAAAACCTAAAAAGTCCATTAAACAGTAAATTAAACTCATTGCTGCCACTGTATTGTGTTCTCATGTTATTGTGATATTTTCTGGTCTTCCTGTCATGTGACGTGAGTTAATGAGTGCGCAGCTGTCACCATCAGCTGCAGTACAACAATACATACACTCAACAGCATTAACATCACTGTATCTTTAATAAAAGAAGATTATGTCACTTTTTAGACACTTTTCTGCAATTCTTTTAGCTGTTTTCATTCAAATATTATTTCTTAAATCATTTTACAGCATACACAACATAAATTCTGTCAGTTTTTGGTTTGTACGTAAGCCATGTTGCTGAAGTACAGGTCTCCCTCTCACATACGTGGTCTGTCAGCGACATATGGCCCATAATAACAGGTGGATTATTTAATGACGGCAGCCCTTTCATCCACCTGTGCGTGTTCGTGTGGAGGTGGTGTGATGTAATGCATGATCCTCTCACTCACGGCAAGCAACGGCGTCGAGGAGCGGCCTTTCATTAAGATAAAGAGAGAAGGAAACGGATAATTAAAGTGTTTTTTCCCTGTCAGAGAGAGTCGTATGTTGTGACATTACAGAGTTATGGAGAGAAGATAAATCAGGAGAGGCTTCCAAGTGTTAAAGAGGAGGAGCTGATATTTTTACGATAAAGTAAAGCTGAATATTTGGGAGAGGTTCCATTTCTGGGATTCTGTGTCCTTCAGAGAAAAATATTTAATACCTAAAAAAAACATTAAAGTATATAAAAAACATGTAATTTGAAATGAATTACAGTTGTATACTTGTTTTAGAGCAGCTGTTCCCAAAGTCAGGACGGTTGTGGCCCCCTTAAATTTCTGAAAATCCCTCATGGACCCCCAACGATAAAACTTCCCTCTATTAAAAAGACTCTACCATGTTTTTCTCCACTGTTCTTTTATGAAAAACATTACAAAAAACATTGATTATTGACTAAAAGTTGTTTTAAAGTAATATTTTAAAACAAGTATACAACCGTAATTCATTTCAAGTGTTTTTTATGTACTTAATATTTTCATTGACTTTTTATATTTTTTTTTTATGTTTTATTTGTTTTTATGAATCAAAACCATGTGTCTGAAATAATAATAATAAAAAATAAATAAATTCAAATTGAAATTAAAATATAGACAGCCTCTGGGGGCAGAGACACCCCCTGTAGCACCTTCACAGACCCCCAGGGGCCCCCAGACCCCACTTTGGGAACCACTGTTTTAGAATATTTCTTTAAAACAATGTTTAGTTAATAATCTGTGTTTTTGTAATGTTTTTATTAAAACATGGAGAAAAACATGGCAGAGTCTTTTGAATAGTTTTTGAAGTTTTATCATTGGGGGTCCGCGAGGGATTTTTCGGAAATTTAAGGGGGCCACAACCTTCCTGACTTTGGGACCCACTGTCCTAACACCAATGGCACAAATCAACAAGGTTCTACCAATTTGCGCATCTGATGGCCAACCTGAGTAAACTGTGGCTTCAGCTGACGGTCAGTAGTTATGCCTGGTTTGCTCGGCAAGATCTTAAAATTGTCGGAAGATTTTCAAAACCTGAGAGACCCCACACACGGCGATAAAAACTCAAAGCTATTCCAGGTTTGGTCCTGCAGTGTGTGGCAAAGACAACACACCACACACCAACAGATTTCACTCACCAACATTCCCAGGTCAGACGGGAAATCTCGCAAAACCTCACAAGATTAAACGTGACTTCAGCGAACACAAACATGGCGGACGACGAAGAAGCAGCTGCTAACAGAGAAAGGAACAATACAAAAAGAAAAGGCGTTGGTTAAAGGAGTGGAGACAGCGAACATGGCCATGACATCTGTGTGGATTTTGGATTCCCCTCCGTGCTTCCGTCTCCTCGCTTTCTGATTGGCTACACATCACATTCAGCAGGGCGCGTGCTCGTTTGTCCTCGGGACGCACCACACGCTGCGATATCGGGCCAAGACAATCCAACATGTGGAATATCCCCCGATGTGTCCCGATGTCGTTCAGAGCAGACCAGAGCTCCCTGAACTCACCACACACAGCAGGAATATCTGCTCAGATTATCTTTAGTGCCATTACGATAATCGGGGCGTCTTTAAGATTGTCGGAAGGAGAGAATCAGGTCAAAAATCGTCATAATTATCTTGCCTGTGAACCTGGCTTTAACTGAACTGAAACCTCTGTGCCCACATTTTTAAGACAAAAAAATTCAGTGCAAAAAACAACAATTATGACAATGCAGTGCAGCGTTGTTTGGCCAAATCATTCTGTTTTTACATTTTCTCATGTCTGACTGTCCTTGTGTATTTTAAACCTCTCAAGTTTGTGTGTCCTGAGCCCAATTAACACTGTTTTATATTCAGTCCACCTTTATAGGACGGAGCGGAGCGACCTGCTGTCGGACAGATGGAGCCCCCTTCTCTGCCTCCTCCAGCCCAGCTCCTGAGCCTCCTCCTGGGCAGAAGTATGACCTCCTCCAGGGCACACGCCGACCTCCAGCCTGGAGCCACACGGGCCGGGGCGCTGACAGATCCAGACCCAGCAGAGAGGAGCAGGACGATGGGTAAAGCCGGCGGGGGCTGGGTAACGGAGGCAGGAGGTGGTGTGCAGTATGCAGTGGGACAGTGTGAGTCTGTGGTTCTTACAAACAAAGAAACAGATTTACTTAACATTTACTGAAAATTCATCAGTTCATCTTGTGACATGCAGACCCCACCCAGAGAGTGTGTGTTGGCCGGCCCAAGGATCGAACCCACAACCTCCTTGCTGGGAGTTTTTATGTTTTCCACTCAAAGATCCACAGCCAGATCCACATTCATGTGTTCATAAACACAGCCTCGCTCCACTGCAGGTCAGTGGAAGCAGAAGACGATGGAAGGGTTAAGGCCTCAATGCACCAAGGCGACTCCCAGACTGCCACCGAAAAGACTGGAGCGACAGCTCGTCTCTTCTCCTCTCGTTCCCTCCTGTTTCCTCACGTCGGATGACCTTTTTCCCTCTTCATTCACCGAAGCAACAACCGACCTAAAGACCCTGTCTTGCGCATGCGCGTGATGTAATTACCCCCCCAAAGCGGCAGATGGCGCCAGCCAGTGAACAAAGATAAACGGAAGTGACACAATGTTTGCGGAGTACATCTGCATGTAGCAGTGCCTTGGTCTGCCACTGTTCTCAGCTTGGTTGAACATTTGAGAAGCGTGATCATGGCCGGTTTGGACATTGTTCTGTGTGGATTAGGTGCCGCTGTTCAGAAGAACAGAGGCCAACATGGAGAAGAAAGCGCACGAAGTGGGTTAAGTCTTGGATTCAACAGTGCAATTCGCTTAGGAGCTTTCCCAACTTTGTGTCGTCAGCTGGAGATGGGCCAGCCAGCTGATTTCCAGAATTTTGCCCGTTTGTTCCCCGAACAGTTCCGCGTGTTGGAGGATCTTCTTACTGCCAATTATACGGCGTCAAAACACAAATTACCGGAACTGTATTTCGGTGGGAGAACGGCTGATGGTTACACTGCGTTTCCGTCACTTCCGCTAAAATTCCCGTGAGCTGATTGGCGCGGCAGCTGTAGTGCTAGGCCTATCAGAGCGCTTCAGTGCCAAAGACCAAAGACGCCGATTCAACAACAAGGCCAATCGGCAGAAAACTGGTCAGACGGCCTCCGTCCTGGAGCGATGGGGGCTGACGGCGCACTACAGATCAAAAGGACGGAAATGAGCGACGTGGAAGAACCGTTCAGACGGCTTCAGACTGGCTGATTCGTCGCCTTGGTGGATGGAGGCCTTTAGAGGCTGAGCTTTCAATAACCCTCACTGAAAAAAATCATGTGTTGATTTGCAGGATTAAATCATGGACATCGGCTGCACACATTTCAATTATGTTAGAGCTAAACCATTCAAATATGTTGTTTTAACACAATTGTTTTGTGTTAAAGTAACATGATTGATTTATGTTTTGGTCCACAGCAGCATGGCTCAGATGAACACATGACTTCATGTCTTTATACAAGAAATGTGCCTTTGTCTCATTCCCATCACCTTCTGTTGGTACAGTCAATAACAAAGAAGAAGAAACTGAATTAGTGTTGCTTTATAGTGTGTCACATGACTACTCCTTATGTTACGTGTCGCTGCAAAATGTGTACGAGAAAAACGTTTAAACAGATAATGAGTATTGTTTAAATTAAATCTGTTTCAGCAACGTCCACATCAGTCCTGGTTTGGCCATGGCTAAAGTGGGCAGGATCATAAAAGAGACTGTTTAACTTTACTGCATGCAGCCTTAAACTTGGCTCAGTCTCTGTTTTGTCCATGTGGACATCGGTCATGGTTGGACCATGACTCAGAGGAACAGTGTTGCTCATGACCACAGCTGCAGAACATGAAGCTACCACTGTTTAACAGAATACACTTCATTTCATTTCTCTCTCTCCAGATTTAATTACTTTTACTAAAAAAAAAATGAAATGCCTCCAGCTCAGGACTCAGCTGAATCTGAACAGCAGCTCTGGTTAGTTTAGTACTGGTTAGTTTAGTACTGGTTAGTTTAGTACTAGTTAGTTTAGTACTAGTAAGTTTAGTACTGGTTAGTTTAGTACTGGTTAGTTTAGTACTAGTTAGTTTAGTTGCTGCCCTTTTCTTAAACTGCACAGAACAGGACCTGAACGCAGGGAAGTAGTTTTTTTTCCGTCCCCCTCAGATCTTTTTCCTTTGGGGTTTGTGTTTGTATATATTTTGATCTCCATTAGCTGAGTTGTTGTTCATAGACAACATGTCCCTGCCAGGCCACCGTAGCTGTGCCCCTGCCCTTGAAGGTTAAATGTGAAATGTGGAACTGTAATCTGTGTCTTCAGTTTTATCTGACGACAGTGAGGTCAGACGCCGACCTCCTCGCCTCCTCCTCGCCTCCTCCTCGCCTCCTCCTCGTCTCCTGAGCTCCTCCTTTACCTCAGATCCATTGTTTGTTTGTGGACAGCAGAGCCATACATCATGCATTAAATTAACAGTGTCCTTTGAATGTCACATCACCAACACACGCACATGTCCCGGTGCATTTGAACACATCACGATCGATCCGCGTCCCTCCTCCGTGCCCCGTCTGTCCTCTGCGTGTCCTCCGGAGATGATGGATCTGTGTAGTTCAATGACAATCCGTTCACTGGAGACGTCTGCGGAGGCTTTGGAAAGGTGAGGAGGAAGCGTCAGGATTTACTCACATTCAGGACGAGAGGTAATTCAGAGCAGAAAGACGAATGGTGCGGGTGTAAACACGTCACACTGACCTGCTTTAGCTTCACAAATTAACACAGAGCTAACACTTTGTAACGGGGGATTGTTTCTGATCCGGTCTGAATGTTAGACCTAGTTTTATTCCTGAAAATGTTTTTGTAACCCACTTTTTTTTCAGAATTATACCATGCAAACCATATTTTTATTAAATCAAGGCCAACAGATGTTTGAGCCACAGAGCCTTTAGTGTAAACAGTACGGCTGCTTTCCAATCAATGCTGCCATAAACTAAACAGATCATAATACATTTTCTGTGAAGGATTTAGCATCAGCTCGAAAAATCTCAAAATATTAATGATGGAGATGTTTTTGCATGTGATAACCAATTAATCAACGTACCGTATTATACCGGACTATAAGTCGCACTTTTTTCCATCGTCTGGCTCGGGGTGCGACGTATACTCAGGTGTGACTTATATATTAAAATATTTCAGGTGTTGGTTAGAGGGCGCTCTAGGCTTGTGTACCAGCATCTGCTGCACCTGTACCACTGACAATTTAAAATGTAAACATTACCACTAACAACTTAGGCTATAAAGACAACTGAGAAAGAGCGGAATAATTGGAAATGGAACTGATGCTGAGTCTGACGACAGCCACGCAGAGGAGGAAGCGGCGCTTCGTCTACCTCCGGAGTTGGCGGAGTTGTTCAGAAGCGACACCGAGGATGAAGAATTTAAAGGATTTAGCGATTAGGAGTGAGATGGTGAGTTTGGTGAACTTGTTATATTATGTTCTTTATGCTATAGTTATGTGAATAACTGTTAATATATTACGTTAACATACGAGACACCTATTCAGTTCGTTGTTTATGCTTCATGTAGCTGAATAACCATCAATGTGTTACGTTAGCATAGCGCACACCTATTCAGCTGTTGTTCTCTATTCTATTATTACTATAACTTGCCTTTCAACATGAAATGTCTGTTCTTGGTGTCGGATTTTGTAAAATAAATTTACCCCAAAAAATGTGAAGTATAGTCCAGTGTGACTTACATACGTTTTTTTTCTTCTTCATTATGCATTTTTTGTTTAGTGCGACTTAGTACTCCTGAGCCACTTATAGTCCAGAAAATACGGTGTGTGTAAAGTCAGAGCCTGAGTACAGAGCATTAGTGTGAGTGTATCAATGTTTAGCCGATTTACTGAATGTACAAATAATGGCTGCATGATGGCAGAGTGGTTAGCGAGCCAGCCTTTTTGAAAGCAGGACAGTCTGGTTCCTCACTCACAGCGAAGCGTTTCTCTCGGCTCGATTTGGCACTGGCCTCTCACAGCCGATTATCAGATCTGCTCCTGGCTCAGGTTTAACCCCAGAGACACTGAAGGATGGCTCACATGCAGAGGACAGGTTTCTCTGTGGGAACAATAAAATCTTTATAATCACTGTCTATAATTAGCACAGGGCTAAAGGCTGATGTTGGACCACAGTTTGTCAGAGTCTGCTCAGATTTAGTCTCTAATCCTGCTGAGTTCACTTTAGAGACCGGACCTGACTCAGATCTGGGTGGGATTAATTGAAAGTTTTGTTGTTGTTGTTTTTCTGGGGGGTTACAGCCTTGGGTCTGTCAAAGATTATCAACATTTATTTAGATGGATTTGAGATTTTTTTGTTTTTTTTATAAATTGTACATAACATAGAAAAAAATTAACCCTAAAATGAAATGTTGTTGGTGATCTTTCAATGAATCCCACCCAGATCTGAGTCAGGTCCAGTCTCTAAAGTGAAAATCTACTTTACTTTGAGAATATTAAAAATATAACATTTTTTGTGTGCATTTCTTTTTTTAACAAAAAATTGAGATGCCATTACTGTACACACACTGGCATAAAAAGGATTAAAATTCTGAAAATAATTCAATATTTGTTTTTTATGATCAGGGCATAAGTTTATTAAAAGATTTATGCAGAAAAAAATAGAAAATATATGAAGGTATACTATTTCTTTTGTGATGAGGAGACTTTTGTCTCTGAACAGGAGCAGTGTAACATTTTAAAATTGGACTATAAAAGTTAAATCAGATGGTTATTTATCCTAAAATATCACACATTCAGTCATTTTAATTTTGTTTATAATAACATTTAAAGGGAACACTGTATTTCTCTACTGTACATGAATGAAGAAACATTTGGGCTAATTGGGCTAAAACCAGCGTCCCATCTGCCTCCATGTTGCCGAGGTCAGGGGTCAGGGGTCGGCGTGACGTCTCCACGCGACCCCTCGTATGTGAGTCCATCTGGAGGCACAACCAGGTCAGATACAACACTAATCTGTCCAATAATAATCTGCTGTAATCTCTCACATTCTGTCTCTGAGGCCAAATCTCTGCCTTTTGTCTGCGCAGCTCTGGCTCTGGTTTCACTTTTCTCTCCCTAAACTCCAACTCCAGTGAGAGTGAGAGTGAATGAACGAGTGAATGGTCCGTCTGCCTGTAAGTGTTGCCCAGGCTTTACCCGCCTCATGCCCAAAGCAGCATTTATCCTCTACATTAGATCCAAGTTCAGACCCAGACGGAGCGCTCTGTCGTACGTTGGTCCATTTCCCCAGAGTTTGTGGATACAGATGAACGTTGCAGTACATGCGCTGGCCACTGGCGGGCGCAAGTGAACACAGCTCAACAGTCACAGCAGAAGAAACAGATGAACTTTTGTTTGCAAATTTGTTTTTATTTTCATCACCAGAGATGTGCAGTCATACATATTATAATATACACATACGCCACAAATGTATATTACATTTTACCGTTTACAGTTTTTTTTATTCACCTTTATGTGCACTTTAACCCATCCCTTCATTCCAAACTGTATATATATTTTACACAAACCTATACTCACCCAAACACACATGCACATAACTTTGATACTGGTTTGGTATTTTATACTTTGCAATTTTTTGTATTACCACTGACCATAAATCTTCAAATTCATCAGTTTTTTACTGAAGTCTTGCTGTTACTTTTTCCACAGTCATCACATCTTTAACTCTGTCCCACTGTTGTTTCCTGCTGGGGGATCGTGGGTTCATCCAGGAGATTGTTATTATGATTATTATTATTTTTTGCTATTGTTAGAGTGTTTTGATATTTTTAGGAGATATATATTCAGGTATAGTCACCTTTCTCTTTAGGGCACTGCAATAACTTATACCTAACTTCTTGTTTTTGAGTTCTACATAGAAATTTGGTGATAATTTTATCTATTTTTTAAAAATATATCCATTTTATGGGAAGGGATTGGAAAAAAACTGTAACCTTGGCAGGACATTCATCCTTTCGCCTGTCAAACGAACTTTTTAAGGAGTGACCAGAGCGAAAGTTCGGTTTATTCAAACAGAACAGACCACCGCTAGTTTCGCTTCATTTTCTTTTGTCTTGGTAAAATCTTTGACTGTCGCTGATCGCCCCCTACTGGTTATTTAACATAACACACGCTGACAGAAAACGGATGGAAGTATAAATGACTTTAGCCTCTTTTTTGTGTGTGGTTATGAGGCAAATGTTGACCTGGCTTATACAGAAGTCTGATTAGTTCTGAACAAAGCTGAATAAAAGCTTGCACCTGGGATTTTAACCCTCAACTTCCAGGCCTGAAAATGTCTTCAGGAAGAAATGTACCATGCCTTTGTACTTGTACTGTATTTTCCAGACATCGGTCAAAAATTGCATCAGGCAGAGGAAAAAACCTCTATAAGTCAAACTGGACTATAAGTCGCATTTATTAAAAAAATGTATTTCACAAAATACAAGACCAAGAACAGACATTTAATCTGGAAAAGTAAATTATTCAGCAACACAACAGCACACAGAACAAACCTGGGAGGCTGACGAGGCGAAATTAACAAAACAAGCCAGAGTCCAACAAGAAAATAACCACATCAACTTCAACTTCAGCTTTATTAACCTATCTACATTTATTAAGGTTTTACTTAGCATTTACTAGGTGTACATAGCTAACCTTGGTAGCAAATTAATTGGTGGACTTTGGGGATTACTGTGGAAGAGAAATAATATTAATAAATTAAATTGTTTGACCATAAACTGAGGTTGAAATAGATTATTCTAATTTCCGCCTGAAAAAAAAACACATATTTGCCTCCAAAAAAGCCTTTTTCCTTCCTGTAGTGAAGCAAATAACAACATAAATTGAAAATTTCACATATCTTGGTCTACTGCAGCAAAATTTGTGCCAAATAAACAAAGTAATGGAAAGATATACATGTTTTATTTTTTTAAAAATCCAGGCGGAATCCAACTGTTGAATAGAAATTGAAGTAGATAGTTTTGTTGCCACGAATTGTCTGAACACGAGGATGTCAAACATGTGTGTGTCAGCCGCTGTATCTCCCCGCTATGGTCCCAACAAGCGGACGCAAGGGGGCGCCATCGGGCTCTATTCGGGTTTAAGAGGTTAATATCCCAAAGGAAATTTGCTTTGCAACAGGTGTCACAGAGAATTCACAGATAAATACAATCACACATGAATAGCTCAGGAACAGCTAACAAGAGCAGAAGTGCATTTCTAAGCTAAGCAATTTATCCGAGTTATGGCTTCAGAAATAAAAGATACCCTCACTCGCTGGGTTCTTATCCGGGGCGTTCTCTGTCTCCGTCCACAGGGGAGTAAGTTAAACTCCTTAAAAAGTGGGTGGTCTGGACTTTACAGATAACCCTTCGACTGTAGACGTCCTGCAGCTGAGACTTGGACCAACCTTGACACAAAGAGCAGCAAACCCAGACATAATACACAATGTAAGGACTGAGTCAATAATAACATGGTAAATGAAAAGAAAGGAATGAAAAATGTATGTAAAAAATATGCACGACCAGACTCAGACCTTGTCCTCAGGTTTAACAAATGCAGAGGACAGAGTCTGCGTTAACCTCACCTGTGTGCTGTGGTGAACACTGCAGACTTCTTAATGTGTTCAGGGTAAGGTGAAATGAGGAAACGCTTAAAGTGAGCGTCTCAGATGGTTGCAGAGTGCAGCGGTGTGACCTGGTCTCCTCCCAGACTGCATCACTTCTGCAGAAACGTCCCTCTGCCTCTGCACACGATTCATTTAGGAAATGGAGGAAATAAAACTGGTTACAATCACACGATGAGACGTTCTGTCCACTCATCAGAGCTAAAGATAGACCACGCAAAGGGACTCAGACCTTACACTGATACAGACTGGGTCCAGACTGCTTAGACCTGGTTTAGACCTGGTTTAGACCTGGTTCAGACCTGGTTTAGTCCTGGTTTAGTCCTGGTTTAGACCTGGTTTTGACCTGGTTTAGACCTGGTTTAGTCCTGGTTTAGTCCTGGTTCAGACCTGGTTCAGACCTGGTTCAGACCTGGTTTAGTCCTGGTTCAGACCTGGTTCAGACCTGGTTCAGACCTGGTTTAGTCCTGGTTTAGTCCTGGTTTAGACCTGGTTCAGACCTGGTTTAGTCCTGGTTTAGTCCTGGTTCAGACCTGGTTCAGACCTGGTTCAGACCTGGTTTAGTCCTGGTTCAGACCTGGTTCAGACCTGGTTTAGACCTGGTTTAGACCTGGTTTAGACCTGGTTCAGACCTGGTTTAGTCCTGGTTTAGTCCTGGTTCAGACCTGGTTCAGACCTGGTTCAGACCTGGTTTAGTCCTGGTTCAGACCTGGTTCAGACCTGGTTCAGACCAGGTTTAGACCTGGTTCAGACCTGGTTTAGTCCTGGTTTAGTCCTGGTTTAGACCTGGTTCAGACCTGGTTTAGACCTGGTTCAGACCTGGTTTAGACCTGGTTTAGTCCTGGTTTAGACCTGGTTTAGACTTGGTTCAGACCTGGTTTAGACCTGGTTTAGTCCTGGTTTAGACCTGGTTTAGACCTGGTTTAGTCCTGGTTTAGACCTGGTTTAGACCTGGTTCAGACCTGGTTTAGACCTGGTTCAGACCTGGTTTAGACCTGGTTCAGACCTGGTTTAGTCCTGGTTTAGACCTGGTTTAGACCTGGTTCAGACCTGGTTTAGACCTGGTTCAGACCTGGTTTAGACCTGGTTCAGACCTGGTTTAGTCCTGGTTTAGACCTGGTTTAGACCTGGTTTAGACCTGGTTTAGACCTGGTTCAGACCTGGTTTAGACCTGGTTCAGACCTGGTTTACACCTGGTTCAGACCTGGTTTAGACCTGGTTTAGTCCTGGTTTAGACCTGGTTTACACCTGGTTCAGACCTGGTTTAGTCCTGGTTTAGACCTGGTTTAGACCTGGTTTAGTCCTGGTTTAGACCTGGTTTACACCTGGTTTAGACCTGGTTCAGACCTGGTTTAGACCTGGTTTAGTCCTGGTTCAGACCTGGTTTAGACCTGGTTTAGACCTGGTTTAGACCTGGTCCTGACCTGGTTTAGTCCTGGTTTAGTCCTGGTTCAGACCTGGTTCAGACCTGGTTTAGTCCTGGTTCAGACCTGGTTTAGACCTGGTCCTGACCTGGTTTAGTCCTGGTTTAGTCCTGGTTTAGTCCTGGTTCAGACCTGGTTTAGACCTGGTTTAGACCTGGTTCAGACCTGGTTCAGACCTGGTTTAGACCTGGTTTAGACCTGGTTTAGACCTGGTCCTGACCTGGTTTAGTCCTGGTTTAGTCCTGGTTCAGACCTGGTTCAGACCTGGTTTAGTCCTGGTTCAGACCTGGTTCAGACCTGGTTTAGACCTGGTCCTGACCTGGTTTAGTCCTGGTTTAGTCCTGGTTTAGTCCTGGTTCAGACCTGGTTTAGACCTGGTTTAGACCTGGTTCAGACCTGGTTCAGACCTGGTTTAGACCTGGTCCTGACCTGGTTCAGACCTGGTTTAGTCCTGGTTCAGAACTGGTTTAGTCCTGGTTCAGACCTGGTTCAGACCTGGTTCAGACCTGGTTTAGTCCTGGTTGGGGACCCAGGTTATAGTTTAATAAACGTTTAAATGTAAAATGTGATAATGGTGATGGAATAATCAATGTAGCTAAATATAATGCAGAGAATTAAAGTCACTCTGAGCAAAACGCCGTTCGGTTCACATTTGTATCTTTCCCTTTCCCAGTCTCCCCTCGTCCTTCACCGACATGTGTCTTCTCTGATCGGTCAGTGTCCTCTGTGATCGGTCAGTGTCCTCTCTGATCGGTCAGTGTCCTCTGTGATCGGTCAGTGTACTCTCTGATCGGTCAGTGTCCTCTCTGATCGGTCAGTGCCCTCTGTGATCGGTCAGTGTCCTCTCTGATCGGTCAGTGTCCTCTCTGATCGGTCAGTGTCCTCTGTGATCGGTCAGTGTCCTCTTTGATCGGTCAGTGTCCTCTGTGATCGGTCAGAGTCCTCTCTGATCGGTCAGTGTCCTCTCTGATCGGTCAGTGTCCTCTGTGATCGGTCAGTGTCCTCTTTGATCGGTCAGTGTCCTCTGTGATCGGTCAGAGTCCTCTCTGATCGGTCAGTGTCCTCTGTGATCGGTCAGTGTCCTCTGTGATCGGTCGTGTCCTCTCTGATCGGTCAGTGTCCTCTCTGATCGGTCAGTGTCCTCTCTGATCGGTCAGTGTCCTCTGTGATCGGTCAGTGTCCTCTTTGATCGGTCAGTGTCCTCTGTGATCGGTCAGAGTCCTCTCTGATCGGTCAGTGTCCTCTGTGATCGGTCAGTGTCCTCTGTGATCGGTCAGTGTCTTCTCTGATCGGTCAGTGTCCTCTGTGATCGGTCAGTGTCCTCTCTGATCGGTCAGTGTCCCCTCTGATCGGTCAGTGTCCTCTCTGATCGGTCAGTGTCCCCTCTGATCGGTCAGTGTCCTCTCTGATCGGTCATGTCCTCTCTGATCGGTCAGTGTCCTCTCTGATCGGTCAGTGTCCTCTCTGATCGGTCATGTCCTCTCTGATCGGTCATGTCCTCTCTGATCGGTCAGTGTCCTCTGTGATCGGTCAGTGTCCTCTCTGATCGGTCAGTGTCCTCTCTGATCGGTCATGTCCTCTCTGATCGGTCATGTCCTCTGTGATCGGTCAGTGTCCTCTGTGATCGGTCAGGGTCCTCTCTGATCGGTCAGTGTCCTCTGTGATCGGTCAGTGTCCTCTGTGATCGGTCAGTGTCCTCTCTGATCGGTCAGTGTCCTCTCTGATCGGTCAGTGTCCTCTGTGATCGGTCAGTGTCCTCTCTGATCGGTCAGTGTCCTCTCTGATCGGTCAGTGTCCTCTGTGATCGGTCAGTGTCCTCTGTGATCGGTCAGTGTGATCGGTCAGTGTCCTCTCTGATCGGTCAGTGTCCTCTGTGATCGGTCAGTGTCCTCTGTGATCGGTCAGTGTCCTCTCTGATCGGTCAGTGTCCTCTGTGATCGGTCAGTGTCCTCTCTGATCGGTCAGTGTCCTCTGTGATCGGTCAGTGTCCTCTGTGATCGGTCAGTGTCCTCTCTGATCGGTCAGTGTCCTCTGTGATCGGTCAGTGTCCTCTGTGATCGGTCAGTGTACTCTCTGATCGGTCAGTGTCCTCTGTGATCGGTCAGTGTCCTCTGTGATCGGTCAGTGTCCTCTCTGATCGGTCAGTGTCCTCTGTGATCGGTCAGTGTACTCTCTGATCGGTCAGTGTCCTCTCTGATTGGTCAGTGTGATCGGTCAGTGTCCTCTGTGATCGGTCAGTGTCCTCTGTGATCGGTCAGTGTCCCCTCTGATCGGTCAGTGTCCTCTGTGATCGGTCAGTGTCCTCTCTGATCGGTCAGTGTCCTCTCTGATTGGTCAGTGTGATCGGTCAGTGTCCTCTGTGATCGGTCAGTGTCCTCTGTGATCGGTCAGTGTCCCCTCTGATCGGTCAGTGTCCTCTGTGATCGGTCAGTGTCCCCTCTGATCGGTCAGTGTCCTCTGTGATCGGTCAGTGTACTCTCTGATCGGTCAGTGTCCTCTGTGATCGGTCAGTGTCCTCTGTGATCGGTCAGTGTCCTCTGTGATCGGTCAGTGTCCTCTCTGATCGGTCAGTGTGATCGGTCAGTGTCCTCTCTGATCGGTCAGTGTACTCTCTGATCGGTCAGTGTCCTCTGTGATCGGTCAGTGTCCTCTGTGATCGGTCAGTGTCCTCTCTGATCGGTCAGTGTCCTCTGTGATCGGTCAGTGTACTCTCTGATCGGTCAGTGTACTCTCTGATCGGTCAGTGTACTCTCTGATTGGTCAGTGTCCTCTGTGATCGGTCAGTGTCCCCTCTGATCGGTCAGTGTCCTCTGTGATCGGTCAGTGTACTCTCTGATCGGTCAGTGTACTCTCTGATTGGTCAGTGTCCTCTGTGATCGGTCAGTGTCCTCTCTGATCGGTCAGTGTACTCTCTGATCGGTCAGTGTCCTCTGTGATCGGTCAGTGTCCTCTGTGATCGGTCAGTGTCCTCTCTGATCGGTCAGTGTCCTCTGTGATCGGTCAGTGTACTCTCTGATCGGTCAGTGTACTCTCTGATCGGTCAGTGTACTCTCTGATTGGTCAGTGTCCTCTGTGATCGGTCAGTGTCCTCTGTGATCGGTCAGTGTCCTCTGTGATCAGTCAGTGTCCTCTGTGATCGGTCAGTGTCCTCTGTGATCGGTCAGTGTCCTCTGTGATCGGTCAGTGTCCTCTCTGATCGGTCAGTGTCCTCTGTGATCGGTCAGTGTCCTCTGTGATCGGTCAGTGTACTCTCTGATCGGTCAGTGTCCTCTCTGATCGGTCAGTGTCCTCTCTGATCGGTCAGTGTACTCTCTGATCGGTCAGTGTCCTCTGTGATCGGTCAGTGTCCTCTGTGATCGGTCAGTGTCCTCTCTGATCGGTCAGTGTACTCTCTGATCGGTCAGTGTACTCTCTGATCGGTCAGTGTCCTCTCTGATCGGTCAGTGTACTCTCTGATCGGTCAGTGTACTCTCTGATCGGTCAGTGTCCTCTCTGATCGGTCAGTGTACTCTCTGATCGGTCAGTGTCCTCTCTGATCAGTCAGTGTACTCTCTGATCGGTCAGTGTACTCTCTGATCGGTCAGTGTCCTCTCTGATCGGTCAGTGTCCTCTGTGATCGGTCAGTGTCCTCTGTGATCGGTCAGTGTCCTCTGTGATCAGTCAGGCTCTGTGATCGGTCAGTGTCCTCTCTGATCGGTCAGTGTGATCGGTCAGTGTCCTCTGTGATCGGTCAGTGTCCTCTCTGATCGGTCAGTGTCCTCTGTGATCGCTCAGTGTCCTCTGTGATCGGTCAGTGTCCTCTGTGATCGGTCAGTGTCCTCTGTGATCGGTCAGTGTCCTCTCTGATCGGTCAGTGTCCTCTGTGATCGGTCAGTGTCCTCTGTGATCGGTCAGTGTCCTCTGTGATCGGTCAGTGTCCTCTCTGATCGGTCAGTGTCCTCTGTGATCGGTCATGTCCTCTGTGATCGGTCAGTGTCCCCTCTGATCGGTCAGTGTCCTCTCTGATCGGTCAGTGTCCTCTCTGATCGGTCAGTGTCCTCTGTGTCAGTGGGCTGTGTGTCTCTCTCTGTCCTCTGTCGGGGCCTCTGACTCTTTAATCCAGCTCCGACAGTGCTCCGGTTTGTCCCGAGCGAGAGACCAGACCCGAGGCCGGACCCGGGGACAGACTCAGTGAAAGACAATGGCGTCATGAAGGGAGCGGCTGTCAGAGCGCGTCAGAAACCGACAACACAAACCGGAGCAGCACGGACTCCCCTGGACTTTAAATTATACACAAGACACAAAAATACTGAAGTACAGAAGAAAAAGCAGCGAGTGTCGGCTTTAAGGGATTAAAATGAGAAAAGATACTAAACTAGGACTAAAACTGGACTAAACAAGGAATTATCTAAGACTTAAACCTGGACTAAAGCAGCACATAACCAGGGCTAAACCTTAGAACTAAACTAGAACAAATCTAGGTCTAAACAAGGATTAAACCAAGTCTAAACCAGCCCCTAAACAGGACTACTTCAGGACTAAATCAGGGCTAAAATAAGGTCCAAATCAAGACTAAACCAGGACTAAACCAGGGCTAAAATCAGGTCTAAATCAGGACTAAACCAAGACTAAAATAGAACAAATCTAGGACTAATCCAGGCCTAAAACCAGGTCTTAATTAGGTGTAAACCAGAACTAAAATCAGATCTAAATCAAGTTTAAACCAGGACTAAAAACAGGTCTAAACCAGGACTAATCCAGAACTAAAAGCAGGTCTAAACTAGATGTAAACCAGACTAAGCCATGACTTAAAGCAGGACTTACCCGGGGCTGAAACTGGAATAAACCAGGACTAATCTCAGATTAAAATTTGTTTATTATCCACAAAGTCACAAATGTCAATTTAGACAAATACATTAAAATCTACAAGTGTAAAAAAAAGAAGAAGAGGACTTTCCAAGAAGCTAATAAAGCTAATACAGTATACACTTATTTAGCCATTTATGTTATCATATCATCAATAAACATTATTTCTTTTATTCTCACAATTTGTTGATTATTATTATTATTATTTTTATTCTTATTCTTCTTATTATTATTATTGTTATTGTTATGACCCCTTGTGGTAATGTTTAGTTTGAAGCCTTGTTGAAGGTCAGTGTCTGTGTGATGATTAACATATGAATATATAATCTGTATATATTTATGGTTATGGACAGGTTTGAGGAGTGGGAGGGCAGTGAAGGCAGCGTCTGTGCCATCTGTTAAACCTGGAGACAAGACCTGGTCCTAACAGAAACCAAATGTCAGCAGGGAGTACGTTATAACCTCAGCTGTAAGGAGACCTTCTGTGTACAAACTGTAATTAAACTTACTTTTCTAAATGATTTTAATACCACTTTTATGGCACATGTTGTTAAAATTATATTTAGTCCTCAAATAAGAAAGAATAAAATATAAAATAAAACTTCAACCTCCACACGATCCTACGGGAGCGTGTTGCGTTCACCTGAAAAAAAGTTTCTGTTTTAATGAGCGAAGTTAGTTCTGTTTTTACGAGAACAGTTTTGTTTTTACGAGTAAAATAATTGTATGTTTTTATGTGGATAATGGTCCTTATTATCTTGTTCCACTTTTGGGGGGAGAGGAATTCAAAGTCAATGGCAAAGACCTGAGATGTCTGCGCAGAGTCGACAAACTAATGATTATACGTCAATATTACTTAACGAAAGCAGAATCTCCAGTGTCTCAAGCCTAGAGTAAAATAAAACCGTATTAAACGAAGTAGTTGGGACATTTACGCCCTTTCTTTAGCGAGCAACTCTTCAATACGAGCTAAACGTTTACTGGTTGTGATAGACATGAATTTACTTTTCTCATAAAAACCCAAGTTATTTATACTCATAAAAACAGAACTTTTCTCATAAAAACAGAACGAACTTAGCTCATTAAAACAGAAACTTTTTTTTTTTTTCAGCTGAACGCAATGCGCTTCCGTACGATCCCTGTTTGTGTCCCGGCCAATCCACAAGTTCAGAACCACTGTGTCGCCCCAGATTTACACCAAAACTGTTGCACAGAAAGTGGCAGGGAGGCAGCAGCTCGTTTTAGTTTCCACTGAGATCAGAGCTGCGCCGCTGCGCCGCTGCGCCGCTGCGCCGCTGCGCCGCTGCTTGTGCCGCTGCGCCGCTGCTTGTGCCGCTGCGCCGCTGCTTGTGCCGCTGCTTGTGCCGCTGCTTGTGCCGCTGCTTGTGCCGCTCTCCTCTCAGTTTTACAGAAAACTCACCGCCTGAGCACAGAGCTGTGGCCCCTGAGCCCCAGCCGCCGTTGTCTCATCAGCGTTTTCTCGTCAGCGTTTTCTCGTCAGCGTTTTCTCGTCAGTGTTTTCTCATCACTTTTCTCGTCACCGTTTTCTCATCACCGTTTTCTCGCCAGCGTTTTCTCGTCACCATTTTCTCATAAGCGTTTTCTCGTCAGCGTTTTCTCGTCAGCGTTTTCTCGTCAGCGTTTTCTCGTCAGCGTTTTCTCATCACTTTTCTCGTCACCGTTTTCTCGTCACCATTTTCTCGTCAGCTTTTTCTCAGCGTTTTCTCGTCAGCGTTTTCTCGTCAGCATTTTCTCATCACTTTTCTCATCACCGTTTTCTCGTCACCGTTTTCTCGTCAGCGTTTTCTCATCACCGTTTTCTCGTCACCGTTTTCTCGTCAGCGTTTTCTCATCACCGTTTTCTCGTCACCGTTTTCTCGTCAGCGTTTTCTCATCAGCGTTTTCTCATCACTTTTCTCATCACCGTTTTCTCGTCACCGTTTTCTCATCACCGTTTTCTCGTCAGCGTTTTCTCATCAGCGTTTTCTCGTCACCGTTTTCTCATCACCGTTTTCTCGTCAGCGTTTTCTCGTCACCGTTTTCTCGTCACCGTTTTCTTGTCACTGTTTTCTCGTCAGCATTTTCTCGTCAGCGTTTTCTCATCAGCGTTTTCTCATCACCGTTTTTTCATCAGCGTTTTCTTGTCAGCGTTTTCTCATCAGCGTTTTCTCATCAGCGTTTTCTCATCAGCGTTTTCTCATCACTGTTTTCTCGTCAGCGTTGTCTCGATGCCGTTGTCTTGTTGCCATTTTCTCATTGCAGTTTTCTCGTCGCCATTTTCTTGTCACCATTTTGTTGTCTTGTCACTGTTTTCTCAAGGCCATTGTGCCATTGTTTCTTGTCGGCTTTGTCTCGACGCCGTTGTCTCGTCGCCGTTTTCTTGTCGGCTTTGTCTCGGCGCCGTTGTCTCGTTGCAGTTTTCTTGTCAAAGTTTTCTTGTTGCCGTAGTCTCAACGTCGTTTTCTCCATGTTTCTAGCCGTTTTCTCAGAGCCATTGTGTCAGTGTCTCGCTGCCGTAGTAAACCCTTTGGACTTCAGCGTCGCTGCAAGACCAAGCAACCAATCACAGCGCTTTACAGTCTGTAGTTACATTTTTGGGTAGGTGCACGTCAGGGCTACAGCGGAGGTTTTAAGAGAGTTGGCGGCAACGCAAAGGAGTCAGTGTGGGTTTGTCATTGATTTGAAATGAATCAGACTTATCCTGACACTGCTTCTGCTGCTTTGGTGTAAAGTGAGAGAGGATCCTGAAGAAGATGAAAGAGTGAACAGATTAAAGCCAGCGCCATGAGATGGAAACAGGTTCAGAGACAGGTGTGGCGCACAGACTCTCACCGAAGACATCAGGGTCAGGTTTAAGAGGAAGCCACAGTTTGAGAACCACTTGTTTAGCTTAGCAACCGCAGTGTGTGCAGCCTCTCCCTCTCTCTGTAAAACAAATGTAAATAAATAAATGTTGGATGTCGCAGCCAAGGTCGAGTGTGTCCTCTGTGCTCCTGACTGTCATGTCCTTTCACAGCACCGCATTCATACAAATACACACAGAATACACACAGAATACACACAGAATACACACAGAATACACACAGAGTACACAGAATACACAGAGAATACACAGAGAATACACACAGAATACACAGAGAATACACACAGAATACACACAGAATACACACAGAATACACACAGAGTACACAGAATACACAGAGAATACACACAGAATACACACAGAGTACACAGAATACACAGAGAATACACACAGAATACACACAGAATACACAGAGAATACACAGAGAATACACAGAGAATACACACAGACACACACAGACACACACAGAGGCTGGCGTGACCTCTCGCTCCTGCACACTCATCCCGACTATAAAACAGCCCTGTCGCTGTGCACAAGGAGAATCTGTCCTACACATAATCACATTGACTCTGCAGCAACAGGCAAAATATGCATAAGGAAAAAAATTCATTTAAATAAAACATTTAAAAAAACAGAACGCACGCAGCCGTCACAGGAACAGAATAAAAAGCCATTTCCTATTCATTTTCCTTCCGGAGTCTCCACAGTAAATCCTCTGCCTCTTCCAGTGATTCAGATGCCCTTCCTGACACAACCCTCTGCATTTATCCAGGCTTGGGACAGAGTGCACTGGATTGTGGGTGGCAGGAGCTCAGGAGGTAGTGCCAGAGTCTCCCACCAGAAGGTGGCACAGAGGCAAAGAGGTTAACACGATTGGCTCAGGGTGAGACAGTCCCGGGTTCGATTCCCGGACCAAGCACGTCTGTCTGAGTCTGGGTGGGTTTTCTCTGGTTTTCACAAAAGCCTAAAACATTTAGAGTAAACTAATCCTCCAGCTGGGCCCAGGTCACTGCTCCTGTAGCTGCACTGAAGGATGGAGCGATGCAGAAAACTCATTTCTCTTTAGGTTATTGTCCCCAAAGTCTAACGTATTTTCCGGACTATAAGTGGCTCCGGAGTATAAGTGGCACTAGCCAATAAATGCATAATGAAGAAGGAAAAAACATATATAAGTCGCACTGGACTTCGCATCTTTTGGGGGAAATTTATTTTACAAAATCCGACCCCAAGAACAGACATTTCATGTTGAAAGGCAAGTTATAGTAATAATAGAATAGAGAACAACAGCTGAATAGGTGTGCGCTATGCTAATGTTACACACTGATGGTTATTCAGCTACATGAAGCATAAACAACGAACTGAATAGGTGTCTCGTATGTTAACGTAATATATTAACAGTTATTCACATAACTATAGCATAAAGAACATAATATAACAAGTTCACCAAACTCACCATCTCACTCCTAATCGCTAAATCCTTTAAATTCTTCATCCTCGGTGTCGCTTCTGAACAACTCCGCCAACTCCGGAGGTAGACGAAGCGCCGCTTCCTCCTCTGCGTGGCTGTCGTCAGACTCAGCATCAGTTCCATTTCCAATTATTCCGCTCTTTCTCAGTTGTCTTTATAGCCTAAGTTGTTAGTGGTAATGTTTACATTTTAAATTGTCAGTGGTACAGGTGCAGCAGATGCTGGTACACAAGCCTAGAGCGCCCTCTAACCAACACCTGAAATATTTTAATATATAAGTCACACCTGAGTATACGTCACACCCCGAGCCAGACGATGGAAAAAAGTGCGAATCTGGAAAACACGGTACTTTAAATCCCGCTCTCTCCAGTTCATTCTGCTGTTGTGCCCTTGGGCCTCACCTCGAGTGTGCGCGGCAGTAGTTTCAGAAAGTGTTAGTGTGGTTATGTGTTTGCGTGACTGAGGAGTGAAGGGATAATGGACCGAGGTAAAGAGATTTTTGAGTGTCCAGAAAGGCCACACACAGCATTAAAGTGACTCCTGGATCATGTGTGGGGCTTGCTTGGTTGCTTGGGTTTCTCCTTTCAACCTAAAACATACAGAATAAGTTAATCCTCCTCAGGTCCTGACCAGGATCCTGTGTGGGTCAAATGCAGAGAACACATTTCCCTTCAGGGACAGTGAAGTCTTTACTTTAGCTCAGGGGTTCACATACTTTTCAGACCGCGACCCCCGCTGAAAAAAGTGACGCTTTTTAATAACCTCAGGAGCCAAAACATTTAAATGCTGGGTTAATAAAGTTTATTTGCATGGTTAAGTTTTTAAACTACTCATATTTTCGACTAAAATACTTTATTTTCTAAATGGTAAATGGTCACATTTTATATAGCACTTTACTATATACTGTATATACTATACTATATAAAAATCATTAACTAAGGTCTCACAAATGTTTATAAAATGTTCTAGAAATCATTTTGTGACCACGACCTCAGTGTCTCGCGACCCCTGAGTGGGTCCCGACCCCCACTTTGGGAACCCCTGCCTTACCTTACTTACAATGAAGCCCGAAATTATTCATACCCCGGGCAAATTCTGACTTAAAGTTACTTTTATTCAACCAGCAAGATTTTTTATTTTTATTTTTTTTTTTTTGACCCTAAAAAAAAGCTGAGAATTTTTTTTTTTTTCTTGTACATCGTCTTATTATCTTTTAGGAGAAGCCTGTGTCATTTCCGGTCAAAAAAAAAAAACTTGCTGGTTGAATAAAAGTAACTGTAAAAGTAATCTGAATCATTTTGGGCTTCAGTGTAGATGAGTCCAATCCATTATTGTCATTAATGCAGTTGTTATTCGTCTAAGTTCTGTGTTTTGCTGCAGTTTTCTCACATGTCCATGAACAGAATTATCACCAAACAAACCCAGACACGTTTCCTGGATTAAAATGAGCGTCACGTCACAGACAGCTACATCTGCTCGTCATTCACAGTCCAATAACCGGCGTAAAGTTAGCGTCTCGTGGTTTTCACAGCAGCCCATGATAAGTTTGGGCTCACACCTCGGACGGTGGCGCGCAACGAGAGCCGTGTTTTTTAATTGGTTTTGGATCCGCAGAAGTGAAAATATGAACAACACCGGAGTGAAGTCAGTCCACAGAGAGAAGGCGAGCTGCGTCCACCGGGGGCGGACCGTGCTGGAGTGCAATGAATGCGAATTATACAAAATTTTAAGGTTTTCAAAGTCAAAAAAACGTCATTAAACATCTCAGGAAAACAAGGATATTTTCCACTCTGTGCTGAAGGAAGAATCAGTAATGAATAGTAAGCATTAGTATCTTTTCTCTGTGGTTTTCTGTGTGTGATTAAACCCCGCCAGATCCAGGACGGGCCGTGCCAGCTCTGAGTCAGAGTTGACAGAAAATGGAAGCGTCCCCTTTGCAATTAAACCAACGCCTCTGGTAATAAACAAATTATATTAAAAACAATAAAAACAATGGGACTAAATGATAACTTTTATACACAAGTCTCATTACAGCAACGTGTTGGGTTACACGCTAAAAGTAACTGTAGTACTAGTACTAGAAGTAGTAGCAGCAGTAGTAGTAGTAGTAGTAGCAGTAGCAGTAGCAGTAGCAGCAGCAGCAG
>CM036260.1:28800285-28855285 GCA_020698575.1 Bostrychus sinensis | reverse complement strand
ATTTCTTCTTTTTTGTGTTGGTACAGTGTTTTCTGAAACTCATCTAAAGCTCTGATCTAAAAAAGCTGTTTGATTATTTTCCAGTGGCGATGGCTACAACAAAGAAAACTGAGCTTCCCCTAAAATTTCATAAAATAAATGGAAAAATATGCACTGCTGAATTTCATAAAATTAGATTTTAAGTTACATTAAAAGTGTGGTTCATTAATCAGCTTTGGTCTAAACCTGACTGACGCTGTATATTATTATATTATTATTATTATTATTATTATTATTATTATTATTATTATTATTATTATATTATTATTATTATTATTATTATTATTATATTATTATTATTATTATTATATTATTAGTTTATTTTGATCACAAGTATGACAAAATCAATACAGAGACATCCACGACATTTACTTCTCACACATTCTTACAAATAAATGATCCTTCTGCTCTTAAACAAACGCTAACAACAAATCTTAACACTTTACTGAACACAACGACAGCTCTTAATAAAACCAAACGTTACAATAAAACCAGATAATTATCTGTACACTCAGACTTTATAAATCTGCTTAATGTCACTCTTTTGAATGTTTTTTTTACGTTGGAAGAGAGCGGTGCATGATTTAATTTCCTCTGTGCAGCTGCTCCATCGACGTCTTTGACAGATAAACAAGATTTCTTTGTTTGTTCTAAATGTTTTCTTTACAAACATTTCAGTTCCTCTGAGAGCGCAGTGACTCTCTCTGATTGTTTTTTTTTGCAAAATAAAGATAGGTTTTGTATTAGTTTTACAGGCATTGCCCTAAAAAACTACATACAACAGGTTTTAGAGGGCAGTGGTTCCCAAACTTTTTAGTCTCGAGTTCCTCCTGGGGTTTTGTCAGGACCCCCTCCACTCACACGTCTTAATAATTCTTTAAAATTATAACAAAAAAACTCTGTATTTATTAGTATAAATATATTTAATAACTCAAATTGAAAAGTAAATAAGTGATATTCTGCCTGCCTTTAAAATAAAATGTAAAATACAAATATAACAATAGAAACCCCATTACATTGATTTTACTGTATTTTAATGTTCATAATTAACTTTAACTTTTCTAAAAATTAATAACATTTTAATAACTCCCCTTTGAAACAAGCTATTAAACCTAAAAAACGTGTAACAAAATATAATATTCTAATAATAATCTTTAGCAGTTTCACGTCCTTTACATCAGTGAGACGTGAGCTCGTCTTTCGTAGGTAGTTTCAGGAGTTTAATAAAAAAGATTGCAAATAATTTTCATCTCAGAAATAAAAAAGTAGCCCCTGCAAGATGCTTGCGTACCCCTAGGGGTCCCCGTACCCCTGTTTGGGAAACACTGATACAGGGCATTACCAGGGAAGAATAGATAATGCGCAGACTGGTTTTATTTAATTTATACAAATATTTATTTACCAGACTATAAGTCACTCCGGAGTATAAGTCGCACTAAACAAAAAATGCATAATGAAGAAGAAAAAAAACGTATATAAGTCGCATTTTTTGGGGAAATTTATTTTACAAAATCCGACACCAAGAACAGACATTTCATGTTGAAAGGCAAGTTATAGTAATAATAGAATAGAGAACAACAGCTGAATAGGTGTGCGCTATGCTAACGTAACACATTGATGGTTATTCAGCTACATGAAGCATAAACAACGAACTGAATAGGTGTCTCGTATGTTAACGTAATATATTAACAGTTATTCACATAACTATAGCATAAAGAACATAATATAACAAGTTCACCAAACTCACCATCTCACTCCTAATCGCTAAATCCTTTAAATTCTTCATCCTCGGTGTCGCTTCTGAACAACTCCGCCAACTCCGGAGGTAGACGAAGCGCCGCTTCCTCCTCTGCGTGGCTGTCGTCAGACTCAGCATCAGTTCCATTTCCAATTATTCCGCTCTTTCTCAGTTGTCTTTATAGCCTAAGTTGTTAGTGGTAATGTTTACATTTTAAATTGTCAGTGGTACAGGTGCAGCAGATGCTGGTACACAAGCCTAGAGCGCCCTCTAACCAACACCTGAAATATTTTAATATATAAGTCACACCTGAGGATACGTCACACCCCGAGCCAGACGATGGAAAAAAGTGCCACTTATAGTCCAGAAAATACGGTAATATTGCTATTGCTTTAGATATTTTCTTTTCAATGTTATTTATATGTGACTTCCAATTTAGTTTATTATCAATAATTATTCCTATAAATCCTACCGACGCCGTGAGTTTGCATCTTGTTTTAGTTTTGTTGGTTTGTTCATTCAACACCAGCTGCAGGACGATTATCTGCTGCAGGTTTAAAGCAGCCGCTGTTATTTTCCATAAATAAAAGAATGAGTTGGAAGTCTAGCTCAGACTGAAGAGCCTCTCTCAGGTCACGCTCTGTTAACCTGGGGGCCCCGGGGAGCCACCACAGACCAGACTCAGACCCATTTCTCACTCCAGTTCCTCTGCTTAACCTCGGGCTCCAGGTCCTGTCCCGGTCCCGGTCCTGAGTCCGAGAGCCAGACCTGGATCAGAGCCACAGGAAGAGAGCTGCTCCGTGTCCAAAGGAACGACCACAGAACGCAGTCGATAACAAAAATGTGTCAGCTGGGATTACAGACCACTGCAGAACAATTAAAAAGCTACATAATTAAAAAAACGCTAGGTCTTGCTCTAAGGCCATTATTGATAGAAGAGCAGAGTTTATTTCTGTAAATCTCTTTAACACAAGGTCAGACCACAAGAGAATTTAAAGGTAATTACTGTTTACACAAATGTTTATCTGACTTTAGAACAACTGACTTTAATCAACACAAAGGAGGAGGCTCCATCTTGGTGTATTTTTGGATGACTTTTCAGATTTCAGGATTTTTTTTAAAAATCCTCTTAAAAACACCTTTACCCCTAAAGCCCTCGTTGCATGGGATAAGCATTTACCCCTGGACCTCTGTAATTCGTGAATTACCCCAGACGTCAGTGTTTTTAGTCGGGCGTTCACACGAAACAAACGATGTCTGTAATTTACTCGATTTTACAAACTTTATTCCAGATAAGACGTACTGAAAATCACACAGATTTATAATAAAAAATCCCCAATTTCATTTATGTTTCCAGCTCTACTTAATCCTAAACTATCTTTTGTTGATTTCCTGTCCTGACAAAAAAACAAACTTTACCTCAGGCCAAGACGCAGCTCATCCATTATCTGTGGACATTTCTCTCTTTATTCATCCATTCACTGTGATTCATCTCTGGGTCTAACTTTAGCACTGAAAGCGTCCAAAACAGCGCCGTGTTGCTCCAAAAACTTAGTCTAACGTTGCCATGACGACGGGAGGTGTGTTTCCGGGTTACGCCTTCACCGTAGTTTGTTTACTCTTTTTTTCTTTTTTTTTACTTTTTACTCTGAGAAAAAAGTAATCGTTTCAGAGTAAAACCAAAAGAGACGTCTTATTATTGAGTTTAAATCCAGAGGTAAAAGGTTAAAGACACGTTTTGGATCACTGTTACAAACTTTAGGAAACAATCTGTCGACAAAATCAGCCTGAATCACAGACCTGGGGGATTCTCACAGGACTGGTTTCATCAGAGGACCTCTGTGCTGCTGAAATATGGTAATATTCGGGACAATTTTTACAGACATTTTTACAAACATTTATTTATTTATTTATTTAATAGGGACAGTGCATATTAATGAACATCTATTCAGTCAGTGACAGATGTAAACCTGCTGGATTATAGCAACAATGCTAATTTGCGTCCATAATCCCGAGGCAGGTAACACAAAAACAGGACAAGACAACGGAGAAGACAACAGATCACAATAAGAGCACATCACAACAGGACTTTATCAAGAAGTTAAAAGTCAGTGGTTACAGGACGGGTTTGCTTTAAACCACTGCTTGAGCTGAGTTTTGAAAGTAGATAAAGTTGGACTTCCCTTGTGGAGAGTGGAAGACTGTTCCAGATGTTGCTGGCCTTTACAGAGGAGCGTTTTGTCCAAAGGCTGTTCCTCTGTGTGGGACCTCACAGTCTCCTCTGGGTCCTGGTCCTGAGACCACTGTGACCCCTTTTTTTAAAAAGTCAGACCTGGGAGGTGGGGCAGGTCCATGTAACACACTGTACATCAAACAAGCAAATTTAAAATTTTTAAAGTTCTCGAAGCTCAACAACTTTTACTTTTTCAAAATATTACAAACATGGAATGACACTGGTTTTCTATCAAAGACCTTAAGTGATTTTTTGTAGACTGATTCTATGATTTTGCAGTATTTACACCTCCCAGGGACCAACATGTGATACAATATTCAATGTGTGACAGAATCATTGAATGCAAAAACATTCTAGCAGCACCAAGTGTTATGAAAGGTCGTATTTGTTTAAAATTATTCAAATTGAATTTCACCGTGTTAGATATTCTTTTAATGTGGCTCTTAAAACATGGATGATTCACACAGGATAAAAATCACAGACGACATCGACGATGATTACAAATCACTGGAGGTCCCTGGGTAAAACTGATCCTGTGTAAATAGGGCCTTAGACGTTTTTTTTGCCATTGACTCCCATTAAAACAACATTTTTATTATAAAAATGGTAAATGGTCACATTTATACAGCGCTTTTCTACCTTCATGGGTACTCAAAGCACTTTACATCAAGGAACCATTCACCCATTCACACTCACATTCATACACCGCTGTGCGCAGACACTGGAGGCAAGGTGGGTTAAGTGTCTTGCCCAAGGACACAACGACAGTATGCAACGGTGGGAGCGGGGTTTGAACCTTCTGGTTAGTGGACAAGCGGCTCTACCAACTGAGCTACTGCCGCTCCTAATATATCATACACTGTCACTGCAATATAATTTCACATTTTTATCAAGTATTTCATGGATTCATAAAGTGAGGGATTGGAATTTTAGTTTTTATTGTTTTTCACTAGGTGGCGCCATTTCCCCCATATATGGTAGACAGAGGTATAAATGTGGAGATGGCCACATTAGTGTTTGTATAAATGATCAAGCCTACAAGGAAAATAAAAACATTTTTTGAACTAAAATGATTTGGTTGTGTTTTTGTCATAAATTGGTGTGAAAGTGTTTGTGGAGAAATGAGTTTGTTTGTGTTTGCGTGAGCACAAATCCAAAATGTAGTTCTTACAGTAGAAGCAGAAAAAGTGCCCTGTGCTGGATGTGGATGCACCACAGAAACTGGAATTTAAGGCTTACATTTCATAAACAGAATGAAATTTTGCTGTGTGTGATGAGAACTGAAGTTAATCATTGTAACCATGAAAAATTATTTGACTATTAGATAATTTTTCTTTATTGGTGCATTTGAAAAGCTGCTAAATGATCAGTGTAATGTGTCGTGATGAGTAAGTTGTACAGTTATTCTCTGGATTCTCCACTCAGCAGGCTGTGGAATGATAAAAATTGTGCAAAAAATACTTTCATTTGAATGTTGTGATGGATTCTGCTGAGGTTAAGTCGTGTCTCGCCTACAACTCAGGAAACTTTCACACTTCACTCGACCGTGGTTCAGAACAAACAGCTGCTCTTTGGTTCAGGAAAAAAAAAAGAGATGGTCTTGGTCTAGTTCCAAAGTTCATAATATTTAGAGATAGTTCAGACTTTTAGAGAAAATCCAGGAAGTGACGCACGTTTAAACAGGAAAAGAACAAACAAAAATGTGAAAGACAAACCAGATCATGGATGGATTCTGCGCCACAGCTGCTGCTCCTGTTTCCTCATGGGTGTCATTAGTCTTTCAAAACTTGTCTTTAATGGTTCACTAGAGTTTTATTCTGTTTGTGTTAATGTTATATTAATAGTTTTTAGGGCTGTAGTCCACCAAAGAAGTTGTTAGTCGACTGAAGTTATGCCCAGTGGAGCAATTATTCACCCAATATCACCCAAAGGACCAGAGAGTTACACAAACAAGAAGTGTTGTAGCCGAGAGTCGAGACCAAAGGAAGAAGGAAAAATAATAATAAAAAAAAGGTTCAAATACAAAAATGATTATTTTAATGATTTAATGCAACAGACTCCACAGAGACAGATCTGTTTCTGGTTCTTCTAACGCTGAAAACTAATTTCTCCAAAATAATGAAGAATAGCTTTTTCTCTGAGACCAAGACTGTGAAAAATTGTCTAAACAAAGCGCTACAACAATACAAACAAGTGACTTCACATTAAAGCTGCACTGCCTGATTTTGTGACTGTAGAGTTGAATGATGCACTCCCCTTTCCTTCGCTCTGTCCCAGTCTCACACAAACCTGGAGTCTGTCCACAGCCAGGAGCTGTCACAATAACACAGCACACATCTGGAGTCTGCTTTTCATTCTGTAAAATACTGTCAATAAGCTATAAATCTTGAAATAAAACAACAGCTCCTTCACATTATTCCTGATAGATTCTAGTTGTGGATAGATAAAGGATGTATCGACCAATCAGAGCGCTCCTGTCCTATGAAAGCGTGTGATTGGTTAAACTGTTCCTCCCCTCGCTCTAAAACAAAAACCTTTATAACACAGCCCACAGGTGACCTCAAAGTCTCAGTTTTTCTCAGATGACTTCTGTTCTGCTGCACTAATAACTAAATAATTATCTTTACCAAAATACAAGGAAAAAGAAATCAGGTAGTGCAGCTTTAATGAGGTGATACAATATTAACAGATGTCTGTGAAATATATTGCTATCTTAAAATCATCTATGCTATCTTGAATAAAATGTAAAATAAAAGTTATAAATTGGATGTTTTTTTATGCAACAAATTGAGCGACACCTCCCTGACGTCGACTGTCAGCCCTAACAAACTCTAAAGCTCTGCCTCAGTTTGATTCTTATAAAACAGCAACATTTCTCCACATTAACCTGCGTTTATGAGCTGTTGTTAATGAAGGTAACGACGGCTTGGACCAAGTCTGGACCTTGGTGTGGACTTTCAGGTGACTGTCCCTCCTGAGCGTCCGCTGCCCCAGGCCCAAAGAAGCTGAGACTCCTAATGGAACTATTACAAAAAAAAGAAAAAACCAAAGTGAAACGTCGGCTGCTGTTACATCTCGCAGTAAAAGGCGTTTTCCTCTGAGATCTGACCCAACCTTAACCTCCATTACTCACCAAAACCACCAATTATAATAAAACTACATTAAATCATTCACAGATCCCACTGGGGCCCCGGGCTCTTACTCAGTTAGACCCAAAGTCCCCAGTCTTTGAGCCAGTTCCCCCCCTAGACCAGACCAGGACAGGTTTGTAATAAGGTTTTTTCTTGAAGGCTGGAGGCTGAGCAGCAGGGGGGGCTGTGGAGCGCGGCGGCAGGACTTCTGTCTGTGCTCCTCCTGCGGCGAAGTCAGCCTCCTCCTCCAAACCTCACTGTTGTATCGATGCAGAGCTCTGAGGAATGGTATCAGGAGCATGGGAGTGAAGGACCAGAGGCGGAGCACTCAGGTCCTAGACTCGGACTTGACACAGACTCAGGACCGATGACTTAGGACTTGGCTTGAACTCGTGACTCAACTGGAGGTGCACGCTAAAGACTTGGACCCAGACTTGCACTGTTAGAGTAACTCAACTCAGACTTGACTCGGACTATTTCTATGTCACTTGGATTCGAACACTAACCCTGAATTCACACTGAAAACGTCTCGAGAGCATCGTAGCAGCAGATCGTTTTACGCTCAAGCGGCTCTCCCCCTGAGTTTTACAGACGACTCACTGCCTGAACAGAAAGTTGTCTTTACAGAGCCCTGCAGCTTCTACTTCTGCAGGCTGTTTTTGTAAAACGGCTGCTTGGCTTTGCAAATGCAATACATTTCTCCCCCTCAAGAATCAACTTCTCTACCGGAAGTTTATTTTGACACTTAGTGCATGTTTCCTGTGTTTCCCGGCTGTAGCTCTGCAGGTCGTTGCATAGACGCTCGAAAAATAGAACTCCAACCTAATGTGAGCGTAGCGTCGCGGTGAGTCGTTCATAAGACGTCCCCGGTGTGAATGGTCAGTGATTAAAACAGAAAGCAGCTCACTCGCGCCTGCTGCTGTTGCTTTGGCGTGAACTGGGGGAAAGGACTCAACTCCAACACAGCAAAGGGCTAGCATTAAAAGTGTTTTGTACAGAATTTGTACCGGTTTAGACCTGGTTTAGTCCTGGTTCAGTCAAGTTTTAGGCTTATTTTAGTCCTTTAAAGCGGAACTTTTTTCATTTCTTTGCTGTTTTTGCTTCATTTTCAGTATGAAGCGTGTAAGGATTTGTTCATTTTGGGTGAAAGCATCAAAGAGGACGATGATTCAGAAGTGTAATCAAGTCAGAAGTTTATTCAGTAAAAACACAGGTAAGGTTACAGTCAGCAGAATGAGCACGCTCCTAGAGGGAGGAGTGTTCTATGTTTTTATACTATGTATGACGATGTATGACGATCTCTGCATAGCATTATCTTCTTGGCTTCGAGTAACTTTTTTGTGCATAGGGCAGGGCCACAAAAAGTTCTCAGTTTCTGCAGAGTCTTCCCACCATCGACAGGAGCCCCCCCTGCAACCTTGGGTCTGATAACTTTGTAGCAAGCTCATTATTTGTGCCATATTTGGAATGCACCTAAGAGTAGAGTGACCTTAGAGTGAAAGAAGAAAAACATCACATAAAATCAAAGTATTATTATTACTAATGTTGAAGCGTTATTAACCTTAGCAGTAGTACATCAAAATATAAGTTTAATGGTAATACGCAAAGCTATATGTAGAAATATTCAATAAGCGCCCCCTATATTTGGGAGCAAAGCACTGTCGGACTCACAGCTGACTCCTGTGTGACTCCTCGTATACATACAAAGTTTTTTCTACCGTTTGTCCGCTCTTCCATGAAAAAAATCAAGAACAAAATCCATCTGTAGCTTGTGGTTTGGCTTGATGTGCCCCAAGTGTCATTTCAACCCAGAGACAGCAGGGGGAGCTGAAGCACGATTTATTCACCCCACAACAATTTAACCATCGCACAGACTCACAGTTTAATTACGGTAAAAACGTTACCGAGGTGATATTATGAAAGCCAGACATTACTGCCACACGACTGAAGGAAAATTATTAAAAACATAGAAAGTGGAAGAATGGGATGTGGTCAGGGCTGGAAGAACACGTGCTCAGTTTGTCCCCTGTGGCTCGGCTCTGCTCCACATTTTACTGATCGTTCATCTTCCTGTGGATTTAGAAGGGTCTCTGAACCCACTGTAACCCGATCAGCCTCGCTTCATTAGGCTCAGTCTGTTAACGCCTCTCTTACCTTCAGCTCTGACCCAACACAGGCCGCTCGTCTTTAAATGAACAGCACAATTGTGTCTTAAACTAAGAGCAAATTGTAAAAGGTGAAAAAAACACGGCCGCTCTGTTGGCTCTGGGTCTTGTCAACAATAAATCAGTGGCTACGTTTGGACGACATATAAATCTGACTCTTTACCCATGTGTGACCCATGTCTACGGCGGCCCCCTAGGTACAAAATAAATTTACATTTAAAAACCAAACACTTTTAAATACGGCACACAAATGTAAATAAAGTTCCTAACAAAAAGGGAACGTCCTAATGTTTTTGTTTTACGTAAATTTGTATTTGTATTTCATGAATTTTTTGTTTTTGTATTTCATGAATTTGTATTTATTTTGTAAATTTATAATTTAACTTTTTGAATTTGTATTTGTGAATTTTTTATTTTTTGAATTTGTATTTGTGGATTTTTTTATATTTGTGTTTCATGAATTTGTGCTATATGAATAAGTATTTCATAGTTTTGTGTTTCATAAATTTGTATGTGTTTTATGAATTTGTCATTTTACTATTTGAATTTGAATTTGTGAATTTGATTTTGTGTTACATGAATTTGTAATTGCATTGTGTGAATTTGTGCTTGTGTTTTTGTGAATATATATTTTATGAATTTATACTTGTGTTTCATAAATTTTTATTTGTGTTTTGTGAATTTGTCATTTTACTTTTTGAATTTGTATTTGTGAATTTGTTTTTGTGTTATGTGAATTTGTAATTGCATTGTGTGAATTTGTGCTTGTGTTTTTGTGAATATGTATTTCATGAATTTATATTTGTGTTTCATGATTTTGTAAAAGTATTTAGTTTTTTAACTGTAAATTTGTTTTGCACCTAGGGGCCACCATAGATCTTCTCATGCCACTGTTTACAACACAGATCATACTTTTTTTTTTTTCAAATCGGACCAATACGAATTTTCATGTTTCAAGTCAGATACAGCTCTGATCTTTTACAACGCAACGCAGCAGAATTTCTTAGAGAATTTGACTTTTAGCTCTCATATTAAATTAAATGTCTGCTGTGGTCTTTTCTCCTGACGTTAAACTCCTCTCGGGGCCCGCTCGGTGATACGATGAACTAAAGGAGAAGAAGAGAACTGGGTCTAAACACATTAAAGATAATTAGTGCTGTTGATTTGTCCAAGGTTAATGAAGTTGGACGAGTCACAGCCTGAGACGTTTGTATGGAACGACTTTTAGCACAGATTAGTGCAACAAAGTACAACAAAAAAGGAAAACGATCCATCGACCTGTGTCAAACATTTAGCAAACAGCCACAGCCACAAATCGCACTGGTCTCAAGCCTGGATAAATGTCAGGAAGGGCATCTGATGTAAAGGTAAGGTATATTTATTTGTCTCCCAGAAATTTAGAAAAGAGCAGTGCTGCAATACAGTACATACAATACAGTTATAAACACATGAAATAACTTACATCAGTGGTTCCCAAAGTGGGGTCTGGGGCCCCCTGGGGGTCCACAAAAGTACTGCAGGGGGCCCTCCCAAAGGCTGTCTATTTTAAGTACATAAAAAGATATTGAATTTGAAATTCATTACAGTTATATACTTATTTAAAAAGGTTACTTTAAAACAATTTTTAACCAAAACTGTGTTGGTTTTTGTGTTTTTTGTAATGTTTTTATAGAAATATATGGAGAAAAAAACATGTCAATCTTTTGAATAGAGGGAAGTTGTAAAGTTGGGGGTCCGTGTGAGATTTGTGAAAAGTTAAGGGGGCCCCGTCTCTCCTGAGTTTGGGAATAGCTGACTTACATAATAAAACATACATACATTAGTATCAGTGCGCAGAATCTCAAACATACTGCAAATACATCCATATTTATGAACATTCCTGTCCACAAATGAACACAAACAAACAAACTGAGCCTCAGTTTTTTTGTGCTCGCTGTTCATTAAGCAGAGGGATGAACGAGTGTTTAAACACAAATGCAGTTTAAGATGCAGAAATCCTTACCATTAAATGTTAGATAAGACATCCTTACAGCCGGCCACACTAACTCACGAAACAGACTTTACTTTTCTTAAGAAGTGAGTCCGGTCCCTTCACTTGAGTTTTGTTTCTATGGCGGAACAATCACAAACCAATCAGAGAAACGAAAAGTGAAACGTAAGCAGTGCACCGCTGACAACAAACATGGTGGATTCTGTGGTGCCAGTTTTTCAATGAAACCCCAGAATCCTGTGCACTGTGAGCAGCTCTGTCCTTATTTGTGAACGGGGACAGCAGCAGAAGCCAGTTGTACAAAGACTTGTGAAAGAAAAAGTGGGTTTGTTTGAATGTGGTGGACGTCAGAGGGACTTTACTGTTGTTAAAATGGAAACAGGACGAAGACAAAAATCCCACAGCAACGAGGACTTCAGCAGAACCAACAGGTGACGAAGGAAAGACCTAAATGCCGTTAATCAGAGAGAAGTTATTACATTAGCTTGGTATTAGCCAGTGCTACCTTGGTTAGCTTCCATATTTGTAAGAGCTGCAGATAAACGACTGTGATAGATCAGCTCCAAATCGACCAGAGAGGCTTAGGTCTAGTTCTTTTCCCTCTTTAACACTCTCTGATGTGTCCAGATGTGTCCAGATGTGTCACAAACCCTGACATGTGAGAATAAGGGTCTATGGTTTCATCTGCGCCCTGTGATCTAACACCTGAGACTTTCACAGCTGCTCCAGTCTTCAGAGGCCCGCGGAGCTGTGAGGTTCCTCGCCTCGATGTCTCCTTCACTGTGACCTGCGCGTGACCTCTGTGGACTTAACTTATTTAACACTAACTTAAAATATCTATAAAAAATATATAGATATAATGCAGACAAGGACAAAATCTGTATAAATGGTTCAGTTTGTGGAGCAGGGGGTGAATAAACAGAGCAACTACAGCATTTTTTAGCTTTTTTTCTTTTCCTTAAAGGTCCCCTCTTTTGCTAAACTACACCGTTCCTCTCTTTAACCCTGTTCTAATGTTGTCTCCTCCTCAGAAACAGCCCTGCAGTAGTATTCTGTTTGAGTAATCCTGTATGCTGAGGCGCTGCCTTTCTCCAGAGCTGAAAACGCTCGGTCTCACAGCTCTACGTAGACACATGAAACCAGGAAGTGCTCCTGACCCAGGCACCGTCACCCATAGATGTATAGTAAGATCTGGATGTCCCCTGATACCAAATTGACTAGTGGCCGCTCTGAGGTACTGCAGCGGGAAAAGGTTCTTCCTGTAGAGCAGTGGTTCCCAAAGTGGGGTCCGGGGCCCCCTGGGGGTCCGCGAAGGTACTACAGGGGGGCCCCAATTAGTTTCAATTTGAATTTATTATAATTTTTTTATGATTATTATTTCAGACACATGGTTTTGGTTCATAAAAACAAATAAAACATGAAAAAATATAAAAAGTCAATGAAAATATTACTATTAAGTACCATAAAAAAACATTTGAAACTAATTACAGTTGTATACTTGTTTAAAATATTACTTTAAAACAACTTTTAGTCAATAATCAGTGTTTTTGTAATGTTTTCTATAAAAAAAAATAAAAAAAAACATGGATAAAAATATAGCAGAGTCTTTTGAACAGAGGGAAGTTTTATCGTTGGGGGTCCGCGAGGGATTTTCGGAAATTTAAGGGGGCCATGACAGTCTTGACTTTGGGAATGGCTGCTGTAGAGTGTAAGGTTAAAAGTTCATCAGACAGAGCACCTGCAGCTGAGTAAAAGGCTGGATTTTGCGGCGTTTATTCTTTGTTTTGTAAGGATTTGTTCATTTTGGGTGAAAGCATCAAAGAGGACGATGATTCAGAAGTGTAATCAAGTCAGAAGTTTATTCAGTAAAAACACAGTGAGGTTACAGTCAGCAGAGTGAGCACGCTCCTAGAGGGAGGAGTGTTCTAAGTTTTTATACTATGTATGACGATGTATGACGATCTCTGCAGAGCATTATCTTCTTGGCTTCGAGTAACTTTTTGTGCATAGGGCAGGGCCACAAAAAGTTCTCAGTTTCTGCAGCGTCTTCCCACCATCGACAGGAGCCCCCCCTGCAACCTTGGGTCTGAGAACTCTCCCCCCACCTCCTCCTCCTCTCCTCCCCTCTCTCCTCTCCTCTCCTCCTCCTCCTCTCCTCTCCTCTCCTCCTCTCCCCCCACCACCACCTCCTCCTCCTCCTCTCTCCACCTCCTCCCCTCCCCCCACCTCCTCCTCGCCCCCTCTCCTCGTCCCCTCCCCCTCTCCTCCTCCTCTCTCCATCTCCTCCTCTCCCCCCAACTCCTCCTCGCCCCCTCTTCTCGTCCCCTCCCCCTCTCCTCCTCCTCTCCCCACCCCCCCCACATCCTCCTCCCCTCCCCCTCTCCTCCTCCTCGCCCCCTCTCCTCGTCCCCTCCCCCTCTCCTCCCCTCTCTCCCCCACCTCCTCCCCTCCCCCTCTCCTCCTCCTCTCCCCCACCACCTCCTCCTCTCCCCACTCTCCTCCCCTCTCTCCCCACCCCCCCACCTCCTCCTCCCCTCCCCTCCTCCTCTCCCCACTCTCCTCTCCTCCTCCTCTCCCCCCTCTCCTCTCCTCCCCCACCTCCCCCTCTCCTCCTCCACCCCCCCACCTCCTCCTCTCTCCTCCCCCTCTCCTCCTCCACCCCCCCCACCTCTTCCTCTCTCCTCCCCCCCACCTCCTCCTCTCCACCTCTTCCTCCTCTCCTCCACCTCACCCCCCCCACCTCCCCCCCTCTCTCCTCTCCTCTCTCCTCCACCCCCCCCACCTCCCCCACCTCCTCCTCCTCTCTCTGCTGTGTGTTATTCCTGTGTAGAAGTCAGTGACCTGTGTGAAACTTTATGTTTATGTTGCTGAGTGTTTTCAGATGAAGCGTCAGAAATGGCTTCATCCATCTCTGTGTGATTTGTTTTTCTTGCTCAGTTTTGTCCCGGTTCCGCGCGCTCTCGTCTCGTTTCTGGGATGAGATTATTTGAGAAGCAGTGACCTTTCACACTGCACAGTAATTAAAGTCTAAACTCGAGGTCTGACCCTGGCTCAGCGCAGACTCCTGCAGCTGTGATGATAATACGCTCGTTTCTCTCCTAACACCAAAAATCAAACGAGCACTGAGCTTAAGAAGAATTTGTTTGCATTCAAAGACTTCAACACAGTTTTTCTGATTTAAATTCATGCAGGAAAGGTTTGGGATGTACTGTTTGGTGAATGGTCAGAGTCTGGTCTCAAACCCACAATTATAAAAGAAATCCAACAGGAGCAAAAAAATCCAGTTCTACTGTATTTCCCATTAAATAACATTGACTGTAGGTCAGCCATTTTAGGAGTTTCATTCTCTTTTTTTAATGGCACATAAAGCAAACATGCATCAAAATCAGAAAAATCACGTTTTGTTTATAAATGTGTGGGAATTATGTGAAAAATTGACATTTAGAAGGTTAAAAGTATAAAAATAACTTGCTCTCTGAGATGAGGAAAGAGGTTAATGATCAAAAAACAACAACAAAAAAGTTTAAAAATGTCTTTTATTTGAGTCGTGGCTTGTCATTTTAGGGTGAGGGTGGGTTAAGAACAAATAAAGACTTTATTATCAAAAGTGGTTTGTAGAAAGGTGGGAAAAACACAAAATATCAACAATATCATTCCAGAGCTTTCCCTGAGAGATGGATTCAGCCGAGTTCCACGCAGCTGGGTACAGAGCTCAGGGCCCAGCTCCACACAGACACAGGCTGTTCCTGAAACAGCTCCCTGCTCCCTCACCACCCACTTCCACTCGGTTTGAGCGACTTCACAGAGAGAGAAGTGGAAGTGAGCAGGGCAAGGGAGCAGGGATTGGTTTAGGAAAGGGCCACAGAGCAAACAGGAACAAGAAGACAGAGGCTGTGTCCGAACGTCCTCCCTAATCCCTCTATAGTGCACTTTGTAGTGGTCACGCCATTCTGTAGTGGTGTCCGAAAGTCTAATGGATGAAAAATAGTGCACTCAAAATTTCCCACAATGCATTTTAAAAAGTAGTGGACAGCGATGGTCACTAGAGGTCAGTATAGACCAGAATGCTTTGTGAGTTTCGGAGGAGAACAGCTTCAAACTGTACACAACACGTCTGAATGAAACCAGTTAGAAACGCATTTTTTTACTTCTATCACGTCGTAATCAGAAATAAAAAGCTCTTAAATAAACCGCTGCAGTGTAAAATTGCTAACGTTAGCTTAGCCAGCGTTCAGCCTCCCCACGTAAGGCACAGAGCTGCAATAATCCACTCTGTTTTATTCATTATAGCGATAATTCATGTTAAATATCACACGTATGACAGTTATTTATCTATAAATACTAAAACATCTGAGTCTGGTCGGGCTTTATCACAGAAGAACATTATCAGCGGAGTTTCGCCGAACTTTTTTTACATAGACGTCAGAGTCACATGATCACCGGTGAGGGAAAAATAGTGAGTGAGTCCGAATCATTCACAAAATGAGTGCACTACAGTCCGCTGTATAGAGCTGGACTGTACAGTGATTGAGGGGTTAGGGGCTAGGGACGATGTTCGGACACAGCCAGAGAAACACAAGACACAGAAACCTTCAAGAGTTCATGTGACACAGAGCTGTCTTAAACTCATTAAAGGAGAAATATTCAGCTTTTGTTCATCTTTTTAAACCAGTCTTGGTCACCTCTAGAACAGCAGCAGGTTTTACAGCCTTCTCACTAAAAGAAAACATTTCCAATGATTTCTTTACTACTGCCATAAAAAAACAGCCGTATTTTTATCTCATTTTACTACAAAATGAAATCTGTCTGTGAGGAATCAGTGGAAACAGAGCTGTACACCAGGGGGCAGCACTGGGGCCCGGGAGGTTTCATCACATTTGGGTTTACAATATTCAGAATCAACAAGAGCAGCACATGACTCTGTTATAGAATACAGTTTTTACCTTAAATTTTAATTACATTTATGAAATTATTACACACTGTAAGAGCAGAATATAAACCTTATGTTTGAATGTGTCTTTAAAAGAATCAAGACTGTTATTAAAAAAGATGTAAAATTAAAATAAACATGAATTTTATTTGAACTATACTGTAGCACTTTCTTGCAATAAACCTCTGTAAAAAATCTCTAGCTGTGATATTACAGATTAATGCATGAGCTTACTTCAAATCTCTGGGGCCCATTCTTAAAACATGCACTGGGGCCCTTCATTACCAAGTTACGCCATTGAGTACACCGTTTTCTTTTGTTTTTTTTTGGATAAATGACTGAGAGCAGAGTGGATGTCGAGGGCTTGTTGATTGGTCAGTGCTTCCTGGAGCGTTCTGAGGCCTCAGAAACTCAGCGCCAGTGAATACAGGACTGCTCAGACAGGCGTGAATGAAACAAAACACAACTCCAGGTCGTGTTTTTGATGAGGGAACATTATAACATGGAAGAAAGATCCAAAATACGTCAATTTTGTAGAATATAGCCCCTTTAACGCCTCGATGGAGATTAATTCCTAGCAAAATTAATCAGATTATGACCCTGAGCACCAACTACAAGAAAGAAAACCAACTTTAATTTACCATAAATTACGTTTTTTCTCTTAAAGTCTTAATTTTGCCACAGCCCCACACACATTACATCTGAGACACCAAATCGTATTTTCCTCTCAAAGCCGAATGAGGTGAGCTCCTGGACTTTTCCCCTCTTTTCTGTTTTTTTTTTTCTTCCTCTCCGTCTGATGAAGCACTGGCCTCCGAACGTGCAGCCGGATGGAAACCCGGCTCGGGATGTACCTCGCTAAAATTGGTCCCTGAAAAACTCATCGAAGAAAGAGAGAGTGTGTCGGCGCCGGATCCAAGGCCGCGGCGGTAATAGGAATGTCTGAGGGCCCCGCGGTGATCAATGAGGAGCCGCACAAACAACACGGCGCATGATTCATGTATTCATGTTTCTGACTCCATCTGAATGGCAGACTGGATTTGAGCGGGACTGAATGGAGATTGATGGAAAAGGAACAGAAACGGTCTTTTGCGAAATGGATGCAGTTAATTGAGATCCAACATCTGCCGCGTTAAAAAGCCACACAGGAGAAATCCAACGTCAGCGTCTGAAATTACACAGAAGAAGAAGATTGGGCGGCATGGTTTTTGACTTTGATTGAATAAATGTTGGATTCTACAAATACAAAAGTTCTCCAGACACATTTTCCACTGAGAACTTCACTGACAGCGTACGGAGCGAGGCAGGACAGGTTTATCCTCGACCAAAGGGTAAGGCAGACTTTACTGTCCCTGCTTCAGTGCCGCTGGGGTTAAACCTTCCAGGAATTGAACCTGAGACCTTCCAAAAGCAGACTCTGTAAAGTGCAAAAATAATGTCTTTATTAGAGCTCACGCAAAAGAGCACCAGGAGACCAGAGGACGAAGACCAGGAGACCAGAGGACGAGGACCAGAGGACGAGGACCAGGAGACCAGAGGACGAAGACCAGAGGACGAGGACCAGGAGACCAGAGGACGAAGACCAGAGGACGAGGACCAGGAGACCAGAGGACGAAGACCAGAGGACGAGGACCAGGAGACCAGAGGACGAAGACCAGAGGACAAGGACCAGGAGACCAGAGGACGAAGACCAGAGGACGAGGACCAGGAGACCAGAGGACGAAGACCAGAGGACAAGGACCAGGAGACCAGAGGACGAAGACCAGAGGACGAGGACCAGGAGACCAGAGGACGAAGACCAGAGGACAAGGACCAGGAGACCAGAGGACGAAGACCAGAGGACGAGGACCAGGAGACCAGAGGACGAAGACCAGAGGACAAGGACCAGGAGACCAGAGGACGAAGACCAGAGGACAAGGACCAGGAGACCAGAGGACGAAGACCAGAGGACAAGGACCAGGAGACCAGAGGACGAAGACCAGAGGACGAGGACCAGGAGACCAGAGGACGAAGACCAGAGGACAAGGACCAGGAGACCAGAGGACGAAGACCAGAGGACAAGGACCAGGAGACCAGAGGACGAAGACCAGAGGACGAGGACCAGGAGACCAGAGGACGAAGACCACAGGACGAGGACCAGGAGACCAGAGGACGAGGACCAGGAAACCAGAGGACAAACCCAGGAAAGAGACACAAACACAGAAGGGAGGGGGACAGAGGAAAAACACAGGAGCTGTGTCCCAGTTCAAGGCTGCAGCCTTCGAAGGCGACTCCTTCTCGTGGCCTTCGTGGACTGCAAAGGCTGAGCTGAAATGGGACGGTCCCGTCCACGGAGCGTACGTCAACAGCTGTTCCTCTCATGTTTGTGCCACTGTCGCCTAGCAACCAGGACCGCAGCTGGCCGCTGATTCTCTTCATTCATTGGTCACATGAGCAGAAATGGAGCCAGAAATTAGTTATTTTATTTTTTATTGTGTTTAATTTACTCCTGGAGGAGTCTGAGCAGCTCTCTGCCATCTTCGAACGTCAGACAAGCAGCGCGCAGTGAATCATGGGATACGTTGGGCCGCGAAGGATCCACCCGATGCAGCCTTCGTTCAGCGGGAAAGGAAGGCTGCATTCGTGAGCTGCATTTGAAGTCGCCTTTGAATTGGGACAGCCCTGTCCCACCGACTGTGACGTAATCAGCCTCAAATGTAGCCGACGAAGGCTGCGGCCGCTGGGACACAGCTATGGAGAACATAGAAACTGCTGCAGACCATGACAGTGACAATGCTAACCACCATGAAGGGGTTCGAAATGTTCCTAAAAAGTGTACCATACTAATTTTGGGAACTGCTGGAAAGAGGTGACAACTCAAATTCAACACGAGCTGGAACTGCCAAGTGACGAATGCACCACACTGTAAAGTGCTGTATAAGACTGATGCATTGTTATCGTTGCTAATCGTGCTAAAGTGAATGTTCAGCCTGGAAGACTCCTCCCCAGCTCATTCACCAACACCTGCCCAGCCTATCATCGCTCAGCAAACTTAAACAGGGCTCGCTGCTTCAGCTCCTGCACCCTCCTCCAGCTCAGCTCCTCCTCAGCAGTGACACATTCATCCCTGCGCCTGAAGCTCCTCCTCCTCTCCACCTCCTGCAGTGTCCAGGCTCCAGGGGGAAGATTTTATTTTCTACCCTGCTCTGCTCCTTCAACGCATCGCTTAACGTCTCTCCTGCTGGGGTCAAAGCGCCAAAGTTAATTCAATAAATTAAATTCTAATGCATACATTGTCTCTGTCAGAGCCTCTGCAGGGTGAAGCTGCATTTGCCCCGGGGCAGACTGATAGAGCTGTGGCTGCCATTCTGCACCAACAGCCAATCACACAATCACACAATCACACAGTCACACTAACACATTCATTCACCAGAGCGACAGACGCTAGAGGAAAGGTGGATGCGGAGTCTTACCCATGGACACAACGGCAGAATGCAATTCTGGTAACGGGGATTGAGCCCCCAACCTTCAGGTTAGTGGGCAAACAGCTTTACCTACTGAGCTACTTCTGCCCTAGCCTGTTCTAACCCTAAACTATTTTCCTCTTCTGTATAAAAAAGTGAGTCTGGTACCTCTTTGGTAACATTTCCTTTCTGAGGCGGAACAATCACAGGCGGAGTAACCAATCAGAGAAACGAAGGGAGGGACGTAAGCAGCGCTGACCCAAACAAACATGGACTACTGCCATTTTTTTTTCATAAAACAACAGAATACGCCGTATTATGAGCAGTTCTGTATTTATTTCTGAATGGAGAGGTGCAGAAGCCAGTTTTACAAAGACTTGTTAAAAAAAAGTCGCTCTTCTTATGCATTTGTTACATCGCATGTCAACGAGACTTAACTGTTGTTAAAATGGCAGCAAGATGGAAAAAAAAAAACCCCCACAGGGGACTGGATAATAACGCAGACTTCAGCAGAACCAACAGGTGACAAAGAAAAACACTAAATGCAGTTAATCAGGTCAAAGAGGTTATTAAATTAGCTCAGAAGCCAGTGCTACCTTAGTTAGCTCTTCAGCTTTCATAAGACGCGCTGCAGATAAACGTCTGTGATTGGCCAGTTCCAAACTGAACCTGGAGAAATGTTCCGCTCTGAGAGGAGAACCAGACTGTCCTGTTTGTGAAAAGCTCGGCAGGCGACTTCTGCCCCATACCAAACCTCTAAAAAAACTGTTTAACATCACATTCTGCTATTTATGGCACTGTGCAGAAAACTATGACAGGATTTTAGAAAAGGTGTTTCACTGTACACAATTACACAAAATTACTAAAGAAAAGTACCCAAACCTCCGTATAACCAGCAGTTCTTGTCTCAGAGATTCTGCCGTTATCTGCCGCCTGAAGACGGCTGAGTTAGTTATCGTTAGCGCCGGCAGACGCTCCGCTCGTCTCACACTCAGAGTTTAATTTTCCCTCAGCTGAGTAAGTATGCAGACCTCCTCACTCCGACGTGGTTTGGTGATTGAGTTAATGTGAAAACAAGACTTCAGACTGAGCTCACGAACTAACGAGGACGACTTCATCTTCAGAAGGCGAGGAGAGGAGTTTAATACAAGTCTGGAGAAGAAGGCGTATCTCTGTAACATGGGCAGGAAGCAAAGGAAAAGATACAAGACAATAAAGTTACAATAACCAAAAAACTACTACTGCAACTACGACAAACTGTTTTCCTCTTCTATACAAAAAATTTAGTCTAGTCCCTTTGCTTAAGTTTCATTTCTGTGGGCGGAACAATCCCAAAGTAATCCCAGAGAAACGAAGGCTGGAACATAAGCAGCGCACCACAGACCCAAACAAACACGGTGGATTCTTGTTGGTTTTGCCATAAAACACCAGAATCCTGTGTGTTGTGAGCAGTTCAGTCCTTATTTGTGAACAGGGACAGCAGCAGAAGCCAGTTGTACAAAGACTTGTGGAAGAAAAAGTGGGTTTGTTTGAATGTGGTGGTTACGTGGGACGTCAGAGGGACTTTACTGTTGTTAAAATGGAAACAGGACAAAGACAAAAATCCCACAGAGGACTGAACAACAACGAGGACTTCAGCAGAACCAAAAGGTGGCGAAGGAAAGACCTAAACACCGTTAATCAGAGAGAAGTTATTACATTCACTCTGTAGCCAGCGCTTCCTTGTTTAGCGTCCGTATTTCTAAGAAGCGCTGCAGATAAATGGCTGTAAAAGACCTAGTACTTTATTTTTTCTCTAAAATTCTACTTTAGGAAATTTATCTAGAAAGTACATGCATTGCTAGTATCAGTATTAATTTTATATACTGTATTTTCCGGACTATAAGTCACTCTGGAGTATAAGTGGCACTCGCCAAAAAATGCATAATGGAGAAGAAAAAACGTATATAAGTCGCACTGGACTACAAGTCACATTTTTTGGGGGAAATTTATTTTACAAAATCCGACACCAAGAACAGACATTTCATGTTGAAAGCCAAGTTATAGTAATAATAGAAAAGAGAACAACAGCTGAATAGGTGTGCGCTATGCTAACGTAACACATTGATGGTTATTCAGCTACATGAAGCATAAACAACGAACTGAATAGGTGTCTCGTATGTTAACGTAATATATTAACAGTTATTCACATAACTATAGCATAAAGAACATAATATAACAAGTTCACCAAACTCACCATCTCACTCCTAATCGCTAAATCCTTTAAATTCTTCATCCTCGGTGTCGCTTCTGAACAACTCCGCCAACTCCGGAGGTAGACGAAGCGCCGCTTCCTCCTCTGCGTGGCTGTCGTCAGACTCAGCATCAGTTCCATTTCCAATTATTCCGCTCTTTCTCAGTTGTCTTTATAGCCTAAGTTGTTAGTGGTAATGTTTACATTTTAAATTGTCAGTGGTACAGGTGCAGCAGATGCTGGGACACAAGCCTAGAGCGCCCTCTAACCAACACCTGAAATATTTTAATATATAAGTCACACCTGAGCATACGTCACACCCCGAGCCAGACGATGGAAAAAAATGCGACTTATAGACTGGAAAATACGGTACTTGTTACTACTCCTGTTATGTGAATAGTGGAGATGCTACCTCTTGTTACTGTAAAGCCTTGATTGAAAAGCACCACACAGCTCTGCTTACGTCTCATCTTCGCCTCCGTGTCACTGAACCAGAGGCCAGCGCTGTCTTTGTCCCGGGTCTGGGGGGACACTGGACCATCTGGAGCCTGTGTGCTGATATATGAAAGTCATTTATCCAGAGACGGAGGTGTGAGAGACGATCCCCGCGGAAAAGCAACCAGGAGCTGCGTCAGAGCGGCTCACAGTGGACTTCTCCTACAAACAACACAACAACAGCTTCAAGACAACCGTTTGATTTAATACAGAGAATAGATTCTACAGTATTTTAATAAAAGGGATACTTACCATACTGACTCTTCCTTCTCCCCCAACACTTCCTCTCAGTCTATGTAGTCAAAATATGAAAGCTTAAAACGACCATATTTTGAGACACGGGGCTGTTACGTCATCGCCTTCACCGAGGGCTGAGTTTTCCCGAGGTTTACTCGCTGTGAGACTAAAACTCCTCTTCCAGCGTTTTCAAAAGATTGCAGATTCAAAAATTGGAAACGCTGTTCTTCTGTAAACTAAAGGCAAGATGAAAGTAAATCCTAGCATTTTCATCAGGACGCATTGTGGTTTAAACAGCCATTAAATCTCCAACCAGGGCAGCACTGAATAAAACTGCTTCTGTTGCAGTACGTCTCCGTGTCCGGCGCTCCGACAGAAATACGGATCAAGTCTATTTTTGTCGGATGCCGGAGCCGTCATGCATAAAGTGAGCAGATCGAGTCAGACAGGAAGTCAGACCCAGGACCAGTGAAGAGGATCCAGTAAATTTGAAAATAAAAACACTTGTGCAGCCTCGTGAACATTACATCTGAACTGGAGACACAGGACACCATTAAACCTGCGTAAAAAGACAGTACTTATATACACAGCGTCCTTGTTTTATGCTCTGAATACACTTTAATGAATTCAGGTAAAAGGTACAGGACATTTCTGTGCAAAAAACTCATTTATTCCTACATCAGTAAAATTTATCAACATAGAGATGGAAGGCAAACTGAGGCACAAATGACTTGCTGAATATTGTATTTTTGGGGACACTTCCTGCACTGTTGTAAATGTTGTAAATGTTGTAAATGTTGTTGTTGTCTGTTTTTGTGGTGATTTGAGCGGCTTCCCTTGTTCCAGGACAAATTTCTCCCACGGGATACTAATAAAGGAACTAACTAACTTACCCAAGGTTGAAGTATATATTTCTGTGACTTTTGTGCTTCAACCGTGGTTAAATCAAAAAAAAAAATCTCCAAATGAACAGGAAATTGTGGCGGGACAGGCAAACCAAACGTGTTTTTTTACATGCCGATCTTTATATACATGGTTATTATCGCATGAACTCTCCTCTCCTGTGAACCCGTGGTCTCGCAGCTGGCTCTGGTCGAAGAAGAGACGTACTGCACACGCAAAGCATTTAGTGTGAATCCGGCATTAGGCGTAGTTTTTAATCGCTTAGGTGTTTAATCTACATAGCGCCAGTGTTTTGAGGCTCGAATATGATCATTTCATTTCATCATTTCTTCATGTTATCATTTTTTAAACTGGGTCCTAGAGTAGAACGATTTCAAAACGCCGTATTCATGTTTCTGTGTTTACAGCTCATACGAATCTTTTCTGAAACAATTGCGTCGTAGCCTCACCTCTCCCTGAGCCTGCATGAGCTAAACTCCCACAACATCAACAACAGCAGAGTCTTAGGGCCAGATTTATCAAAGGTTAGCTGCACGCTAACTGAATAAGATGCGCTAAAATTGGAGCAAACCCAGACGCAGTTGAGATTTGCGTGTCTTACAGGAGCAGAGAGAACACAGTGCAGATTTTGCTCCTATGACCTAATGAATCTGTAAACTGAGGCGTTCTTCCCAGAGTGCGCAAAATGGAAGGCGGAGAAAATGCAAATTCATTCATTTACCGCCCGCAATGTTATTTATCAAGGCTCACCATGACTTTGCGTGTGAAAATAGCGTATAAATGTAGCACGTTGGAGAAGGACGTGCTAATCTTTTGCACAGATGGCTGCTGTGATTCGTGTGAGACGAAGGAGAAGAAATGAACAAATACGTAGGGTTAGAGTTTGCAGCATCTATTTGCCATGACGGAGGAAAAAATTATTCACCAGCACTTTCAGCTCTTCTTAGTTAAATTTTTGCTTCCGTTTATGTTCCACCTCCGCACCTTCCATGACGCAAAACAATACACGCAATGATTCCGTTTAAATAGTTCCACCCCATCTGTTTGCACCTGGCCACGCAGTTTGTCTTAGTAATTAACGCGCAACACGAACATTAATAGCAGCCGCATATTTTCTCACTGCACTCGCAGTTTAGCACCGTCTTAGTAAATCTGGCCCTTAGTGTTGTGTTCGTGTTGCAGACGCTACTGAGTTTTTTATGGCTTTTACAGCAAAATATTCTGCTCCTCTCACTACAGACTCAGGTCTCTTTTCTAACTCGCTCATTCATGTTCACCTCCATGTTCTTATGTTCACGTCGCACCAGTTTTCTGCACGTTCTTGCTCGTTTTTGGTGTGTTTCTGTGGCAGCGTTACAGCGCCACTGAGAGTCCTGGCAGATGTATTTCAGTTTTTGTGCGGATCCCAAACATTTTCTGAGACAGTGCCGTATTTATGGAAAAGGTTTTTGAAAGGAGTATCACTAAAAGAAGCTTGCGTACCACCTCTGGTATCTGCACCGCCGTTTGAGAACCACTGCTGTAAGAGAACAGCATGAATGACAACGATCAGACGAATAGTTTGAGATTATTTCTAAAATCATGACCTTTTAGAAAACATTTTAAGCACTGTTTCTAAAATATCCTCAAAGGCCTTTTTCTAATAATAGACCTGTTTGTGATGTTAATACAGAGCTATACTTACATCCCAATTACAAGTTACGCAAAAACACAAAGCAGTCTTGTTTTTGCCAGTCATCTTCTCCAGAAATAACACATTTAAAGTCACTCTGAGGACTGTGAGGTTGTTCTATCGATCCAACAGAAATAGATAAATCAGAACTTGAAACAGCCATTTATTCTGCTGACCCATTTAAAAAAAAACAGTTTGACATCTCACTTCAGCGAGGCCGTCTTTGTCCTGTCTGCTATTTACAGCTCCGTGCACACGTCTCAGGTTAGGAACAAAGAAAGATGTGTCACTGTACAAATGATGCAAACTACAGCTGACGCAGTTTCATTTAAAGTGGATATATTTTGCTTTTATTCATATTTTTAATCCAGTCTTGGTCTCCTCCTGAACAGCGGCAGCAGGTTTTACAGCCTTTAGAAACATCGCACTAAAAGAAGATGTTTAAAATAACGCTGGGAAAAATATCGCGTTAACACAGTGCATTAATTTATTGATTTAATCGCATTAATTTCAATTGACGCATCGATTAATTTGATCACAACAACACTGACAGAGGCAGCAACACACCATGCAAGTGTAGAAGACGACACATTTCTGTTTCCATCCCTCAGCTGCGATGGAGCTGCGTTGGAGCTGAGCCAGACCTGCGCAGTGTGGATCAGTGTCGCTCTCTGCACAGCGCTCAGGTTAGATTTGTTCCCGACTTGTTCCCGACTTGCTCTGATGCCACAGTGCGACGGTCACCAAGAGATCCACGAGACCAGCGCCTGAGCCGCTGCAGGGCATCAGGAGCAACTGCGGAGGCTGCGTGGCTCAGTGCATGATGGGAAAATGCACACTTGTCAGCGGTGAACAGACAGGTGATGGATCTGAGTTCAGTGCTGATCAGAAACGTAACGCATGACGCTTCACTGCCCTCCTCTCCTTCTTACCCCGCCTCTTTTTTTTTTTTTTAATACAGACTAAAGTTTAGAGAGACTAAAGTTTCTCATTGTGAAGTAGAATATTATTAAAAAGATTGTGCACTATATCTGCTGTTATAGAAGGCTGTTTAACTTTTATAATGTGTAAATTTAGCCATAAAAGCTAAGAATCACAGCTGAAGGTGCCTCATGTTGTGAGCTCCTGAGGAGCGCCCTCATGAACACAGACTGTGGTCAAGCACGGAATCATATCCAACACAAGCACGGAATCATATCCAACACAAGCACGGAATCATATCCAACACAAGCACGGAATCATATCCAACACAAGCACGGAATCATATCCAACACAAGCACGGAATCATATCCAACACAAGCACGGAATCATATCCAACACAAGCACGGAATCATATCCAACACACGCACGGAATCATATCCAACACAAGCACGGAATCATATCCAACACAAGCACGGAATCATATCCAACACAAGCAAGGAATCATATCCAACACAAGCACGGAATCATATCCAACACAAGCACGGAATCATATCCAACACAAGCACGGAATCATATCCAACACAAGCACGGAATCATATCCAACACAAGCACGGAATCATATCCAACACAAGCACGGAATCATATCCAACACAAGCACGGAATCATATCCAACACAAGCACGGAATCATATCCAACACACGCACGGAATCATATCCAACACAAGCACGGAATCATATCCAACACACGCACGGAATCATATCCAACACAAGCACGGAATCATATCCAACACACGCACGGAATCATATCCAACACACGCACGGAATCATATCCAACACAAGCACGGAATCATATCCAACACAAGCACGGAATCATATCCAACACACGCACGGAATCATATCCAACACAAGCACGGAATCATATCCAACACAAGCACGGAATCATATCCAACACAAGCACGGAATCATATCCAACACAAGCACGGAATCATATCCAACACACGCACGGAATCATATCCAACACAAGCACGGAATCATATCCAACACACGCACGGAATCATATCCAACACAAGCACGGAATCATATCCAACACACGCACGGAATCATATCCAACACAAGCACGGAATCATATCCAACACAAGCACGGAATCATATCCAACACAAGCACGGAATCATATCCAACACACGCGAGAAGTGGATTTGTGGCGTGATCTGAGCCACAAATTGTCCGACTTCAGTACAGGAGTAGTTCCCTCCTCTCATTGCGGCCGTGCGCTCGTTCACCAGGCTCAGTTCATCTGGAACGAGCCTAAAGCATTAAGTGACCGAGCCTAATGCAACATGAGAGACCAAAAAGACTCATCGCTAAATGGACAATTCTGCTTCAAATCATCACCAGACAGCAATATACACAAAACTAAAGTTATATACACAAAACAAAAGTTATGTGCAGTCTATGCAAGGCTCATCCTTTACCACTGGAGTAACACAGTTCATAGTATTTACACTGTTGTGAACCACAACAATTGTTATTAATTGAAGAATTAAACTTATTTTTGTTAAAGTTCTAAAAGAGATGACACATGCTTTTTTAGGTAGGTTTTGTGTATTTGTTTGTTGTACCTTATTTAGGCAAACTTTGTCTGAGTTACAGGTCTCAAAGAGAATATTCATTTATTTTCTTTGCAAGTTTTGTTTGCATTGCACAGGTTTACAGTTAAAGTATGTGAAGGTTAATTCAAAAGAAACTTTCTAAAATTACAATTTTGTGTTTGTACGTGAATTCATAATGCGATTTAAAAAATAAATAAATCACAATTAAATTTTTTCAGATTTGCGATTTTTTTTTTTTTTTATTAGATTCCCGGCCCTAATTTTAATAAGAAATCTATGGCCGTACAGAAACAGGTGAAGAGACCAGAGACCTAACAGAGGACTAAACCAGGACAAAACTAACTGGGACTAAACCTGGACTAAACTGGGACTAATCCAGAACTAAACCAGGTCTAGCCCCAACTTTGGCAGAAACAAAAGGGACTGAACTGTTAAAAACTCCTGAGTACCACCAGAAGAAGCCCACGTACCACCAGTGGAACTCGTACCACAGCTTGAGAACCACTGCACTGGAGTAATGAGGTCTGACTGGAAAGAAACCAACTCCAGCGCTGGCTCTGTCTGCTCACATCACAAAACAGCAGAAAGAAACTCGTAGCAGCAGTGGGCTTTTAACTCCGTTTTTCACCCCTCACTAAGACTTTTGCTCAGCACGGTTAGGATACGTCAGCTCCAAAAACACACGTCAGCTCCAAAAACACACGTCAGCTCCACAAACACACGTCAAAAACACACGTCAGCTCCAAAAATGCACGTCAGCTCCAAAAACACACGTCAGCTCCAAAAACGCACATCAGCCCCAAAAACACACGTCAGCTCCAAAAACACACGCCAGCTCCAAAAACACACGCCAGCTCCAAAAACGCACTTCAGCCCCAAAAACACACGTCAGCTCCAAAAACACACGTCAGCTCCAAAAACACATGTCAAAAACACACGTGAGCTCCACAAACACACGTCAGCTCCAAAAACACATGTCAAAAACACACGTGAGCTCCAAAAACGCACATCAGCTCCAAAAACGCACGTCAAAAACACGTCAGCTCCAAAAACACACGTCAAAAACACACGTCAGCTCCAAAAACGCACGTCAAAAACATACGTCAGCTCCAAAAACACACGTCAAAAACACATGTCAGCTCCAAAAACGCACGTCAGCTCCAAAAACACACGTCAAAAACATATGTCAGCTCCAAAAACGCACGTCAGCTCCAAAAACACACGTCTGCTCCAAAAACACACGTCAAAAACATACGTCAGCTCCAAAAACACACATCAGCTCCAAAAACACACGTCAGCTCCAAAAACACACGTCAAAAACATACATCAGCTCCAAAAACACACGTCAGCTCCAAAAACACAGGTCAAAAACATACGTCAGCTCCAAAAACACAGGTCAAAAACATACGTCAGCTCCAAAAACACACGTCAAAAACACACGTCAGCTCCAAAAACACACGTCAGCTCCAAAAACGCACGTCAGCTCCAAAAACACAGGTCAAAAACATACGTCAGCTCCAAAAACACAGGTCAAAAACATACGTCAGCTCCAAAAACACAGGTCAAAAACATACGTCAGCTCCAAAAACACACGTCAAAAACACACGTCAGCTCCAAAAACACACGTCCAGGAGGGAACAGTGGGCCAGGCCGATGTTTTGGTCCGACCTGAAGCACTGGCCCAGTTACAGAGGGCAGAGTAATGAGAAAATCAAAGACTTCGATGTTTGCACTCACTCACATTATTCACTGAGGTTTCTCTATAGAGACGTATCTGACACAGGGACAGAGGGACACACAGGGACAGAGGGACACACAGGGACACACAGGGACACACAGAGACAGAGGGACACACAGGGACAGAGGGAAGGACACACAGGGACAGAGGGACACACAGGGACAGAGGGACACACAGGGACAGAGAGACACACAGGGACAGAAGGACACACAGGGACAGAAAGACACACAGGGACAGAGAGACACACAGGGACAGAGGGACACACAGGGACAGAGAGACACACAGGGACACACAGGGACAGAGAGACACACAGGGACAGAAGGACACACAGGGACAGAGGGACACACAGGGACAGAGAGACACACAGGGACAGAGAGACACACAGGGACAGAGGGACACACAGGGACAGAGAGACACACAGGGACAGAAGGACACACAGGGACAGAGAGACACACAGGGACAGAGAGACACACAGGGACAGAGGGACACACAGGGACAGAGAGACACACAGGGACACACAGGGACAGAGAGACACACAGGGACAGAAGGACACACAGGGACAGAGGGACACACAGGGACAGAGAGACACACAGGGACAGAGAGACACACAGGGACAGAAGGACACACAGGGACAGAGAGACACACAGGGACAGAGAGACACACAGGGACAGAGGGACACACAGGGACAGAGAGACACACAGGGACAGAGGGACACACAGGGACAGAGAGACACACAGGGACAGAGAGACACACAGGGACAGAGGGACACACAGGGACACACAGGGACAGAGGGAAGGACACACAGCGACAGAGGGACAGACAGGGACAGAGGGACACACAGGGACAGAGGGACACACAGAGACAGAGGGACACACAGGGACAGAAGGACACACAGGGACAGAGAGACACACAGGGACAGAGAGACACACAGGGACAGAGGGACACACAGGGACACACAGGGACAGAGGGAAGGACACACAGCGACAGAGGGACAGACAGGGACAGAGGGACACACAGGGACAGAGGGACACACAGAGACAGAGGGACACACAGAGACACACAGGGACACACAGGGACAGAGGGACACACAGGGACAGAGGGAAGGACACACAGGGACAGAGGGACACACAGGGACAGAGGGACACACAGGGACACACAGGGACAGAGAGACACACAGGGACAGAAGGACACACAGGGACAGAGGGACACACAGGGACAGAGAGACACACAGGGGCAGAAGGACACACAGGGACAGAGAGACACACAGGGACAGAGGGACACACAGGGACAGAGGGACACACAGGGTCACACAGACAGAAGGACACACAGGGACACACAGGGACACACAGAGACAGAGGGACACACAGGGACAGAGGGAAGGACACACAGGGACAGAGGGACACACAGGGACAGAGGGACACACAGACACACAGACAGAAGAACACACAGGGACACACAGGGACAGAGAGACACACAGGGACAGAAGGACACACAGGGACAGAGGGACACACAGGGACAGAGAGACACACAGGGACAGAAGGACACACAGGGACAGAGAGACACACAGGGACAGAGAGACACACAGGGACAGAGAGACACACAGGGACAGAGGGACACACAGGGACAGAGGGACACACAGGGACACACAGGGACAGAGGGAAGGACACACAGCGACAGAGGGACAGACAGGGACAGAGGGACACACAGGGACAGAGGGACACACAGAGACAGAGGGACACACAGAGACACACAGGGACACACAGGGACAGAGGGACACACAGGGACAGAGGGAAGGACACACAGAGACAGAGGGACACACAGAGACACACAGGGACACACAGGGACAGAAGGACACACAGGGACAGAGGGACACACAGGGACAGAGGGACACACAGGGACAGAGGGACACACAGGGACACACAGGGACAGAGAGACACACAGGGACAGAAGGACACACAGGGACAGAGGGACACACAGGGACAGAGAGACACACAGGGACAGAAGGACACACAGGGACAGAGAGACACACAGGGACAGAGGGACACACAGGGACAGAGGGACACACAGGGTCACACAGACAGAAGGACACACAGGGACACACAGGGACAGAGGGACACACAGGGACACAGACAGAAGGACACACAGGGACAGAGGGACACACAGGGACAGAAGGACACACAGGGTCACACAGACAGAAGGACACACAGGGACACACAGGGACAGAGGGACACACAGGGACACAGACAGAAGGACACACAGGGACAGAGGGACACACAGGGACAGAAGGACACACAGGGACACACAGGGACAGAGGGACACACAGGGACACAGACAGAAGGACACACAGGGACAGAGGGACACACAGGGACAGAAGGACACACAGGGACACACATTCACACATTTTCATTCATCATATGTCCATCCATCCATCTTCCGCTTTATCCGGGGCCGGGTCGCGGGGGCAGCAGAGGACACCCAGACATCCCTCTCCCTGGACACTTCCTCCAGCTCCTCTGGAGGAACCTGGGCGTCCTAGGTCTTCCCCGGGGCCTCCTCCCGGTGGGACATGCCCAGAACACCTCCCCAGGGAGGCGTCCCAGAGGCATCACCACCGAGTGTGAAGGAAGAATGGACCTAAATGTAAAGTGCTGTATGAGACTTATGCATTATCATTATTATTATAATGAATGTAGTAGTTTATAACATGAAGCTAACAGAGTGAGTCCAGCCGTTCAAAGTGAAGCTGGTTAAAAAATGAAAAAGTATTTGTGTGCAGCCGCGCTTCTGTCAGTCTGCCCCAGGGGAAACTGTGGCTACACAATAGATCTTGTTGAAGGTGCATTTTATTACTATTGCTAGTAACTTTTAATTTATTTATTTATTATGTTTTTATTATTGCCCCACTGAGTATGGTTTTATTATGTGTGTTTGTGTATGTTACCGGACACCTGAATTTCTCCTGATGGGGATGAATAAAGTATCTATCTATCTACAAAACGTAGCCCACCACCACCGACTATGGAGTGAATGAAAAACCCCTTCCCTTCTGTGTAAAGCTCTTTGGGTGACTTGTGTCATAGGTAAAGCGCTGTATAAATACCATTCCCTTTCTATCAAACCTGTGAGCAACTGCTGACTGAGATGTGTACGAGCTGAGGAGGTCAGTGATCTGTGCCAGGGCCGTATGGCTACAACAGCTCAGGCTGCAAACCAGAGGTCACTACAAACTGGGAAAACTATAACAAAGATGCTTTAGCAGCTGGTAACATCGTTTATGAATAACAGCTTTAGTATAAGGCTAACATTCATCGGACTGATGACTTTCATTGGTCAGACCCATTTGCCTGAAGCCTGTTTCTGTTTATTTCTATCACTCATAATTTGGCGTCTGACCCAAAACGGCAGAAGGTCTGTCCTCCAGGAAGCACCACATGTCTGACCTCCGCTCGCCATCACAGCATCAATATCTGACCAGCAAATATGTAATTATTCTACCATTTTATCCGTGTTATAAATCAACCTTTGTTTTAATCTGTGTCATTTAGAAAGGGACTCCACACAAAGCGTTCGTCAAAAAGGCTTTTAATGGGTCTAGGTGATTAATTACAACGCGTGGGGGGCAGGTAATACAGATACGAGAATAGCCTTCAATTAATTCAGTTCGATCAAGAAACGGTTGGAAGATGGAAGAATGGAAGATACAAAATCGTGGCAAAGTGACTCCTAACAACAGCATTACAAAAGAAATGAGTGAGATTAGAAAATAGTGACTATAAATTCCTATTATAGTATGCAGAATACATGATAATGACACAGCCTCAAATAAATAACACGTTTTTTTTTTTGTTTTTTTTTCTATATGGATATAATATTGGACCATAGATATTTATGATGAGGCCGTGTGGTTCTGTGCTGTGTTTCGGGCTCAGATTGAGAGCCACAGAGTAAAATATACTGAATATTACTGGATATATTTGTTATTAAGACACCGAGTGATGGTCAGAGCTGTCCCAGTGACTTTCATCAAGCTGTGTTCAAAAGGACGGCTTCAGATACAACAGGAGGAGGAGAGTTTAGTTCCAAATGAGATGATCTTTTCTTATGATTATTAAAAAAGATTAAAAGGTAAAACTTCAGAATAATTCTCACTATAAAGTATTGGTTAAGGGTAATAACCAGTGAAGTGATTTTTTTTAGAAAGCATTACTTCAACATTTATAAACAATATTGAGTTATAAACATAGTAAGATTTCATTCTTTAGTCATAAGTCAATTCAGTAAATCAAAAATTATAAACACCAACATTGATTTAGTGTCTGTAAATGGTTTATTCATTGAATTATTGTCAATTTAATCATTTATTTATGGTTTATTTAATAGGAACAGATATAATAAACATAGACTATCTTCTCAAAGTAATCCAATGTCAGTATCACAGTGTTCATAGCCAAGGCTCGGTCACAACACCTTTTATATTCCCGTTTATTAATACCTTATTGCTGTCTAATAGTGGTGAGCTAGTTAGTTAGTTTTACTATATGCACAATTTCCTCACAATATTTGCTGACCGAGTTGAGTTATGGACAAAAATAAATATCTGTTTTTTTGTTTTTTTTGTTTGAAACATGTTTGAAAAAGAAACTATTTGCTGACTTTTAGAAATTACAGAGCACTTTTTATAACAGAAAAGGTATGTTATATGCAACTGTGGGGCCCATTCTGAAAACCTGCACAGGGGCCCCTCATTACCACCCTACGCCACTGTGGAGACAGTAAAAAAGACAGTAGACAGTAAAAAAAAAGGTTCCCTGCTAATGTTTTGTGGTGGCTGGTTTCAAAATGTAAAACACCTCCTGAGTTACATACTATTACTAATGACGTAGTACCTTTTTTAGTTCAAACTTAAGACTTGTTTATTTTGCACAGCTTTTAACCCCTTGACAGTGCAAACATTTGATCTTTTATATCTTATTCTATTTGATTATTAATTGTTATTATTGCTATTTTCTGGAGCGGCAGTCGCTCAGTAGGTAGAGACAGTTTGTCCACTAACCCAAAGGTTTGTTGTGTCCTTGGGCAAGAATAAATATTGTTATCATGAGCATTCCTGCAATACTGTGAGCCTCCCTACAATATCTAAATAAATGCCATACCACGAGGTTAATACTGTGATAATATTGTACCATGAAATGTGGATATTTTACATCCCCAATATTAACTTTTATAAAGTAGAACAGACAAACGTCAACATGATAAAGATAATACCACTGCACATCTCTCATGCCATCTCTGTTTGTCCAATTAGGACAAAAATCTCATAACAAATGTTGCCGCAGAAGTGGCTAAGAGATACAAAAACCTCAGCCCATAGTTGGATGATTGAATGAATGTTTTTTTATTTTACAGAAATATACAAAAGTTTCACCAAGGCAGTGTTTCTTAGCTGGTCTGATGCTTGTAAATAAATAGCATCATTCTATTGTGACCCACTTTTTACAGAACCACAATTAGTTTTCTAAATTATTTTACTTCCACTTCTGTTGCACAATTAAAATATCTTTCCCCTTTCCACGTTATTAAAACTATATTTAGGCCTCAAATAAGACGAGCATTGAAACTATAGTCAACCTCCTTCAACCTACAACTGGTTAACAACCCATCAGTTGACTCATTTTACACCATTTTAATACTTCATAGATTTTCTTGTTTATGTTTTTACTGACTCACATTACAGAGTTTATTTTTCTTAACGATCTCATTTAGAACTAAACTCTCTCATTGTACATTGCAGGTGTCTTAATTAATTGCTACAGTTGCTGCTGCTTTTCTTTTTGGCGGCTGAAAACCACAGTACCTTCTCTTATATTACTTTAACACTTCTATCTATCCACTGACAAACCCAAGAAAAGGGCTCCACCAAAACCACAAATTAAACAAGAACACCACACAGAACCAAACTTCAACACTGCGGACCGCTGGAGCGCACGAGAAGCACAGAAAATACACAAGCGTCGTCATGGAGAGAGTGTATCCTGCCAGCAGCGCCATTTGTGGGAGAGAAGACGTTTCCCGCGCAGCCTCGTACCACAGACTAAATATTCAATCAGTACTAAAATATATTCAAAACTGAAGCTACAATCTTTTACAAATCAGAGTTCCTGTTACCTGTTTTCCACCAAGACTAAGTTTGGAGCTGGCACAGTTGTAATAAATTGTTCCCAGTCTCATAAATGATTATAGGGTGTTAGTAACAATATACATATTTCTGCTGAATTGTATAAGTCAAGGGTCTCCAACCTCTTTTCCCCTCTACTTGTACTAAATGGAAATGGCAGAGAGTTACTTGTACTTTGTAACATTTATTCATTCATTCATCTGGACACACTGGACAATGGCCATTTAGTTAGCAAAGGTGACACTTTCAACCCAAAGAAAATTAATTTGAAATGATTTTGTTTGTCTTTAACATCTACTTGAACATTTAGAAAAGGTTGTTGTCCTCACATTTTCCATTAAAACAACAAAATATGTAGTTGACCTTTGTGTGCATTTTGTATTTTCGTATGCAGCGACTGACACGCTCACACCTGAGATCAGACACACACTCCGTTCTTGAAACACAATAACTAATCTTCAGGAAAATACTGTAGTACATATTTACCCTCATGCTGCCGATCACATCATCAATGACTCGTCAAGCTTCAATTCAGTGCAATTCAATTCCAATAATTAGTCCCCAAAGGAGGAATTAAAAGGAAGCTTGACCGCAGTGCAACTTTTTGACAACTAGCTGGCGAATAATAATTCTGTGCATAAAGGGGACAGGCACCTAAAAATGTGAATGGATGCATATACAAGTTTGTTCACCAAGTGGTAAATCAAATTTGACTTTTTAAGCTCATGTAGAATTCATAAAGCCTTTGGGGTGCTACTTGGAGATTGGTTGGAGACCCCTGGTATGTGTACTCGGTTGGTTTGTTGGTTAGTTTGTCTGTCTTGGGGTTTGTTTGGTTTTTTTGTATGGAGTTTTAGGTAAAAGAAATAAGTCTGGATTAGTGTCGATCTTTTTTTTTGTAAAGATTCAGTACCATTGCGAGGTCTAACTTCACCACAAGGCGTCAGTAAAATAACAAATTGTTAGTATTATAAGATTTGTTACCAGTGTGAGATATAAAAGCTTTGTAGAATTTACCTTTGAACTAGAAGATCCCTGGGCTGTTTCTTTACCTCTAGCATCAAACTGTTGTGATTGCTATTATCAAAATTTAAAATGTTGTAGAAATTTTGACTATTGGTATATGCTGTCAGAATTTTGCTGAAAAGATGCAATGGAAACAAACAATTAATGTCAGAACTGGCCCAAAGGAAAAGCAGTAATACAGAAAATCCCAGCTGACACAAAAATACTGCAAACTAAAGCTGGGGACACATTTTTTCACAGATTTTACCCACAATTCACAGTCCTCTAGTGTGTAATCCCTCGTCAGAACCTGTCGTTAAATGTGTGATGTCCAGTCTTTCAATTGTCATTAAAAAAACTGCTGCTACCAGGCGGTTAGTCAGTCTCCAAATTTTTTCAGAAAATGATGTAGTGTGTCCCTAGCTTAAAGGAAAAAAAAAGTTTTAGATGGAGCTTCGGTGGAGGTTTGTGACCTCTAAGTGCTTCTAGTTGTGTGAATGCTATTGCTATTACTTTTGTCTGTGGCAGTAGTACCATAAAACAAAGGCCTACTGGTTTGAAGGTCTGGACCAAAACTAGCCCTTACTTCGTCTTGGTGGAAAAAAGGTCAAAGAAAACTCCTTTACAACATCTCAACAAATCTCAGAATACACCAGTTTTTCAACAATGGTCTCTGTAAAGTCTCGTTTCCAAAGTCCTTCAGACCTCTGACTCCAGACTGGACACTCTCCTCCACGGTCGCAGCATACACGGACTCCCTGCTGGCGGCCCCCCTGCCCCTCCTGGTCCCCCCACCTTAGACTCCGCCCCCTGGTACACCCCGTACGCTCCGTAAACGCTGCTGTCTTGGTACATCAGCATCCTCTGGCTCCCGCCTGCACTGCCCCGCGCCGCACGCCAACAGCTGACACACCGCCTCCTGGCCCCTGGTGAGCACACGAGCCCTGGCTGTGATGCTGCAAGTCCTACCGGCCCGTGGTACAGCGGCAAACCGGGGTACGAGTTCAAATAATGCGCGTATTGTCTGCTTAGCAAACTCGTCGCTCTGCGCACCACGCCTTGTCCGAAGTTCCCTTGCCGGACCGCTTCTCCGTACGACGGCAAATGCGCAGACTGAGAATACCTCAGCCGCTGTCCCTTGCGTCCGTTGGGTTTCCGCTGGTCCTCCCTTATGTGCAGATAGGCTTGGTTCCTCGGCAAGCACAAGTTGTTACGGATTTGGTTGGCGCTGTAAGCCTTCCCTGGTGTGGTTTGCGTGACGATGCAAGGGAACAGATCCGGTAACGCCTGGCTGGACGCGGACAAAGACGACTGCGATTCGTCGACTTGGTGAATCTGCTCGCTGCCCCAAGTTGCTTTGAGAAACGAAGGTCTACGATGCCGTCTTCTGCCTCTTATAACCAGATCTTCGGGAGGCCACGAGCTGTAGTTGTCCACTCTTGGACAAACCACCTCTCGCTGGTAGATATTGTCAACGCTAGGAGCCGAAATATGGTTCCCTTGAAGCTGGTTGCTTTTAAGTTCGCTTAAACAAACCTTTTCCTGATCCCTTCTTTCTCCATCTTGGAAACTTTTCGATCTGCGTTTCCGTCTAGCAATATCGGCAGGAACTGTCGCTGGATGGGACGTGTAGATATCTGGTAACTGAAGATCGTTATAGCCAAAATAAGGTGACTGGGAATGGTTGTCAATGTATATTCGCCCAGTTGTTTGGTAGTTATGCGGGTACTGATGGGGTAAGGGTTCGCTAACGGCTAAATGCGGGCTGCTAAGGCTTGAAACAGGAAGCGGGTGGTCGTATAAACAGGAAGTTGATCTCGTTGGGAGCGTGTATCTCAGCGGCGTCGGTCTGCTAACTTGTCTCGGCTGCTTTAGAGACTGCACGGCTAAAGGCGGAGTCAGCGACCGCTGCGGTAAAGGAGTGTGGTTTTCGGTGACGTAGGCGAATCCGCTCGGGACTGCCTCATTGTGCCGAACCGGGCCGCTGTGCCGGCTCAGATGTTCGATGGTTTTGGTGGCGTTGTCCAAAGAGCTCTCAACGTTAGCGGTGGAGACCAGGCCCTTGGCGGTTCGTAGCATCTTTAGCATGTTGGCCTGAGCATAGTTGGAAGTTAGGTCAGGTTTCGCCAGACCAGAGGAGCGTCCAATGTCCTCCACGCCGTTGAAACAGCTGTAGATGCCCTGAAGGAAAAGAGAAAAAGAAATTAGAACCCTTTCAAAAGTCTATAGAGGCTTTTCAGATACACAACTTGTTTGATGATCCTGCCGTGTTGGTTGGAAAAAAGCCAAATAAAACCCTAATCGACAGTAATCCCTAACGAGACATTAAAACTGCTAAGTTTAGGTTGGTTAGCCAAGTTTTAACCTTTTCAGGAGTCAGCACAAAGACTCATCTGCCACCAGCCCCCTGCAGGTGAACAGCATCAGTGACAGGTTGTTGTTGACCCGAGCCATGAAAGAGTCAGAATGAAAGCTACGTTTGTGCTTCCCATTTATTTTGGGATATGTTTTACATAAGGTTTATCCGAACATTAGGGGTGTAATGATACTATATGTTGTTATATGTTACTATATTGATGTATATTTTTTTTTTATTCCTACGATACATCTCTGTCGATACACATCACCCTTTATCAAATCATATCGTTTTCTAGGTTATGTATATCAATAAACATGGGAAAAATTTTATATCAGAAATATCAATTTTAGAAATTTGCATGGTAAAATAAATACATTTTTGAGTGTAATTTTAGGTATTTAATGAAATACAATATTTTATTAAACTGTGCGTCGTTCTCGGTCAGCTGGACGTAATCATCCCCAGCCGCAATGCTGGATTTGAGAGTAAACTTTTATGATTTTTGGCAAAAAGTTACTGCATCCATTGTATCATTACGAAGGTGTGGAATTGTATCAAATTGTATTGTTATAAATTAGCCAAAATAGTTGTCTAATAATAATAATAATATAATAATAATAATAGTCTAATTGATTACTGTATTTCACTTATTTGTTATTTTAACAAACAAATATTATATAACCAAGAATGCTTTGCCAGGGCCTGTGAGTCTTGGCAAAACATTCTTCTGTGGCTCTCCGTGAGTTTTTTTCTTTATCCCATAGGTGTTTTTGTTTTGTTTTTCCTTACCAAGATGGAGGGTCTAAGGACAGGGGATAATGTCTTGTATATTCTTTTTGTTTGTATCTTCCTGTAAATCCCTTTGAGACACCTGCTGTAGTGATATTGGGCTCAACAAATGTAGTTGTATTGCTCTGTAATACAGGAGGAAGGACAAAACTCAATAATAAAAGCTGTTTGAAGTGGATTTAGTTTTGTTATGCGCAACTGGAGCTCTGTAATCTCGTAACTCTGCAATTATCTCATCCCAGTGTTTTTTTTTTTTTTTATATGAATCCAGGTGCTGTTTCTGAGACAGAGACAGTGCTGTTAGCCACTTTTTCTTTTAGCACAACTGTTCATTTTTAACTCAACACAAGCCCTCTGAAATAAATAAGCCCAAAATAAACCTTTAAAACCTCCTCGGGCAGAGAAAGAATAACTGAAATGATTCACCGCTGTAACCAAGGCCAGACTTAGTCACAGGTTCATTATGCATTCTCCCTAAACTCAAAGAAACATGTTTTAGGATTGCACTGTGCCAAGAATAACTCACACACAGAACATAGCCCCAGTCCAAAACCAAAAAGTATAAAACCACAAACACACACTTCACCAAATCCCAGCGCCTGCAGTTGGTGGGACGTCCTGTTGAGACAGCGCTGCCCTTGGGACCGTCCCTTTCGGATTAATGATCAGTGATTCAGCTCTTAATCTGATAAACCCGCATCGACCACAATACACTGATTACAAACATTCAACAAACATTCACAACACAGACACAAACCAAACCTCAGTCGCCCAAGATCTATTGTTCTGTTTTCTGTAATATTACTGAAGACGGACATAGATGGAATAGTTTGTGACAGTTTTATTTAAAATCTGCTGAGGCCATTTTGGATTGGTTTTACAATTGGGTTGTGTCCGAACGTCCTCCCTAATCCCTCTATAGTGCACTTTGTAGTGGTCACGCCATTTTGTAGTGGTGTCTGAATGTCTAATGGATAAAAAATAGTGCACTCAATGCATTCTGAAAAGTAGTGGACAGCGATGGTCACTAGAGGTCAGTATAGACCAGAATGCTTTGTGAGTTTTGTCGGAGAACAGCGGGACCGACCCAACATCATCCCTAGCCCCTAACCCCTCAATCACTCTATAGTCCAGCACTATACAGCGGACTGTAGTGCACTCATTTTGTGAATGATTCAGGACTCACTCACTACTTTTCTCTCACCGGTGATCATGTGACTCTGGCCTCTGTGTAGAAAAAAGTTGGCCGAAACTCCGCTGATAATGTTCTTCTGTGATAAAGCCCGACCAGACTCAGATGTTTTAGTATTTATAGATAAATAACTGTCATACGTGTGATATTTAACATGAATTATGGCTGTAATGAATAAAACAGAGTGGATTATTGCAGCTCTGTGCCTTACGTGGGGAGGCTGAACGCTGGCTAAGCTAACGTTAGCAATTTTACACTGCAGCGGTTTATTTAAGAGCTTTTTATTTCTGATTACGACTTGTTCAAACTCGCAAAGCATTCTGGTCTATACTGACCTCTAGTGACCATCGCTGTCCACTACTTTTCAAAATGCATTGAGGGAAATTTTGAGTGCACTATTTTTTATCCATTAGACATTCAGACACCACTACAAAATGGCGTGACCACTACAGAGGGATCAGGGACCCAGCCTTTGTTCTGCTTTAAAGCGAATGCGAGTAACTCTGCTCATTTCTTTGCCGTCCCTTATGTTTCTCTCTGGAGCCCTTTCCACGTTTCATGGTAAAGAACAAATCCAGTTGGCTCCTATATGATCCTTTACTCAGCTTTGCTTTTGTTTTCTCCTCCTCGTATCCGTTTTTTTATTTGGCCTGCTCTGCCATGACAAAAATCGAGAAATAAAGCCATTGTTGTTTGGCACTAACACAGTTTTGCTTTCTGGCGAGACTTCTGTGACACTGCGTCGGTGACACTCAGCAGCAGGGGGCGCTGCAGGATGCTTTATTCACCCCACAACAACTCATTTAACCATCACACAAACTTCCAGTTTATTTATGGAAGAAGAAAAACTAAACTTTTACAGGGGTCTACATTGCTGAAGAAGAAATGCACCCATCTTTATCTTTCAGAGGATTTATGAACTTAATGTGTTTTGTTCATCCTCTGTAACCAAGACAGACACTCACTCAATCAGCTGATCTTAATTTGAACAAGGTTTGGCCCCCACAAAAGTCTCGGCTCCTGACTCTGCATTTAGCTTCATTAGCTGTGAGTATTTATCCACGACCCAGCAGCTCTCATCCATTCCCCTCTTTGTCTCTGAACACCGCTCGTTTAGCCCCGCACCCCATTCACTGCCATGTAATTAAATGCAAATAAACATTAACTGGGACTCATTTTTCACAACCTAAAAGCCAATTTCATGTAAAAGAGCTTGTTGAATGAGAAATCACATCAAACGAAGCCTTAAGTGTTAACATAATTAGCCACCCAGCGTCTAGTCATTAGCTAAAGCAAATCCACTTAGCTGCAGCCAATTGGGCGCTAAAAGAGTAATACGAGTTAATACGAGCGGTTTCTGTGGTTTTAATTTGGATAAAAGAAACTAATTATCAACAATAAATGAATTTTAGAAAATAGCAGGGTTTACACTAAATGTTGGTGATTTTTCAGGAGTTTATTTGCGATGACAATGATGCTAACCAAGACTGTACACAGGATTTTAGAAACACTGAGGTCCATCATGTTGAGACCAAGTTTAGGCCTGGTTTAGTCCTGGCTTAGTCCTGGCTTAGACCTAGTTTAGTCTTTGTTTAGACCTGGTTTAGATCTGGTTTAGTCATGGTTTAGTCCTTGTTTTGACCTGGTTTAGTCCTGGTTTAGTCCTTGTTTTGACCTGGTTTAGACCTGGTTTAGTCCTTGTTTTGACCTGGTTTAGTCCTGGTTTAGTCCTTGTGTAGACCTGGTTTTGACCTGGTTAGACCTGGTTTAGTCCTTGTTTTGACCTGGTTTAGACCTGGTTTAGTTTTATTTTAGTTCTTGTGTAGACCTGGTTTAGACCTAGTTTATTTATAATTCAGACTTTTTTTTTTATTCCTGGTTTAGACCTGGTTTAGTCCTAGTTTAGACCTGGTTTAGTCCTTGTTTAGACCTGGTTTAGACCTGGTTTAGTCCTGGCTTAGTCCTTGTTTTGACCTGGTTTAGTCTTGTTTTAGTTCTTGTGTAGACCTGGTTTAGACCTAGTTTATTCATAATTCAGACTTTTTTTATTTATTCCTGGTTTAGACCTGGTTTAGTCCTGGTTTAGACCTGGTTTAGATCTGGTTTAACCTGGTTTAGTTCATGAAGCTAACAGAGACTAAAACGTGTTGTAGTCAAGATTAAAGGCCCACTATGTTTTCTGTGTGAAATCTCTCTTCTTTTTGATACAAATGAACATTTTAAGTTTAATGTCTCTTCTCTTCTTCCTGGCCTCAGTCCTGCTGCTAAGGCTCAGTCTGATGCAATAAAAGATAGTTCTGGTCCAAATCCAAACGCTCACCCTGCTGATGGCGAGCAGAAAGTCCGTGTTGTGGTTCTTGTGCAGCGAGTGCCGGAGTTTCCAGTAGAGCAGGTGCTCCCAGGCGAACACCAGCAGACTCAGGCCCATCGCCACCAGTAGCATGTAGAAGACGCCCGCCATGTTGTCGATGTCCAGCTTACTGCTCATCACCTCGTTCTTCTCGTTCTGACAGATCCCCGAGAGCCACACCGTCTCCAGGACGCTCCGTGTCTCCTGGGGAAAAGAAAACAAATCAGTTTTTACAGTGCGGGAAGGGTTTACTACAGGTGAGTTCTCATGAGGCGCAGCTGAGAGAAACAAACAGCTTCAGGAGAGAGAGGTTTTACAGAAAAAACAAGAGAAATGTGACTTTTTTGACCTATAAACCATGTTATAATGTTGTCTCCTCCTCAAAAAGCAGTATTCTGTTTGAGTAATCCTGTAATGCTGAGGCGCTGCACTTCCCAAGAGCTGAAAACGCTCAGTCTCACGGCTCTATGTAGACACTTGACCAGAGATACATTATTTTAAGTTATAATATAAAGATGTCTAAAACTATTTAAAAAAACATTGAAAAAAGTAAAATATGGGACCTTTAAATAATTATTTCAACATGCATTCATGTTTTTTATTTGACCAGATCAGCTTTAGCCCCGCCTACTGGCTTTGATGCATTAGGTTGTCAGATAAAATTAATCTATGATGCACTGCAGCACAGGACCATGGAATACTTATTTAAACGAAGTGGAATAATTTTATGTTTTTAACTTTATACATAAAAATAATTACTGATACATTTGATTAATTACTTAACAATGTATTAATTTATTTCATTTTGGCACTTTTTGTGAATGATTGTGACAGTTATAAACCAATGGATCCCATTCATTTTCCCATAGACTTGACCAAAAATATCTATATTAAGAGTTTAAAAGCTCGACAGAGACTCTTCAGCTCTGTGGTAACTCAAGACCACAGCGCAATTAATTTGAATTTTAAAAAATCTTAGACTTGAATACCGTATTTTCCGCACTATAAGGCGCACCTAAAAGCCTTTAATTTTCTCAAAAACCGACAGTGCGCCTTATAATCCGATGCACCTTATATATGGATCAATGTTGGTTAATTATGGCTACCGTATTCAGGGGGCGTCGCCGAAGTGACAGGTTTTAAAAGCAAAGCTGGCTCTACATTCTGCTCAACCAGACTTATCCCAAATCATATGTGAGTCCTAAAACTTAAGCAGTTGTCCTTTTGTTGTCCTAGTTGTCCCGAAAAATTATATAAGCACGGAGTCTGAAGCAGTTGTTGTCTGATAAAACATAAGAAGTACCAATGCTAATTGTGTTAGCTCCTGTATGTAATGGCGAATCTCTGCAGGTGATGCACAGATGCTCAATCTGTCTTTAAAATTATTTTAGCGACTGAATAGAGGAGAATCTAAGCTTTAAAATGAGGTATAACATGTCCATATTCAGCTAATTTTAGCCATGGTTAGCTGTGTTCAAACCACTCTGTTGTAAAAATAACTTAGCATCGCAGAGCGGGGATAGACGGCCAAAAGACGACACGGTATGGGATGAATGAGATACAGCAGTGTGACTGTATAAACTATAAAGTTACCCCTATATAAGTACTCGTATCGGTACGTACTCAAATGGAAGTACTCGTACTCGTATCGGTTTGAAAAAAAGTGGTATCTGTGCATCCCTAGTTTTCAACGAGGGAGTTGTAAGAACGCTGGTTTGTATTCTATTAATAAAGTTTGACTGACTGACTTATCTGACTGTTTTATTGACATTCCCTTTAGCACAGCGCCATCTAGTGGATGCGCCTTATAATGCGGTGCGCCCTGTATATGAAAGCAGTTTTAAAATAGGCCATTCATTGAAGGTGCGCCTTATAATCCGATGCGGCTTATAGTGTGGAAAATACGGTAATCAGCTAAATACATTTCTTGCTTTTCAAGTTTCAGATATATACACTATATTTCCAAAAGTACTAAGTCATCTGCCTTCTACACACATATAAACTTAGGTGACATCCCATAATAATCCAGAGGGTTTAACATGACGTGGGCCCACCCTTTGCAGCTTTAACAGCTTCAACTCTGCTGGGAAGGCTTTTCACAAGGTTCAGGAGGTTTATGGGAATTTTTAACCATTCTTCCAGAAGAACATCTGTGAGGTCAGACACAGATGTTGTAGAGAACGCGTGGCTTCTCTCTTCGCTCTAATTCATCCCAAAGGTGTTCTGTCAGGTTGAGGTCCAGTTCTTCCACACCAAACTCACTCATCCATGTCTTTATGGACCGTGTGCTCTGGTGCGGTCATGTCCTCCTCACTTCCCAAACTTCTTTACGTCCTCCTCACTTCCCAAACTCCTTTACGTCCTCCTCACTTCCCAAACTCCTTTACATCCTCCTCACTTCCCAAACTCCTTTACGTCCTCCTCACTTCCCAAACTCCTTTACGTCTTCCTCACTTCCCAAACTCCTTTACGTCCTCCTCACTTCCCAAACGCTTTTACGTCCTCCTCACTTCCCAAACTCCATTACATCCTCCTCACTTCCCAAACTCCATTACATCCTCCTCACTTCCCAAACACCTTTATGTCCTCCTCACTTCCCAAACGCCTTTACGTCCTCCTCACTTCCCAAACTCCTTTATGTCCTCCTCACTTCCCAAACGCCTTTATGTCCTCCTCACTTCCCAAACGCCTTTACGTCCTCCTCACTTCCCAAACGCCTTTATGTCCTCCTCACTTCCCAAACGCCTTTACGTCCTCCTCACTTCCCAAACTCCTTTATGTCCTCCTCACTTCCCAAACTCCTTTACGTCCTCCTCACTTCCCAAACTCCTTTATGTCCTCCTCACTTCCCAAAAACCTTTACGTCCTCCTCACTTCCCAAACTCCTTTACGTCCTCCTCACTTCCCAAACTCCTTTATGTCCTCCTCACTTCCCAAACTCCATTACATCCTCCTCACTTCCCAAACTCCTTTATGTCCTCCTCACTTCCCAAAAACCTTTACGTCCTCCTCACTTCCCAAACTCCTTTACGTCCTCCTCACTTCCCAAACTCCTTTACGTCCTCCTCACTTCCCAAACTCCTTTATGTCCTCCTCACTTCCCAAACTCCTTTACGTCCTCCTCACTTCCCAAACTCCTTTATGTCCTCCTCACTTCCCAAACTCCATTACATCCTCCTCACTTCCCAAACTCCTTTATGTCCTCCTCACTTCCCAAAAACCTTTATGTCCTCCTCACTTCCCAAACTCCATTACATCCTCCTCACTTCCCAAACTCCTTTATGTCCTCCTCACTTCCCAAAAACCTTTATGTCCTCCTCACTTCCCAAACTCCTTTACGTCCTCCTCACTTCCCAAACTCCTTTATGTCCTCCTCACTTCCCAAACTCCATTACATCCTCCTCACTTCCCAAACTCCTTTATGTCCTCCTCACTTCCCAAAAACCTTTACGTCCTCCTCACTTCCCAAACTCCTTTACGTCCTCCTCACTTCCCAAACTCCTTTATGTCCTCCTCACTTCCCAAACTCCTTTACGTCCTCCTCACTTCCCAAACTCCTTTACGTCCTCCTCACTTCCCAAACTCCTTTATGTCCTCCTCACTTCCCAAACTCCATTACATCCTCCTCACTTCCCAAACTCCTTTATGTCCTCCTCACTTCCCAAAAACCTTTACGTCCTCCTCACTTCCCAAACTCCTTTATGTCCTCCTCACTTCCCAAACTCCTTTACGTCCTCCTCACTTCCCAAACTCCTTTATGTCCTCCTCACTTCCCAAACGCCTTTACGTCCTCCTCACTTCCCAAACTCCTTTACGTCCTCCTCACTTCCCAAACTCCTTTACGTCCTCCTCACTTCCCAAACTCCATTACATCCTCCTCACTTCCCAAACTCCTTTACGTCCTCCTCACTTCCTTGCGTCCCGTTCTGACCTCTGTGCCCTACGTTCCTCTGCTCTCAGATCGTTCCACGTCTTTATTCCCTCCTCCTTCTTCATGAGCAGGTGTGTGGCTCCGCAGCAGCTCGGCCCTGTTATCTTCCGTAAACCTGTATTTATTACTCTGTCGTTGGGAGGCGCGGGAGCGAGCGGCAGGGGTTCCCAAGCTCTGGGGCGGGGAGGATATTAGGTCCGCAGCGTCCTGGAGCGCCGGGTAAAGCCTGTGCGTAGGTCTAGGCGGTGTGTGGCGGAGATAATCGGCGCCCCCCCCTCTGTTCGGAGGATATTAACTCTTCGCTCTAAGCCCCTTCCTCCTCATGCCACGGATTGGACCAACTCCAGCTCACACACAGGGCTGAGGTGGAAGAAATTATTTTTGAAAACACAAGAATTATTTTAAGGTGCGATGTTGGAAATGTAGTAGAATTCAGAATGAGGGACATACAGCGGATTAAAGCTGTGTTTTCAACAACAGTCTCTGTAGTTAGAAAAATGGACATTCAACAGTCCATAAAACAAATTATAAGGTTGGTAGTTGTGTTACTTTTAGTTCTTGTTCCTGCAGCTGCACAGAAAAAAACAAACTGAGCACTGCTGGAGAAGAAGCACGTTCAAGTTTCTTTTTAAACCCATTCCTATTGAAGTCAGAACACTTCCTGCTCTATACAAAGAAGTTAGTCTGGTCCCTTTGCTTAAATTTTGTTTCTATGTTCAGAACAATTACAGGTGAAGTAACCAATCAGAGAAACAAAGAGCGGGACGTAAGCTGTGCACCACTGACTTGTATCCTAAAGAAACATGGATGATTCTTGCAGTTTTTTTGCCATAAAACACCAGAATCCTGTGTATCTGAGCAGCTCTGTCCTTATTTGTGAACGGGGACAGCAGCAGAAGCCAGTTGTACAAAGACTTGTGGAAGAAAAAGTGGGTTTGTTTGAATGTGGAGGTTACGTGGGACGTCAGAGGGACTTTACTGTTGTTAAAATGGAAATGGGACGAAGACAAAAATCCCACAACAACGAGGACTTCAGCAGAACCAACAGGTGACGAAGGAAAGACCTAAACGCCGTTAATCAGAGAGAAGTTATTACATTCACTCTGCTTCCATATTTGTGAAGCTGGGGACACACTACATGATTTTTTGTTTTGCCTGATTTTATAACGATTCACAGTTGTGCCGAGTCTGTACCAGTCAACACCAGCTGCAGGGAATCGTAATCACCAGTCGGCTCTGAAATCCGTTAGTGTGTGATGTTCATAGACTCGAATCGGCGCAAAAACCCGGCCTGACGTCAGTTGCAACCAATCAAACACCGACTCTGGACGCACTCCTGTAGTGTGGGACGTTTACATCCAACTGGGAATTCATGGAGTCCAGCGGCCGATGAAAAACAGTTGATGGGACACAGGAAATAGCGTCAGAGAACGAAGATGAAGCAACAGGAAGCATCAGGAAAATATAAGCGGAAATTTGAAGAAGAAGAAGAAGAAGACGAAGCAGAAGAAGCAGAAGAAGCAGAAGAAGAAAACATAAACAACCATGGCAAACAGCGAAGAAAGTTGAGCGCTACCCAAGTGAAACTAGATACATAGCCGTTTTTTCTTTTTCCTTTTTCCAAACAGATAGCTGCGCACACAACGGCAACAGCAACCCAGGTAGCTCCATGTTTGTTTACCATTTAGTTCTGAGTTTGCTGCGTTTGGTTGCCGTCAGTTGCGGCCTCAGCAGATCTTGTAGTGTGTGAGGCGCAGTCTTTCAGTCGTCAGAACTAAATCTGCTGAAACCAGTCGTTAGTGTGAGCTCCTGGTCTTTTCAGAATCTGTAACCACTGAGAAAATCCTGGAGTGTGTCCCCAGCTTAAGTCAAAAACAGTGACGGTTGTGAATCAAGCAACGATGTTTGAATAAAAGTCAGCGTGAGCTCATCTTCTGCCTGGACTGTGATGGTTCCTCACCGTCTCCGAGGAACTGCAGCAGGGCCAGGTCGATGAGCCGCTTCCACCTGGAGCCTTTCTGCAGAGCGATGCCGTATCCGGTCGTGGCGAAGACCTTCCCGCTGCCGATGGTCACCAGCTTACAGCCCTCGTCTTTACCCGCCATGTAGTTCAGCACGGCCGCGTCGTAGATGAAGGCGTCCAGCTTCCTGTGGAGAGAGAGGTAAGTCACACACAGATCAGCCATAACATTACGACCACTGAACAGATTATCTCCTCCTTGCTAATTAGATCAAGTCTTGTGGCCCTTTTGGAAATTATATAATCATGTATAATTGTGAACTTTAGGCCATTTTAAGATAAGAAAAACTCTCGCCTAACTAAATTATTTCAAACAGGAAAGACTTAAAAAAAAAACAGACAAATGAGGTAACAGATGAGTTGTGTCTTAAGCAGCTCTTTAAAAAACTTACACTCAGTATTTCTTTCGACTGTGAATGACTCGATTCTTCAAATCATCTAGATTCAATATTTTTTACCCTTTAAATACCATTTTGCTTCTGTAAACCAATATCAGAAAAACACAAAAAGATAAATGTTTTCAGCAAACTAAAAGCTATGTGAACATTTTTTAAATGTATTATTATGGTCTTGGACATGTAACTGATTGACACCAAAACTGATTTGGTGAAGCCACTTGTTGCCTTTTGTACCAAATGTGTTCACCTCTTTAAAAGTACATTATTGAAAACATTTTTTCCACTTGTAATTACTCAAATATTTAAGTCAACTTGAGTCTTCATCATAACATTTACATTTTTAACATTTCAACTTCCAATAAAAATGGTAACCCTGACCAAATTTGGTAAATTTTGAATGAACTTAGACAAAATTATCCAACATTTTCCAAAGACAAAGAACCAAAAAGGTACCAAAGGCTGGACAAGGGCTACTGAAGGAGAAAAGTTTGTCTCTGCAGATAGAGACGTCAGAGATGAAGGGAGAGTTCGAGAGAATATTTGGGGGAATTTTCGACACTGGTGGAGGTGATGAGGAGGAAAGGGAGAGGCTGAGGAGGCTGACGGTTCTGCTGCAGCGGTGGTGAACAGGTTCCTAGTTGAATTTACGCAGATGGCTTCATTTCTGACAAACACACGACATCACTCAAAAAACAAATACTGTACGTTGTATAATTATTCTGGACCTGAAACCATCTGTTTGTGTTTAATCACAGTAATTATATTAAAATATTTGTACCATAATCTGACAGCACTGTGCTATTTTAAACCCAGCGTCTGATTTCATCTATAAATACTCCGTCTTCACTTTGACCCACTTCACAGAAACTCAAACACAGAGAAGTCTGCTGCAGGAGGCAGGGATATTATCATAAACTTATTCTGTCCAGAGGCTCCAACACTGGATTTGAGATATTCTTCAGCTAAATGTTATATATTCTGCAAAATTGATGTTTCTGAGCTTTCTCTCGTGTTATAATGTTGTTTCTTCTTCAAAAACGTAATATTCTAATGCTTTTTGGAAAATGGGCTTTCATATTTCAGCTTCCACCAAGTCTGAATATGTTTTTAGCCTGACCAGTAATCACAATTTTATTTATATTCTAAACTAAATTTGATTTCCAGGGAGCAGAACAAATGGACGCAGGTTAAACTCGCGTATGTGTGTGTCCTGAGTCGGACACTTTCAGCTAAATTCTATTACTTTTTTATCTTCAACAAGTCAAAATTCGCTCATTTAATATCTTCATTAATGCAAATTGTATAAAATAAAAGTACATTTTCTTACATTAAATATACAAATATTTTATTGACGCCGGATGAAATAGTGCTATCGTCCGAGGTTTAAGCTCGGCAGTGCTATGGCCCTGAGTCGGGCACGCTCATCTTTCTGCCGTTTTCAGACTTATTTGTTGGATTTTTTGCTTGTGATCGGCTCTAATTTAAGGCTGGGATATTTACGTTCACAAATCATCACACGGTTCCTTGTTTCCATCTTTCAAAATAAGATTGTGGGCTAAGCTAACGTTAATTAGAAAATCACAAGACGGACAAAGTTAGCTACAAAAACACGAAGATCACTGAAAGAACGTCGCCCGAGTGTGACCTGAGCGTTCCCTGCGCATTTCCCGATCAAAATTATTTTCATATCCTGATTATTTTATAAACACTTAGCATAAATACACAAAAATATCACAGAGGTAGAGCAATGTGCAGAGTTTTTGTTTATCTACCGTTAGCCAGTTAACGTCTTTACGAACATCTGTTAGAAGCCCGAAAAATAGCAAAAGGTGAGCGTGTCTGACTCAGGACACACACACTCTACCTCTGAGTGTAACTGGATCGACAGACGACCAATCAGAATCCAGGGCAGCACTGCTTCAGGACCAACCACGTTTGAATAAAACATACAACCAATCAGAGACAGAGCAGAAAATAAAGGCCGCCCCTTTTTAGATAAACACTTGTGATTGGTTTGACAGATCATTAAAATGTTTCCTTTATATCAGTGCTTCTCAAGTGGTGGGTCTGGGCACAAAAGTGGGTTGCAGGAAGTTTGAATAAAGTTTCATTATTGTTGTTGTTTTGTGGTCTAAATGTACATTTAATGACATGAAATGATGAAAAATAAACGTGCCATAAAGGAGAAAAATAACTTCTAAGCATTCGCCCATGAACCGGGTGTCGAGGGTTCAAACCTCACTCGAAGCGCATACTGCCGTTGTGTCCCTGGGCAAGACACTTCACCCACATTACAACAAGAAGGGCATCGGGTGTAAAAAAAAAAACAAACCAAAAAAACTGCCAAATTGTGGGACAAAATAAAAAGAGAGCAGCAGAAAGATTTTTAAAAATTGCTTACACTGCAAAAAAATCAATATCTACATTAGTTAAAATGACTTAAATCCAATCTAGTGAAAATTTCTCAAATCAAGATTAATAATCTAAATTTTATTTACTTATTACTTGATTATTTTTATTTGTTTCAAGCTGAATTATGTGTCCATGGGGTAAGTCGAATTTTTATACCTCATGGACAGATAATTTTGCTTGAAATAAGAAATATAAATAATAAATAATTTTATTTATTTATTTATTTTTTTTAACCATTCTTTAACCAGGAAAGTGCCATTGAGATTCACTTTTTCAAGGGAGTCCTGGCCAAGAGGCGTCAACAACACGACCCACATTTCATACAAAATACAATAAAAAGAGAAATAAGAGTTAAAAACATCTCCAGGTCTTTCACAATAACAGACTCATAATAATTAATACATTTTTTTTAAAAGCTTGAAACATGAAAGAAATAACCTGAAACAAGTAAAATATGTCATAAGTAAATAAATCCAATCTAGTGAATATTACTCAAATCAAGATTGTGAATCTCTCAGGATCTGAATTCAAACATTTTAACTTTGTAGATATTGATGTTTTGCAGTGTAGAGATTATATCGGGACCAGATCAGATTCACCCACAGACTCTGTTTGTCGGACGGCCCATGTGAGTGAGCCCAGAGCCTTGGTTTTTGGTCTTACCCGGTCTTGAGACTGTCCAGCGCCTCCTCCACGCCCTTCTGGTTGTACTTCATCATGTGCGTGTGCATGTCGGGGTAATTACTGCGGATGTTCCTCTCCGTGCTGCCGTTTGGGACCGTCCCGAACCGGAACGGGGGGTAGTGCTCCTGGGGCTTCTGGAACTGAAGGGGAAAGGATGAGGCAAGATGTTTAGTGTCTGGGTGCCATTTTATGAAATATTTGTCTCTTCTGTATTCTGTTACAGCCCAGGTACCGTAAGTTCTGTAGCAGAGGGACAGAGAGAAGTGTAGATACTTTTACTCAAGGAATTTACTACGAAGTATTTGGTAGAATATGTACATTTTCTAAAACATACAAATAAAATAAAAGTAGGTTTTCTAAAGTAGTAGTAGTAGTAGTAGTAGTAGTAGTAGTAGTAGTAGCAGTAGTAGTAGTAGTAGTAGCAGTAGTAGCAGTAGTAGTAGTAGTAGTAGTAGTAGTAGTAGTAGCAGTAGTACTAGTAGTAGTAGTAGTAGCAGTAGTTGTAGCAGTAGTAGTAGTAGTAGTAGCAGTAGTAGTAGTAGTAGTAGTAGTAGCAGTAGTAGTAGTAGTAGTAGTAGCAGTAGTAGTAGTAGTAGTAGTAGTAGTAGTAGTAGTAGTAGTAGTAGTAGCAGTAGTAGTAGTAGTAGTAGCAGTAGTAGTAGTAGTAGTAGTAGTAGTAGTAGTAGTAGTAGTAGCAGTAGTAGTAGTAGTAGTAGTAGTAGTAGTAGTAGCAGTAGTAGTACTAGTAGTAGTAGTAGTAGCAGTAGTTGTAGCAGTAGTAGTAGTAGTAGTAGCAGTAGTAGTAGTAGTAGTAGTAGTAGCAGTAGTAGTAGTAGTAGTAGTAGCAGTAGTAGTAGTAGCAGTAGTAGTAGTAGTAGTAGTAGCAGTAGTAGTAGTAGTAGTAGTAGTAGTAGTAGTAGCAGTAGTAGTAGTAATAGTAGTAGTAGTAGTAGCAGATATTTGCAGTAGCAGTAGTTTAGTAGAAGGTTACATTCATTATATTTATAAACAAGTATTATTTCTGCTTTACTTTTGCCTAAACTCAGGTTTTAACTCAGGCCTCGTTTTAAAAAAATCAGGTTCTTCTCTTAAAGTTTTTTTAGATTTCTGGGTCACATTTAAAAATATAAAACATGAAGAAAACCTTTTTTTGTTTTCTGATCATTAACCCGTCCTCATCACAGAGAACAGACTGTGAATTCTCTTTCATATTTTTAACCCTATACATGCCAATTTGTTTACATAATATATTTATAAATAAAATATTAATTATTTAGTATTTAACCCAGACATAGAAATATTTGTTGGAAAAAAATCATCCGTGCTAAATTTTAGTCAACGGGATAAGAACAAAAATGTGTCAATATTTTTGGTAAGCAGCATTCATGAATTAGTTAATACATTTAAAAAAAGAGAATTATATGCTGCATATTTGCAACAGAGGGTGCTGCGGGGTTAACAGAAGTGTAACGATAATGATTTGCAACAATACGATACGTATCGATTAGAACAGTTTTGATGATTCAAGAAGGATATTGGCATACTGCATATCGATAACTGATACAGCAACAAAATCATGAAAGTTTACTCTCAAATGTAGCATCGCAGTCGGGGTTGAATTTAACATTTTATTTCATTAAAAACACAAATTTTCTGTTCAAAAAGCTGTGTCTGGTTTTATTTTAACATAGAAATTTCTAATATAAATTTTTCCAATATTATTGATCAATATTTCATAGTAAAACGAATACGGTTTCATACAAGGTGATGTGTATCGATGTAGTTACGCTCCTACGATCTAAAGATAGGTCTCTGATTAGTTCCAACACTGATTTGTATTCCTTTTTTTTTTTTTTTTTTTTTTTTTGTGCCGTTACAAAAACAGTCCAGAAAATCACACAGAAAAGGGGCTGAAAGTCACTGTTATGTAATGAAATTATAAGGGAATTATTTCCCTTATAATTTTTCCCTTAATGTCAGTCAATGGGACCAAAGAGCGCTTTAAGAGGAAGAGCGTGAGTTTTTTTGTCCAGACTTTAGAATATTTTTTTCAGTTGTGACACTGAAATTCTAAAATGAATTTATTAATGAACAGCTTTGTCAAATATCATCTCTGTAGCATGAGAAATGACAAAATGAGAGCTAAGAATTTGAAAAACCCTATAAAGGTGCTAGGGCCATGGTATATTCTTGTATATATTTTGCAT